>OX421439.1:12117085-12717085 GCA_949126915.1 Musotima nitidalis
TTCATACGTTTCCAACCAAAAATGTTGCAATTCTTTCAGCAAAAATATTTAAGTCTAATGTCTCCACAAGATCAAGCAATTTTTATTTTAGAAAACAAAAAGTTTTATCCAATAGCTTTTCTAAAATTTTGGACATAAACCCAAAATATATCATGATGATAAATTATGGATTGCTCATCCCATCCCAATCTCCTGCGATTCTTCAAAGTCTTGGCTAGTATATGAATGCCGGGTGGAGAGGTGGTGGAGGTATGCGCGGGGTTTTGTCCAATGGAGCACAGCATGATGGCTCGCAGCAAGGTGTGGTGTACTGAGCCGGTACCAGGGTGTACTGGGCAGGTGGGCCGTACATTGCAGGAGCAGCTGTAACAGAAATTTGTTATTAATAGATTATTTACTTTAAAAGAAGAGCTGGACTGCGGCCGGCTATTAAAGAAGCGTACTTGCAGCATCAGACGAATGCAGGCTAATGATAATGATGATGAAATATTTGTATGTTGGGATGTCTGCATTAAATAGGCTCCGAAGCTAATAGACCTATTTATTAAATTATTATTAAGCGGTTCGAGTTTGGGATCCCGTAAAAAAATAATTGTAGCGAAATCTGGTTAGACCAGAGAGCAGACCCTGGGCAACCGGATTAATTTATTTATTTACTTTTGGATCTCCACATAGAGAAATACACATTTCTAATACATAAAATCAATCAAAATGTTAACTGGCCCCGTGTTTTCTCAGTAACAGGAAATCACATAATGCATTATTAAGATAAATTTTACATTTTCCTTTTATTAAAACCTACATTTACATTTCAAATAGACATGAAACAAAAATATTAAAAAAACTAAATGTCAATTATTTTACAATAAGTTTAAATTAACACCAAACAATTAAATTTTGTAAAAATTTTTTGTTTGTTAAAATTAACACCAAACAATTAAATTAAATAACACGATGATGGATTAGATTCGGGATCCCTATAACATACATACATAATGTCACGCCTATTTTCCATTGAGGTAGGCAGAGATCACATTCTTCCACTATCTACGAACTCGAATCTAGATATTTAGAAGTGTTGTAAAATGTTAGTTCTCATAAGTGTCAAGAGATGGCGCTGTAGCCATTTCAATCGCGTAATCGTTTGTTCGAGCCATTATTAATAAAGGACTCATAGTGCGTGTTTTGCGTTGTTCGCTTTCAAGTATAACAATTTTTACAATGTATGTATGTAATAAATATAAGTTGAGTTTTATTCTTCCGCTAGAAACAAGAAATGGGATCCAAACGTTATTCACCCATGAATGTAAAAAAAATGTTAAATTTAAAAACTATCGCGCCCATCCACTGCGGGCGGAAATCGTCAAGGTAAGTTATTCACCCGCCGGTTACTCAAAAAAAGTACTTTATAGTAAAACAATTTGACAAGTCTACAAAAACCTCTATTCTCACAAGATTTTAAATTAAAAAAGGAAATAACTCTCAGATAAAGATTTAAGATATTCTGGATCAACGTCATTATACTAATAAATTGCAGGTAATAAATTGTTTAGTTTAACAGCTTTTTAACTACATTTATCTTTCTGGCAGACAGTGCATATTATTTCAGGACCTAAAATACCGAAATCTTTTGTCTTTGCCTATTCACATCTTTTTTAGAACTCTATCATGTCCTAGCATTATCCCGGTTGCTTCAGACTTAAGCCCAGGGCCCAGGGTCTGCTCACTGGTCTAACCAGAATTGGCTGAACTTCAGTTATAACATCGAGCGGCTGCTGTCTGACCTCCACAACCCTAAGGAAAACATCATGCTACTGTCAAACCAGTTGTTACAATATTAGAAGGCACTGACTCCCTAATAACGAGTGCCATTGATGTTGGCACATAACTTTGTAAAGTCACCAAGGTTTGAACCATAGACCTTCTGAATTAGAAGTCTATGGGTCTCTCCACTGGGCTATCCTCACTCAATGGACTTCATATAAGTTGTGTTCTTCTTTTACTTAATTTCTTATTATTCTATAACTTAAGTTGTGTTAACTAAACTTAGTACATATTTTAATTTTTTTTGCAACTTGTATTGCATAAATATATATATTAATTTTTTTCTTTCTATCGTTGTCACCTTTTTTAGAACTCCTAACTAGTAGACCATACCATAAACCTAGTAAAATTTAAATAATATTATGACAAAGTCAAGACTTCTCTAAATATGTATCAAAGCTACGAGATTATATCATAATATAATATTATGTTATCTTATCAGTAAGATTGCATTCGCATATTATTGAACCAAAAATTACTTCAAGGTTTTAGAATACAAAATCAGAAACAAGTTCAGATTTATATAGAGTATATCTATAAAAAACAATCATCATCTCAGCCCATAAACGTCCCACTACTAAGCACGAGCCTCCTCTCACATACCAAGGTGAGAGGGTATTGGGTCATACTCCACCACGCAGACCCAGTGCGGATTGGCGGAGGCAGGTGTATGGCGTCCTGCTGTTAGAATTTATCAAGCCGCCCATTAGACCTCTAACATGGCTTAACGACTACCACATTTAGTGATAACCGGGACCTACGGCTTAACGTGCCTTCCGAAGCACGGAAGCGCTTGATATCAAATGCCACACAAACGGTCACCCATCCAAGGACTGACCTCTGTAAACTCTGCTGTACTTCGGTGAGCGTTTCCGACCACCGAGCACCGCAGAGCTACGAGCGCTTCTAAAAAACAATACTAATACATAAATATTCTCTTACAGTCACACCAATTATTTAGTTCCAAGATAAGTATCATTAAGAACTTGTGTTATGGATACTAAACAACGGATAAATATACGTACACATCTTTTTTTTGTAAGTACATACTTAATATACATATATATAGATACCAAACCCATATAGAGACCTAAGGAGCCCAAGCCAACCTCACCTGCAAGTGGTGCACCTGCCGATCAACGGACGAGGCTCTGGCGAACATAACAGTGCCTGGTAAGCGGCAATAGGCTCGCCACCTATTACGTGGGACCAACTATATAATTGGTCAAGTGTGGGCGTATAATATGTCTCTGCCTACTCGGGGACACAGGCGTGTATGTATGTATGTAATACACATAGGAAAACTCCCAGACCAGAACAAATATTCATGTTCATGCACTCAAAGATTTGTCCAGTATGGCCACGACCTCTGGGGTGAAGTGCAGGTATTCTGACCTCCACGCCATATCGGTCGTCAAACTCTCTATACTGTCAAAGATTTAATAAATAATCACGTCCTTTTATCCGATTTGGGAAATGGATCCGTGTTTCGGAAGGCATGTTGTGATTAGTCCTAGTTAACACGTTAGTGGCCTAGTTGGGCAGCACAAAAAATTCTCTTAACAGGACGATATGTCAATCCGCTCTGTATCCACGTGAGAGGTACTCAGCCCCCCCAAAACGTGAAGGTAGAGACCACTCCGAGGGGGATCACCAACCCACCAACCTAGAGTTGTGATTATGGGTAAGGACGCTATCTGGATCCACGTGAGAGGTACTAAGCCCCCCATCACTTGAAGGTGGAGACCAGCCCTGGGGGATCACTAACCCACCAACCTAGCGTGGTGCTTATGGGCAAGTATAATATAGTCTGTAGTTAGTATCCCTTATATAAAATAAACTATTTGGGAGGCCAAGGACAGCAGTGGACTACATATGGCTGAAATGATGATCAGGTGATCATCATCGTATCCTAGCATTATTCCGGTTGCCCTAGACTCAAGCTTAGGGCCCAGGGTCTGCTCACTGGTTATTATTATTATTAATTAACAGGCAGGCAGTTTGAAAACTGATTGCGCCTGTATCCAATATATCTGCATCCAGTTCCTCTTAACCGGTTGCATGTGTTTGTCCAGCTTGTTCTTGAATGAATTGACAGTGGGAGCTGACACTACATCTGCCGGCAGCTCGTTCCACTGTCTCACTACACGGTTGCCTAAGAAGTGCTTTTGTGGGTTGTTGGTAGATAAGCTAGTGCAAAGTTTGTGGTTTGGTTAAACGAGATTTGACTGCATTTCAGTTATTATGTGCAACCCAGAGGGAAACATCATTCTATGGTTAAACCAGCTGTCAGTCTGTTAGAAGGCACTGACTTCCGAATAACGACTGCCATAGTTGTTCATGACAGCCGAGATCAATGGCTTATCGTGCTTTCCGAGGCACAGAGCAAGCCACTAGGGTATGAAACCGAGAACCTCTAAATTTTGAGGCAAGGGGTCTCGCCACTGGGTTATCGCCGCTTTTAAATGATTATCAGGTAATGATAATTCAAAAATAGGTCTTACTCTCAAAAGGCAGCTGGTAGACCGCGAAGGGTGGTGGAATCTCGCAAGGTGCGCAGGCAGGCATGGTGGCTAGCGGCGGCGCGCACAGCAGTTGATAGCACAACGGTGCCTGAAGAGGGGCTGCCTCCGTGCTCAGCACTGGGAGCTGACTCATCTGGAACACACACCGCTTGTAATTTATATACACTGCAAAACTTAGTATGACACTTGTACAATTGATAAAACTATAATAGCATTGGTCAAATTTGGGTAAGTATTAAAATTTATAGGGTTCCTTTTTTTTTTTTTTCGTCTTTAAAAAATGCTGTTTACGCACTGCCTCCCGGCCAACGGGGGGACCGAGAGGGGAGTGTGGGGCTCACTGCGGCAGACGCGACCACTGCAGTCTTACCCACTAAAAACTTCCGACGACGTCCACCGCTGTTGAAAAAGGGGCGGGGGGCAAGTGCCAAAGTTTATAGCTTCTGACACCCCGCCCGCGGCCAACGTCCCCCGGATTAGAACCGGAAGGACCACCTCAGAGAGGCGCAGTGTGTCGCACCCCCTACCTCCTTGTGCGACCACTGGCGGTGTATAGGGTTCCTACCAAGATCTAAGGAGCCAAAGCCAACCTCACCTGCAAGTGGTGCACATACCAATCAATAGAAGAGGCTTTGGCGAACGTAACAGATCCCGGTTAACGGCAATAGGCTCGCCACTTATTATGTGGGGCCAACATCATTAGTGGCGAAATGTGGGCGTGTAATGCCTCTGCCTACCTCTTTGGAGAAACAGGCGTGACTGTATGTATGTATGTAATTAAAACAACGAATACGTGTAATCCCTGTCTATATTGTCAATAAAACAAAGTTACACACATTGAGTCTATTGATCTGACTCAGATAATTATCACTTCATCATTTCAGCCAATTAACGTCCCACTACTAAGCACGAGCCTCCTCTCACATATCAAGGTATGAGTATATTGGGTCATACTCCACCACGCTGACCCAGTGCGGATTGGCGGAGGCAGGTGTATGGCGTCCTGCTGTTAGAATTTGTCAAGCCGCCCATTAGGCATCTAACATGGCTTAACGACTATCACATTTAGTGATAACCGGGACCAACGGCTTAACGTGCCTTCCGAAGCACGGAAGCGCTCGATATCAAATGCTACACAAACGGTCACCCATCCCAGGACTGACCTCTGTAAACTCTGCTGTACTTCGGTGATCGTTTCCGACCCCCGAGCACCGCAGAGCTACGAGAGCTTCGATTATCACTTAATGAAATATTATTAAGGGGACGTTGGATGCCGATGACTTTTAGAAGCCTAGCAAGGCATCCCCGCGTTCGCGGCCAAGGAGATTATAAATGAATTTCGTGCATCGATGGCAAAAACATCCAAACGGTCTTTTCGGTATTAATTCCACTAATAACCTAGAGGCTTTTAAAAATACTTGCGATTAATAGTTAGAAGAAAAATGGCCGAAATTAAAAGACGAGGCGCAACTTAACATATTTATTTATTTTATTTATTTAAACTTTATCGCACAAATTAAAATTTAAATGTTCAAAAGGCGAACTCAATACTGCAAGGCATTCTCTACCAGTTAACCTTTGGGTAAGCAGAAAAGTATGAGGCAGTACGAACAAGAAAACATATAAACTTACATATAATTACATATGTGTTATTAATAAACTACATATACCTATACACAAAATTAATAGTAATTATGATATGTAGACTCAATCAGATGATAACTCCTCAAGAAAGTATTTTTAAAGCAACCCTTTCAAAGTAGGTTTTCTTTCTGCCAACCTAATATCAATAGGGAGGGAGTTCCAAAGTTGAATAGCTTTTATGCAGAAAGAGTTTGATATAAAACCTGAACTGTTTTGTGGAGTAGCAAGGAGAAAGTTGTCACACGAGCGAAGCTGCCTGGAATGAGTAGAAGAAAGAGTTCTGAATTTGGAGCGTAAATATTCAGGTAACTCAGGATTACGTAAAATGAAAAAAAGGGTAGTTAGGAGCCTTACTTGGCGACATAATGTATAATATAGTAAGAAACTAAACGGGTCACTTTATTTTTAATAACACGTTCTCATGCTCATGACTGTGCTGTATGATGTAGATTAATGTCTATTTTTTTATATTTTTCGTACAAGATGACAAAGAATATTCAAATTTAAAAAGTCAATTATAGCGATCTCGTCTAAGTCCGTACCTTAATTAACGATCGTGAAAAACAAAATGTGAACCTGACAGACTGGGTGTAATATTCGACTAAGACCCCGATCGCCACAGTTGTATATGAAACTTATTTTGAAACTAACCTGTTTTCTGACTGCTTGTGCGACTCGTAAGCGACCGAGAGGAGAAAACATTACTCCACCACTCTGTAAAGAAAATAAATGAAATTAATTATAATTTGCACCAAGAAACGGCCATCTGTTTGGCCATTTACTTTATTTATTGTAATTTAATTATTATACTATAATACTCACGTATGATAAAACTACATTAAAAATATAATTATATAACTATTAATAAATATAGATTACTGTTATTTTTGTTGTGATCCAACAGACAAACTATGTGTATAGTTTTTTTAGACATTATTTTATGTATTGGGTAGAGATCCTACCAAAATCTGAGGAGCCCTTTTTTTCTTTTTTTTTGATTTACGTCGGTAACAAAATGCATTTACGCACTGTCTCCCGGCCAAAGGGGGATACGACCGCCAGCAGTAATACCCACTAAACATCTTCCGACGACGCCCGCCGCTTGTGGAGAAAGAGGCGGGGTGCCATCACCTGGGTTGCAGCTCTGACACCCCGCGGCCAACGTCCCCCGGACCAAAACCGGGAGGACCTCCTCAGAGAGATGCAGTGGACGCGCCCCTCCTACCTCCTTCTGCGACCATAGCGTGTGTGGCCGACTTCTCGGAGGGTCTATGGTTAGACAGCCCCCTGTCTTCGCTGCCTAAGACCCTCCTGGCGCTTTTTGACGGGCCCTCCTGGCCCGCCCGCTGCTCCCTCCACAGTACCCTCTTAGTTTCCCCCCCGGTAGACAGTACTAAGGGCACCCAGAGTCGCCCATCTCTGGGTGTTACCTTTTCCCTAGCACCCTCTGCGCCCTACCGGTAGTCAGCCCCCCCACCACGACAAGATGGAGACCAGTCGGGGGGAAGATCTGAGGAGCCCAAACCAACCTCACCTGCAAGTGGTGCACCTGCCGATCAACGGACGAAGCTCTGGCGATCATAAAACTTCCCGGTATACGGCAATAGACTCGCCACCGATTACGTGGGATCAATAACATAATTGGCTAAATGTGGGCATATAATATGTCTCTGCCTACCCCTTCGGGGAAACAGGCGTGATATTATGTATGTATTATTATATGTTCTAACCACCATACAGTATCATCATCGCAGCTCATTAACGTCCCACTACTGAGCTCGCGATTCCTCTCACATACTAAGTTGTGAACCCTCACAACTTAGTATGTGTATTGGGTCATACTCCACCACGCGGACCCAGTGCGGATTGGCGGAGGCAGGTGTAAGGCGTCCTGCTGTTAGCATTTTCAAGCCGCCCAATTAGACCTCTAAGAGACCAAAGGCTTAATGTGCCTTCCAAAGCATTCGATATCAAATACCACACAAGCGGTCACCCATCAAAGGACTGACCTCTGTAATCTCTGCTTTACTTCGGTGATCGTTTCCGACCACCGAGCACCGCGGTGCTACGAGCGCTACAGTATACCTTTTAATTAAATAAATAAAAAAAAAATCTAAATCTCTCTCTATCTTATATTTCATTAATAAAAGTGAACGATGTTCATTAGTACGAATTTTTTTCGTAGAATGTCCATTATGATAAATAATGTATATGATTATCGTTTTTTCCCACAAAACTATCTATCTTAAATGTATCCATATTCTCCCAAATATTATCATTTTTAGTTCATGCACTTTTAATAAGTTTGTACGTAATATTTACCTAACGTTTACGTAAGGACCTAATTTCTGTAATAGCTTTGAAAAATTTGGTGATATAATTTTGTAGAAAGGTTTTTGTGACAGACAGACACGAATTAGTATGTCATCTTATATAGATTCGGTACTTTGAATTCAGAGCGTAGAGGAGTAAAATAATTTGGAATGTTCTTTTTCATTCTTGCCGCAATTTTAAATCACGACAAAATATTTGAGCTGCACTCACAAAGGAAACAGAAACGGGAGATGTTAAGCAAAAGATGGGCGTGTCTTATTTAGTCTGCATCCTACTTTCATCTCGTAAGCATTTGGGGCAAAAAAGTACACATTTATTTATTTATTTACGCTAACAGCTAAACATACAAACATATACAAAATCATAACACAACCACAAAGTTACATATAACATATTATGTTGGTCTTTAGAAGCGTACACAGCATTCTCCTAAATTTAAACTGATCTAATCTAAAATTAAACATTTTTTTTATTTATAACATAATAAGCAAAGAGGTTAATTCTTAATTATATCATTAATGTCGTAACGTGGGCTCAAGCAGCTTCAGGAGAGTGTTGCTTAGTACTGTCTGTGAGAAACTAAAAACGTCCAGGTCGGGTGAGTTCGTGTTTATGCTATTACATATATATGTTACAAATTCTGTCTATGGGATAATGAAGACCGAGATTGGTTCTATGTGAATCCACATGAATTTACCACATGACACTACAATTCTCGAATACATATTAACCAAGCAACAATAGGAGAAATTAAATTAAAATCATACAAATAATGCGGCGGGTGCTTAGGGATCCTACCAAGACCTGAGGAGCCCAAGCCAACCTCACCTGCAAGCGGTGCGCCCGCCGATCAACGGACGTGGCTCTGGCGAACATATAAGTCCCCCGTAAGCGGCAATAAGCTCGCCACCTATTACGTGGGACCTACTATATAATTGGCGAAGTGTGGGTGTATAATATGCCTCTGCCCACCCCTTCGGGGAGGCGGGCGTGAATATAAGACGTTATGTCTATTTATATTCCTTCACCAAAACATAAATAAGTTATAAGGTGAAACATCGACAAAAGAGCCTTATTCTTCACCAAAAATCAGCTTAACTCACATATTGTATGTAATCTTCTTAAAGTATTGAACTGGTGGCATTATGAGTAGTACATGAGTTGGCAATATCGAAGTGAACTCAACCACCAATATGAAAAAGGATTTTCTTTATAAAGACGGCGGAGCGAAAATATTGTGTAGAAATAGGTTATGTGGGGAACATTTTGTAGGAATTTCTTAGCTTTAGACATACTAGTTTTTAAATTAAGCAATATGTGTATAATTGATTAAGTTAAGTTTCGTTTCATATGTTTAACATTCTGTCGTCGATAACGTTGCTGGTTACGCAATGAACCTAATTTAGTTTTAGCCTTTTCAATATTATATATTGTGTAACTGTTTGTTGTCCTAAATATAATAAAATAATATAAAAAAATAAAAAAAAATAGTTAACAATGGTAGTTAATAATATAGTTTAAGTGTTTTTTTGGAACGGAAAAAAATCTTAAAAAAAGTTGTCACGACACTTTTTCACGGTCTAGTGGCTAGGATACCAGCTTTCACCCAGGAGCGTTGTACCAATGTTTTTTATTAAAATAAAATATTTTTTTCGATGTAATTTTTAAAATTTTATTACAATTCCTTCACTAATTAATCGAAAGGAACTTCGTTCCATCCGGATGTCCCTTGACATCTCTCAATTTTTCAATTTTTCTTATTTATTTCAATCAATTAATTCAATTTTCTTTTATGTGAATTAAGTATGTATTTTTATAAAAAGTATGAATGTATTATTAACCGTTATTATCTGTTATCTAGTCTATCCAGCTGGGAGATATTTCTCCATGGAATAAGCTGTGCCCTGTTACTTTTTTTTCTTAGTATAAGCACAGATAATATAATACCTATAAGTATATTTCTTTATCTTTAAGTGTGTACTAAATTCATAAATAAATTATTCATAACACTAGTTCTTAATGGTACTTTCTTAAAACTGACAATACACAATACAAGTACAATAATGTGTGTGATTGTGTGACAATTAAGGTAAACGCAGGTATTACCGACCCTGTTAAGACATTTTGAAAATCGATGAAAACTTTTAAGTATGGTGATTGGTTTCACGCTAAATTTTTTATTTTTATAGGAAACTTTTGTTTGTAAAGTTTATATTTAAAGGTCTAAATTGCCCTTATTAGACAATAATCTTGAAATAAAAAAATAATTAAGTGAACAAGTCTATTGTTTGTATTACCGACCCATACGAAAGGCTATGAAGCTATTTACCGATTTTTATGAACCTATTACCGAGTGTAAAAACAGTCAGGTATTTTGTTTAAATAAGAAGAAACACCTGTGGTGTTTTTCTTTCTGAAGTTCTTTTATTCTACCTTTCATACACAAGGGTAACTAAGACACTTCCTTGGAAAAGTCACTTAGTTACCCTGGTCCATGCTGTTCGACCGAAGATCCTAAGAAAAGTCGAGCACTGCACTCAGGATCTTCGGTAGCTACATTTCCTAATCCGATCCATATCTTTGGTGCAACAGGTACTGTTATTAGTTTAGGACTCTTTTGATCCAGAACAGAAAATTTAACCAGCGATTTCGGCGTTCTTCATGGTTTTAATATTTTAGACGATAGACTAAACTATTTGGTACCCCTGGTATTGCCAAAGTCTATGAGCGGTAGTTACCACTTACCATCAGGTGGGCCGCCAGCTCGTCTGCCGCTAAAAGATTTAAAAAATAAGGCTGGTTGAAGATGAAATAAGTACTTAATCTACATTAGTCACAGCTGAAATGTCAGCAAGAAGATGATGGGGAGCAAATGATACAATTTTATTATTTATCTAAGTAATTATAATCATATTTTAACTAATCAACATAAGAACAATCATTATCACATTTGAAATTTCTTCTTCTTCACAACATTGTGGCAACAACAAGATTCACAGACTTATACTCATACTATTCAATGTTATAGCTGCTTCTGTGACTTGATTTTGGCTTGTAACAAGATTTTGTGCAACTCGTTTGGATACTGTTGGATGACGTTTAAAAAAAATATATATATATTTAATAAAGTTATCAAACCAATATCTGCCAGGTACATCATTTTTAAAAGGATTTGAACGCTCCAAGTTATGAACTAGCTTGGTCACAGATTCCAACAATTGCTGTTTTGTAACAGGTAACCCAGATTTGACAAGATAGTGAATCCAATCAACAAGCTGTTTTTCTTCATTTAAATTCAGTACCGGCTTAATACCACATGTTTCGTTATTATATAATATTTTCCATCCCGTTTGTCCCGTAAAGTTGTTTTAAGAATTATAAATTTTTTGGAAGCTTCGTAAACACTCATACCTGCATTTATTGCTTCCAGTGCTGCAGTGAGTTGTGCTGTGGTGTAAGCTTTCCTTTGAATTCGCCTGTCCATAGTTCTGCTACAAGAATTATATGTGTTTTGTCTTCAAATTTATTTTTGTTCTTTAATAAACTAACATTTTATATAACTAGTGTAATGTTACATAACCACAATCACCAAATGACCACGATTTGTATAGAATCGGTAATAGCTCCCCCTAGCTACTATCACCGACTCATATAGGTCGGTAATATTCGATAAAAACACAATTACGAAACGGTATCGCCGACTCTTATAAAGTAGATAATATGTATTAATTTGATTTTTGTAGCCATAGCAGAGATTTTAAATAAATAATTTAGCAAGTAATATTAATAAATGCGCCCATTGTTTTCCAATAAAAGTATTTTTATAATGTTCCTTTTTATTAACAATGAATGATTAAAGTTGTAATTGGTAGTAAACATAAAACGATACAATAAATAAACTAGACCAAATTGTATAGATCGGTAATGGTGTGTTACAAAGGCTGATTATATTAGATTAAAATGAAATATTAAAATAGTTGCTTTATTGTCACATATCGACGAGAAAGAGTTGAAACTAAATTGAATATGCATCGCAATCACCGACCCATGAGTCGGCAATAACTTCCACTATTAAAAACATTGAAGGTATTACCGCTCTATTTAAATGTTAAGTTATATAATATTAAATCAATTAAACTTTATAAAATACTATACGAAATGAAGATCTCACACCTAAATTAATACTTTCAATAATACGGAACAATCACAGGTTTCGTATATTTCTTAAAAAAGTCCTAAAATTAAATTTTGATGAGCTTACCTGTAAGAACAAGGACTTGTACCACACGACCGGCAAAGTTTGCTATCGTCACAGAAACTAACCAATTTCGTCCCTTTAACGCGATGCCACGCACAATAACGTAAGTATTTGCGATACTCAGTGAACGAATGTGCATATTTCGTCAAATGTCTCTAGCATAAACCTTCAGGTAACGTAAAAATTGCAGTTTAATGGAATGGATCGGTAATACCTGCGAATTTTCGTTGGGTCGTTAATAGCTGCGTTTACCTTATTATTTTTTATTTGTAAATGTGTTTATATTTGACGAGGTGGCGGAGGATGTGGGTTCGATTCCCATACAGGACAAATCTTTGTGTGCAAAAACATGCATATTCGTTCTGGTTTGGGGGTTTTCCTATGTATATTAATTATGTATTTGCAAAAAATATATTATATAATATATGTTCATCCGTTACTTAGTATACCTACATAACATAAGTTCTTAATGATACTTGTCTTGGAACTAAGTAAATGGTGTAATTGTCCAAACATATTACTTAATTTAAGTTGAGTTTCAAATTGAATTTAGTATTACTGAAAGGTTCCGAAATAAACTGCCATGAGCGTTTTTGATTACGAACGCAAAATGATAATTCATTTTATCGTATTTCAAATTTCTTGATTCTTAGCTTTCGCATTTAGTTTAGAAAATAATTACATTGGTTTATATAGAACATTTAATGGTTTCGATATATCGAGCCTATGCCTAGTAATCATAGCTATGTGCCGGATCTTTAAAAAGGTATATCCGCGGATACGGATCTGAATACGGATATTTAGTGACAAGATCCGCGGATACGTATACGGTTCTTTATTTTCTTATTCGATTGGTGTCGGCGCCCGATTGACAAAAAAGTTATCATGATTTAATAACTTGCTATAATATACCTGTAATTATATAAAAAAGAAAAATTTAAGTTTTAGTTATTTCATTGTCATAAAAGTGAAGTAATAAGTTTTATATTGAGAATTAGATAGATAGATAGATAAACTCTTTATTGACCAAAATAACTTAAAAACTACAGATTACAATGAATATTGAAACACAATGAAAAAGCTTAATTATAAAGATCTATCTATCTAAATGTTTGCAATATAAAAGTGCCAAATATTGAATTTTATTAATACTCTGAATGGAATTTTATAGTTTTTTTTAATAACTGATAACCTGAAAAGAACCGTAAAAGATCCGAGTGAAAAGTAACGGATACGGATACGGATTTTTCTATTCCCTCGAATATCCGCGGATACGGATCCGGATTTTCGGAATATCACTAATCAGTACCTTTAAGCTTAATAAAACTATTGTTAAATTGACTTGCATAAGAGTTTAGGAGAAAAACTTGAATAAAATTTGTAAGATTTTATTTTGACACTTCTGCCCATCATCCTGTAGAATTTCTCTTTGTCGTCGTAGTCGTAAGAGTCACTTTACTAGGCCGTACCACACGGCAATATCTACTTAATCTATTAAGCCGTTTAGGCATAATTGAGAGTTTAAAAGCCTTCCCAGTTTTATGTAAGGAAGAACATTATACAAATACCCTTTAGGTATAATGTAAGCCAAACCCTTAAGTTTGTAATTTCGTCCCAAATATGAATATCGACAATGCCGCACGTCTTAAGCTTTTCCGTCGAACAACCTTGACCAGAAACCTTTTCAAAGCTTATGAATAGTTCTATTTGGAATAAACGGAGACGCCTACAACACAGGCTGATAGGAGAATTTCTGGGAAATTATTCGCTTTCTGGTAGGCAGACACGTTTTATACCATTCGGGTACGGAACCCTAAAAATGGGATAACAAGGTTCGAAGAAGTACTCTCTTGAACACGTGAAGAGGTCTTGACATCTGTTTTTACGTTCATCCTCATGATAAAGTTAGAAATTCGTATATAGATATATTATTGAACGTATGTATAAACGTTTTCTTGATTTAATAAACCGTTTGCGAAATATTAAGCTATACAGTGCAGATTTTTTATTTATATCAAGGGAAAACGACATACATACATACATTCACGCATACTATACGGCCCACACTTCGGCAATTATACGTTATCCCAATATAATTATCTCCGAAGTGGTAGGCAAAGGCACACTATGCGCCCACCTTTCGCTAATTATAAAGTTGGTCCCACGTAATAGGTGGCGAGTCTCTTGCCGCTTACGTTCGCCAGAGCCTCGTCCGTTGATCGGCAGGTGCACCACTTACAGGTGAGGTTGGCTTGGGCTCCTTAGGTCTTGGTAGGATCCCTATACACAATATTTAAACTTATGACTGATATATTAATATTTTAAGACAACACGAAAATTGACTTATTCTTGGACATATAATTTCGCGAATTCCTTCGCGTTACCTAAATATTAACCTTCCTCTTGAATCACTTTATTTATTAAATAAACGCATCAAAATCCGTTACGTAAAAAGTTCTTTAGTTCATAAACTATTACATAGCACTTGAAAACGTCAAAACAAAATATACATTAAAATAAAAAACTAAATATTACTACACTGAAATCACGAAGCTGAGATTCACTTACATGCAAATAAATAAAAATTTGGTGTAAGTGAATCTAAGTGCCAGTTCCGAGCCCCCGCTCTGTGAGATACATATGTACATGTCCGTAGATGATATGCTCTAACATACAGGGAAAGAGGAAAGCGACCTTATTTTATACTATGTAGTTATGTTCGTGATACAAGGAACTCTGCTCACGCACACTCGCTTACCATTCATAACTAACAAATTACATTTAAATGCCATTAAAATTGTCTATCTTGTACCGGGAGCGGGCCCACAGGCGTCCACTAGTGCACTTAGGAGACAAGTTACATACTATTTGGCACAGAAACCATACATAAATCTTTAGTTACTGGCACCAGCTTAAAGCCTATAGAGACGTGAGTATGAAGATTTTATTCTGGCAATATATTAGTGCACACTGCACTGATGTTTATACATAAAAGTTTTTAAAAAGTATACCACATAAGCTTCGCCCCATCTGTTGAAGACTGGTCTGCAGCCTATAGGCAAAGCCGAAGTATTATCATAAGCGCGTTGTCGGCCATTTAAAAACAGGTCGGGCCGTATTTCAAACTTAATTTTTTTTGATGTCATAATCTATTACATAGTACTTGAAAACGTCAAAATGTTATATAAAACAATTGAAACATGATTACACTGAAATCACGAAGATTAGATTCAAAATCAATTAAAAAATATTTAAGTGTAAGTGAATCTAAGTGCCATTTCCGAGCCACCGCTCTGTAAGAAGAACTAGCGAAGAACTTACAGACTATGCTCTTTTAAATTACCAATAATAATTGGTTTGTTACTTTAATTACAATCTTTAAATAAATAAATATTTCTGACACTTACACCAATTATTTAGTTCCAAGATAAGTATCATTAAGAACTTGTGTTATGGATACTAAATAACGGATAAACATACATAAATACTTTTTTTTTTTTGTAAATACATACTTAATATACATAGAAAAACACCCAGACCAGAACAAATATTCATATTTATACACACAAATATTTGTCCTGTGTGGGAATCGAACCCACGACCTCAGGAGTGGAATGCGGGTATACTCGCCACCACGCCATATCGGTCGTCAATCTTTGTTTGTCTGTGAAGCTATAAAATAAAATTTACTATAACATTAACAACATTCATGGTCTAAATCATTAACAACATTCATGGTCTAAATCATTCATATAATTTGACGAGTTACATGCGTATGTATTTGGCCATATGGATTACGGATTTGCCCGTAGATCTGCGGATTTTTGTAAAGACCATCTACGGACATGTACGGATTTTTGGCGCAGTCCTACTGATTTTTACAAATTGGATCAGGCAACACTGTGTTGATGTACGGGGATAACAAAATATTTCGTCTCTATAGTGCATACGCTTCATATTGACTGGCACAGACCCTCATACCAGGCGCAAACGTATACTATGAAAATATGCTTTGGTATGTCAAAAAGAATTTGAGTTTATCAAAAAGGCGCGTTTACATTTTATAAGTCTGGGAATAGTGATAACAGTCAATACAAAATGCGAATGTAAGTAAAAAAGGTTTTAATATTTTTATTATTTGCGCCCATGTCATAAATTTAAAAAAAAAAATGTCTTGGTAGGCAGAGGCATATTTTTTGCCCACATTTCGCCAGTTATATTGTCGATCCCACGTAATGGTGGCGAGCGGTGGCGAGTTGTTGGGTAGGTGCACCATTTGCAGGTGAGGTTGGCTTGGGCTCCTTAGGTCTCCCGGCCAAAGGGGGATCGAGAGAGATATGTGGGACTCACCACCGGCAGACACGACCGCCAGAAGTAATACCCACTAAAAATCTACCGACGACGCCCGTCGCTTGTTGAGAAAGAGGCGGGGGGGCAGTACCTAGGTTGCAGCTCTGATACCCCGCCCGCGACCAACGTCTCCCGGACCAAAAGCGGGAGGACCTCCTCAGAGAGACGCAGTGGACGCGCCCCTCCTACCTCCTTGTGCGACCATAGCGTATGTGACTGACTTCTCGGAGGGTCTATGCTTAGACAGTAGGGGCCCCCTGCTCCCGCTGCATAAGACCCTCCTGGCACTGCTTAACGGGCCCTCCTGGCCCGCCCGCTGCGCCCTTTACAGGTCCCTCTTAGTTCCCACCCTGTGGTCAGCACTAAGGGCACCCAGAATCGCCAACTTCTAGGTGTTACCTTTTCCCGGCCTCCGGTAGGTACTCAGCCCCCCATCACGCCAAGGTGGAGACCTGTTCGGTGGGGTGCCTTTCACCCCCAGGTTTAAGGAAAGGAGTCTTGTCTTGAGTTGCTGGACCGAGCGGAACGTGAACCTCAATAATAAATCTTCGAATAAAGCCTGCAACTCACTGGTCTAACCAGATTTATGGCTGAACTTCAGTTATTACATGGAGCGATTGCCGTCTGACCTCATCTTCTCATCTGAGCGAAACATCTTTCTATAGTTAAAACAGTTATCAGAACATTAGGAGGCACTGATTTTCTAATAACGACTGCCATAGATGGTCGTGACAGCTGGAACCAACGGCTTAACGGCTCAGAGCAAGTGATACGCACATAACTTCGGAAAGTCATAAGTGCGCCACCAGGGTTTTAACCCGAGATCATCATATCAGCCCATAAACGTCCCACTACTGAGCACGAGCCTCCTCTCACATACCAAGGTGCGAGGGTATTGGGTCATACTCGCGCTCGTAGCTCTGCGGTGCTCGGTTGTCGGAAACGATCACCCAAGTACAGCAGAGTTTACAGAGGTCAGTCCTTGAATGGGTGACCGTTTGTGTGGCATTTGATATAGACATAATTATGTTACATGCTAAATTGTATAAATGGGCTGTATCTTCACTGACAATTGTGAACAGCATGACTGGTCAATGTCGAACATCATAAATCGCGCGAAGTAGAAAAATAATTTAAAAAACTAAAAATAAGTACTTAAGAACAAACCAAAAAAAGTTATCATAATATTGAATAAATTATTAAAAAAAAAATATAATCGCTGAATAAACTGCGTGTTTTGTTCTAAAGTGTGAAGTGAAATTATAAATTTGTATGAGACCAGACAATGTATGCCTCCATTTTCCGAGTGATAAACCGTAAACGTCAAAACTTCGATCGACTTACTAAGCAGTCCTTTATGCACATCGCATTTTTTCAATTTTATCTTTCCATATTACTTATTTTAGTTGTTTAGTGAATTATCCATTTAATTATTTTCTTTTTGTGGATTCTGTTATTATTATAATATCTTACATTGAAAGCTTATGGAGGAGCCCTATGTTCAGCAGCAGACGCCCTTAGGCTGATGATACTGTTAATTTTAAAGTTAGTGATAGTTCCTGTTCGCTGTGTACATCAGGACATACTGATCATCATCATATCATAGCATTTGAACCGGAGACCCTCTGAGTCTCGCTGCTCTACCTACACATCATCATCATCATCATTTCAGCCATTCGAAGTCCACTGCTGAACATAGGCCTCCCCAATTGCTTTCCACGTAGATCGATTCTTTGCCGCCTGCATCCACCGGCTCCCCGCCGCCCTGACCAGATCGTCGGTCCATCGCGTTGGGGGCCGCCCTCTACTACGTTTGCTGATTCGTGGTCGCCATTCAAGAACTTTAACGTCCCATCGGTCGTCGGTTCTTCGAGCTATGTGCCCCGCCCATTGCCACTTCAGCCTGCAAACGCGCTTCGCTATGTCGGTCACTCTGGTTCTCCTACGGATTTCCTCATTTCTGATTCTATCACGTAGGGACACTCCGAGCATAGCTCTCTCCATTGCACGCTGAGAGACTTTGAGCTTCCTTATGAGGCCCATAGTCAGGCACCACGTCTCAGTCCCATACGTCATCGCTGGCAACACACACTGGTCGAAGACTTTCGTCTTGAGACACTGAGGTACTTTGGACGAGAAGATTTTGCGTCCCAATACATACTGATAAACTATTAAAAAAAAATTACATACTGATAAACAATAAAATTGACAGTCCCGTGCTGATAAGTCAGTTCACATTTAATATTCCCTCAATAATACGAAGACACCCGTGCAAATAGTTCAAAAGTAAATTTTGTAAAAAAAGGATGGGGCGCAATTCACCAGTGGTTCGTTTGGCTCGTCTGTGCAATAATTTGACCAATAAGTTGCCGGAACTTGGCATTCATTTTCAAAGCCTTCCTAAGTTAAAAAAACTATTGAAAATTAGTGACTTACTTTAGATTTAACGTAGTCTTATATATGTATATATAATTTGTCTACATATGTTTTATAAGATATAAGGTGTACTCAAAATGCATGATGTGGTTAACCTGTAATTGTAAGTGCAGTTAGCCAAAATATTGTATTCATTGTATTTTTTGTTAAAAATTGCTGTACTTTTGTTGGTAACCCTATAAATAAGTAAAGTTTGTCAGTTTTATTGCTATGTGTAGTCAATAATCGATTATTCTATTCTTATACTTAAATCATGACGTTATTAGGGTCGCAAATTTTAAAATGCATTTTCGCGAAAAAAAAGGCAGTACTCTATTTTCGATTTGGGTGACAGCCCTAGCCGAGACCGACGTCAGCGTATATCTTGTAGAAACGATTTCATTCTGCCGACTCAATATCCGTAAGTTTGCATATTGATATGAAGCCAAGGTGAAATAGATGTTATTTCATTTCAAAAGAACGAAAAGTATTCAGATACTTGTTAAAAAATATATGACATTTCAATTTTGTGTAAATGTTTGACGAATCTAAATGATCATGTTGATCTTAAAGACAATAAAACTATATTTTATTTTATTTTTATTATTTTTTACTTCCATATTGGAAAAATGTTTAACGCTGTCATAGCCTATTGGATAAACGTTCGATAAAATATTGTTCGTTCGATAATACATTCAGTCAACAAAGTATCGGGAATGAATGTTTTGTTAATGGTTCCAAATTCAAATTTTTGTTTTTTTTTTGTTGTTGTTAGATTGGCGTAATTGTTTTCCATTTTAGCGCGGAGTTTGAGTTACAACAGTCATTTATATTAAAAACAGTGCTGTTCTTAGTTTTATAATATCAAGTGTGTATTGCGAATTTTATAATGGACAAAAACATCGAACAAAGAGTTTGTCTTGAATTTTGCATAGCCAATGGAATTTCGTGTTTGGAGACACAGAAAATGATACAGAAGACTTACGGTGAATTGATTTTATCAAAAACACGTGCTTATGAGTGGTTAAAAGCGTTTCGAAGCGGTAGAGATATGATAGAAGATTTGCCTCGTTCTGGTAGGCCATCAACGTCTGCAACTGAAGGTAACATCGCAAAAGTGAAGGAAATAGTGACTGAAAATCCGCATTCAATTTGAGAGAGATGGCCGCCGAATTTCTATATCTCACGAGTCGATCCGTACCATTTCAACTAATAATCTCATGGCGTCATGGAGAGAACGACTATCGCATCCCCTTGCAGGGCTCGCCACGATACTGGCGGTAAGGCCCTCTTTATGGAGTGGCTAGAGAGGCGCCACGGCGCGCTCACTTACCGCCTGACGCAGGTCCTAACCGAGCATGGCTGCTTCGGTAGGTTCCTGTACAGAATCAGGCGGGAGGAAACGTCTGGATGTCACCACTGTGAAGATCAGCCCGAGGACACGGTGGAGCACACCACCGCGGTCTGCCCAGCTTCGGGCGGAGCTCCGACGTGTCCTCGTAGTGGCTATCGGCGGCGGTGATCTCTCGCGTTCGGCCTTGGTGGAGGCCATGGTCCGGAGCGAGAGAGAATGGGGGGGCTGTTTACTTCCTTTTACGAAGCAGTCATGCTAGCAAAGGAGGCGGTGGAGCGAGAGAGGCAGAATACCACTCGTCTCGGTCCCAGCCGCCGCGGTGGACGCCGGAGACGTCGGGACCCGCGAGACGACTCTCGGCCACCGTAGGCGCTGGCTTGTGGGTGGCGGTAATAATGGGTAACTCGCCGCCTGTCCGTCTTCTATAGGCGACAGGCCGCGTCGATGGAGCGTTCGTGTTCCACGAGCGCCTGAAAGAGATGTATGGTAGGGGCCAAGCCTGCCGGGGTTTCGGGACTGTTCGCAAGGGTTACCGTGGCCTCGGTACGTAGCAGGCTCAAAAGAAGGAACATGGATGTTTTTTAGTCTGTAGAAGTCTGACACACCCTCCCGCTCCACCCACAGCGGGGGAAGGTCATTTGATGATTTTACATCCAAAAATTATACTTTTTAAAATTAAGTCGCAGGATCAAAGGTTGCTTGTAACTTTAGCTCTCTGTTGATGAAAGTCCCGTTAAAATCATGTCAGCCATTTCAGAAAAGACTCCTAAGGGGGACTAGAATTTAGCAAAAATCGTCTTAGAGAGCACATATTATGTCCTAAAAGAAACCCCCATGCAAGATTTGAGACTCCTAGCACTTGTAGTTAATGAGATATCGTGATGAGTAAGTGAGTGTGTGAGTGAGTGTGTGTTTGAATTGTGGATGTGACTGAGTGTGTGGGTGAGTATGTGAGTGAGTGTGTGTGTGAGTGAGTGTGTGAGTGATTGCCCATTTGCTTTTATAGCTATAGACGACAAGTATAGATGAATACGTTTTAAATTTATCCAATATGGAGCGAGTAACGAGCAAAGCTTTGTAAACACAAAAAGAGCTTACCGTTAAATGAGAAATTTGTAAAATAAAAAGGAAAATTAAAAAACACAGACAACCGGAACGAGATCTAGATAAAAAAATGCGTTGCCTTTAAATTGTGGATTTTTTTCCGACATTACACATTTATCAATTTTTCCCTCCTACCTTACCTACCCTACCTACCCCACCCCCTAAGCCATAGTAAAAATAAACAAGTATAATATCCTCCTATATTCATCATATCAGCCATTTAAAATCCACTCATCGGTCCATCGCTATGGGGGCCGCCCTCTACTAAGTTTGCTGATTCGTGGTCGCCATTCAAGAACCATTACGCCCCATCGGTCGTTGGTTCTTCGAGCTATATGCCCCGCCCACTGCCACTTCAGCTTGCAAACGCGTTTCGTTATGTCGGTCACTCTAGTTCTCCTACGGATTTCCTCATTTCTGATTCTATCACGTAGGGACACTCCGAGCATAGCTCTCTCCATTGCACGCTGAGCGACTTTGAGCTTCCTTATGAGGCCCATAGTCAGGCACCACGTCTCAGTCCCATACGTCATCGCATCCTCCTATATTACATACCGAAAACGGTTGTGTGTGAGCGCGTGATACGCTCAGCCGCTATGCTGCTGCTTGACAATGATTCTAAACCATCAAATACTTACTTCAACCCTACCATCCTTTCTCTCCATATATGTAAATAAAACCTGTCTGTATGTTCCTGCTTATTTCTGAAACGGTAGGACCGATTGTTGGAGTGACTTTCACTGGCAGATAATTGTTGTTTTATTAAGTTACTTAGGCTATTTTTTGACCCAGAAAAGAAGAATTACCCACAGGTACGCGGGCGGCCGCTAGTTACTAATGTTAGAAAAATTTGCATAAATTTTCTCTTTCACAAAAGTACCACTGAATGATTTTTAATAAAACTTTACAATAATATAGCCTGTACTTTAGAGTAACACATAGAGACATTATGTGACTTAATAATCCTGCACAGATGAAGACGCTAGCACGAGCTAGTAAGCCACAAGCGACAGCCCTACGTGTTTGGTCATTTATCGCACGCTCAGAGCTCGATTTGACATACGTATTTGTTTCCACTATGCCACAGCAGTGAATGTTTGCCGAATAGCTTTCCATAATGAGGGTATCTGAAACTGAACTCCACCGTACACGGTACTGACCCAATTTCGGGCGCCGGATGACCTTGTTATGACTTTGGGAATGGTTTTGGTAGAACTGTGTTGATTTTTATTTTTATTTTCGTGCGGAGATTTAGGAAAGAGGTTTTGTGGGATTTTAACGTGTTTCGTTTCGATTTGGTACAGAATAGAAAAGTGAATTCACGTTCAAATTTTAATTATAGTAACGTGACTTAATTCTTTATATACATACATATATACATATCATATATATACATTACTACTACTAATACTTTATATACATACAATATCACGGCTATTTCCCCGAAGGGGTAGGCAGAGGCATTACGCCCACATTTCGCCAGTTAGGTATATAGTTGGTCCCACGTAATAGGTGGCGAGCCTATTGCCGCTTTTCGGGAACTATTCCTTATTTAGCATATATATTTTTGTACGATTGTTTAATTTGCTAGAACATAACTGATATGTTTAATAAAGTCAATCAAATATTTTTTTGGTAACACAGGTAATTACGATAAGTTGACACATTGGTAAAGGTTCTGCCATAATGTTGCCAGTAGGCGTGCAATGTTATATTTAACTCTTTAACGGTCGGAACATGTGAATTTTTTTATTCGATTTGCACCTTAAATCAACTTGATAAGGTTCAATTTATGGTGGTTATATTTTGACCACTGCCCGGTCAAGGGTTAAAAGGCAGAAATAACAATTAATTACTATTATTACGACTACGTAATAATAATGGTAATAACTATATTACCATCTAAAAAATTAAAAATTATTTCTTATATCACTGTTATTGACAATAGATAATTACGAATATGTCACTCATTAAAGTAACAATTCATACGGATATGTAAAAAAAAATCAATCACTAATACGAAATTATAAATATTAGGTCGGGGAAAAAGTCTTTTCGCATAACGTAGGTATAAACTTATTATAATTTTTTTTTGACTGTAGAACTATTTGTGTCTGGCTGGTTTTGGTAACATTAAAAAGGTTCCATTATAAAGAAAAGAAAAAAATAAAAAAAAGTTGTTTCCCGCTATTTTTCATTTGTTTTTCTCTCCGTTAAAATGAGTGAATCTAATGAAGAAATTCGATACATTTTAAAACTTTATTATAAAAAAGGCAAAAATGCAACTCAAGCAGTGAAAAAAATTTGTGATGTTTATGGACCTGATGCAGTGTCAGTAAGAGTAGCACAAATTTGGTTCAAACGTTTTCAGTCCGGAAATTTTGATGTTAAAGATGCACCTCGCTCTGGTCGCCCTGTTACGAATAAAATGGACGCCATTTTTGAAAGAGTGGAGCAAGATCGGCATATTAGTAGTTACGATGTAGCTGAAGAACTGGGAATTGGCCACAAAACAGTTTTGACCCATTTGAAGAAAGCTGGTTATACAAAAAAGCTCGATATTTGGGTGCCACACGAGCTCACTCAAAGAAACTTAATGAACCGTGTACTCATTTGCGATTCATTATTGAGACGTAATGAAACCGAGCCGTTTTTGAAGAGATTGATAACTGGCGATGAAAAGTGGATCACGTACGACAAGAACGTGCGAAAAAGGTCGTGGTCGAAAGTTGGCCAGGCTTCACAGACTGTGGCCAAACCTGGCCTAACACGAAATAAGGTGATGCTGTGTGTATGGTGGGATCGGAAGGGCATTGTTTATTATGAGCTTTTACCGCCCGGCAAAACCATCGATTCTGATCTTTACTGCCAGCAACTGATGAGATTAAAGGAAGCAGTCGAGAGAAAACGGCCGGAATTGATCAACAGGAAGGGTGTGGTCTTTCATCACGATAACGCTAGACCACCACCATATAGCCCTGACCTTGCGCCTTCAGATTTTCACCTGTTTCGGTCTCTGCTGAATTCTTTAGGTTCTGTAAGGTTGACCTCAAGAGAGGACTGCCAAAACTATTTGTCCCGTTTTTTTGATCAGAAGTCCCAAAGTTTCTACAGTAACGGGATAATGTCTCTGCCCACGAAATGGCAGAAAGTTATTCAACAAAACGGTACATATATATTGTAAATAAATGTAAATAAACTTTGAAAAAAATGTCTTGACTTTTCATACAAAAATACGAAAAGACTTTTTCCCCAACCTATTATGTAGCGGAAAATAAACTAGTCAAAAAAATTGTATTACTTCTTAATTATATTTGGTCTTGCTTCCTAATGTATGGCATTAATAAATATTTTCGAACAATTAAAACAAGTATTTAGTTCTAAGATAAGTATCATTAAGAACTCGTGTTATGGATACTACACAACGGATAAACATACAATATACATAAAAGAACACCCAGACAAGAACAAATGCACACAAAGATTTGTCCTGTGTAGGAATCGAACCCACGACCTCTGGGGTGAAGTGCAGGTATACTGCCCTCCACGCCATATAGGTGGCTAAAATCGGTCAGGAATTGATTTATTACAAAGCTACAGAATTTTACGATCAGAAAACTTAGGTACATCATTATAGATTTATACAAAAACATGGAGGGTAGGTATCTACGGGGCGGATAGTTTGTGAAAATGAAATAACCAGTGTCTTATGGGCAGTTAAGGATAGTAAGAAGAAGGAATCGATGGAAGTATATTCTCGTAACCTCCAAGGAGTCAAT
This sequence comes from Musotima nitidalis, assembly GCA_949126915.1. Lineage (NCBI taxonomy): Eukaryota > Metazoa > Arthropoda > Insecta > Lepidoptera > Crambidae > Musotima > Musotima nitidalis. The sequence goes on from OX421439.1 coordinate 12,142,673, forward strand.
TATTTCAAGAAGTTCATGTGAGATCTCAGTATAGCCCCACATCTTTACTGAGGACTCAAGGGGTTAAGGGGTTATCATTTTTATCACCACTCATTCATGTATGTATAGGGAATTGGCCAGTATAGGGATTATCGTGGGTTTCCATTTATGCTAAGGGGCGGCGTGGATTAACGGGCGAGGAGAAATCATTGAACACCATATGTACCAATTACAATTAACATCCAAATAAGTCTCTTTGCTATCGAAATCTAATTACACTTAAAAAGCTAACACAAGATATTACGCGAGTATCAAGACGTTCCTCAGAACGCGTGACGTCAAGGCTGGCTGCAAACCTGGGATACCCCCACTTGCCAGAATTTCATTTGCCCGAATTTTAATTGCCATACTATTCAACAGACATATTATTGTTTCTCATAATATTTATATGTCATACTCATTGTTTACTATAATAGTCACGTGCTAGAAACTTTGTTTCCCATAAAGTTAATTTCCATAATATCACTTGTTATAATCATTGTTTTCCATAAAATCACTTTCCATAATATCACTTGTTTGTAAGCTGGAATTATCACATGCCATGTCACATGGATTGCTTATAGTGATAAGTAGGTACTTAATAGAAATAAAAACAATATCAATATTATCTTATAATGTTATAAAATAGGTTAAAATTATTATAAAATTAGGTTAGGTTAGGTTTGAAACATGAAAGACAACGCACGAGCCGAGCGAGCGAAGCGAGCGTGCCGCGGCAGCGGCCGGCGAAGTGCCAGAAAGCCAATCGTTTATTTATTAGAACAAAGGCGTTAAGTTAAATTTGTACGGAAGCGACTTGGATTGATTATAGTGATAAGTAGAAAATTCGGTTAAATAATATTAGTGCAATTAAAATTATGGATAACAATATTTATGGCATTCGAATCATTATGGAATCTGAAGTTCGGGCAAACAAGAGTATGTCACATGTCTTTTATGGTAAACGAAACATTGGGGCAAATGAAATTGGGGCAAATGAAATTCGGGCATATGATTATTATGGCATATACTTGTCGGGCAAACAATAGACAACCTGCAAACCTATCCTCCATCAGCAGCTAGCTAGCACCATGCCGTCAACGAACCGAGTTACTTCAAGCGAGCTGTCACCCAACCCTCATTGACAGTGACATTCGCTTCAATATGCTTTAATGTCTTTGGTATCGTTTATCTATGACCAAAATTACGAAAGCGCCGTCATATATATAATTAATATATCTCTTACTTGACACTGGCTAAATGTGCTGAACGCACGAAGCAATTTGTAAAAGAAAAAGAGAAAACATGATTGTGATGTAATATGAAATTCAAAAACCAGTCCTTAATCACAATTCACAACGAACGCGTGTGATGTCGGCCATTCATCAATTTGACAGTTGACAATCGACATTTTAATGAACGAACATTACGAATACATGAGTTAAAATGGGATTCAAATTTCGAATTCAAAACTTAATGTGACGACTGATGTGGCGTGGAGGCGAGTACACCTGCATTCCACTCCTATGGTCGTGGGTTCGATTCCCACACAGGACAAATCTTTGTGTGCATGAACATGAATATTTATTTTGGTCTGACGTTGACCAGGGTTCAAAGCTTCTGAATTAGAAGTCTATGGGTCTCGACACTGGGCTACCGTTAATGCTATGTTATATTGCATTGTATAGCTTCACAGACAAATGAAGATTGTAATTTTAGTACCAAACTAATGGACATAATAGGTCGGGGAAAAAGTCTTTTCGTATTTTTGTATGAAAAGTCAAGACATTTTTTTCAAAGTTTATTTACATGTATTTACAATATATACCTATGTACCGTTTTGTTGAATAACTTTCTGCCATTTTGTGGGCAGAGACATTATCCCGTTACTGTAGAAACTTTGGGACTTCTGATCAAAAAAACGGGACAAATAGTTTTGGCAGTCCTCTCTTGAGGTCAACCTTACAGAACCTAAAGAATTCTGCAGAGACCGAAACAGGTGAAAATCTGAAGGCGCAAGGTCAGGGCTATATGGTGGATGCACTAGGACCTCCCAGTCGAACTCTCTTAATTTTTGCTGAGTGGCTAAAGATGTGTGTGGTCTAGCGTTATCGTGATGAAAGACCACACCCTTCCTGTTGATCAATTCCGGCCGTTTTCTCTCGACTGCTTCCTTTAATCTCATCAGTTGCTGGCAGTAAAGATCAGAATCGATGGTTTTGCCGGGCGGTAAAAGCTCATAATAAACAATGCCCTTCCAATCCCACCATACACACAGCATCACCTTATTTCGTGTTAGGCCAGGTTTGGCCACAGTCTGTGAAGCCTGGCCAACTTTCGACCACGACCTTTTCCGCACGTTCTTGTCGTACGTGATCCACTTTTCATCGCCAGTTATCAATCTCTTCAAAAACGGCTCGGTTTCATTACGTCTCAATAATGAATCGCAAATGAGTACACGGTTCATTAAGTTTCTTTGAGTGAGCTCGTGTGGCACCCAAATATCGAGCTTTTTTGTATAACCAGCTTTCTTCAAATGGGTCAAAACTGTTTTGTGGCCAATTCCCAGTTCTTCAGCTACATCGTAACTACTAATATGCCGATCTTGCTCCACTCTTTCAAAAATGGCGTCCATTTTATTCGTAACAGGGCGACCAGAGCGAGGTGCATCTTTAACATCAAAATTTCCGGACTGAAAACGTTTGAACCAAATTTGTGCTACTCTTACTGACACTGCATCAGGTCCATAAACATCACAAATTTTTTTCACTGCTTGAGTTGCATTTTTGCCTTTTTTATAATAAAATTTTAAAATGTATCGAATTTCTTCATTAGATTCACTCATTTTTACGGAGAGAAAAACAAATGAAAAATAGCGGGAAACAACTTTTTTTTTTTTTTTTCTTTTCTTTATTATGGAACCTTTTTAATGTTACCAAAACCAGCCAGACACAAATAGTACAGTCAAAAAAAATTTATAATAAGTTTATACCTACGTTATGCGAAAAGACTTTTTCCCCGACCTAATATTTAAAAGAGCATAGCCTGTGAGTTTCTTGCCAGTTCTTCTTACAGAGCGGTGGCTCGGAACTGGCACTTAGATTCACTTACACTTAATTATTTTTTGTTTTTAAATTTTTTTGTTGCATATAAGTGAATCTAAGCTTCTTGATTTAGTGTAATAATATTTCGATTGTTTTTTTTTCATTTTTAATCATGACGTTTTCAAGTATGTATAATAGTTTATGAAATAAATATTTTTTTTACTTTTTACTTTTTTTTTCGTTAATAATAGGCCTAGGCCTTTTCGAAATCCTCGTCCTCGGATAGCACGTTAATCCGTTGTTCCCAGCTGGCATGGACATCTATGGCAGTCGTTATTAGGAAGTCAGTGCCTTCTAACATCCTGACTCAGTAGTCAACCAGTGTTTAAGCATAGAATTAAGTTTCGCTTTGGGTTGTGAAGGTCAGATGGCAGTTGCTCCATGTAATAACTGAAGTTCAGCCAAATCTGTTTAGACCAGTGAGCAGAACCTGGGCTCTTTTTTATATGGAAAATCATCTAAGGACCTTCCCCTTCTGTGGGTGGAGCGGGAGGGTGTGTCAGACTTTTACTGTCTAAAAACCATCCATGTTCCTTCTTGAGCCTGTTACACCAAGGCCGCGGTTACCCTTTCGAACTGTCCAACATTCTGGACTTAAACCCAGGGTCTGGAGCCTGGGTTTAAGTCTCTGGCAACAGGGATAATGCTAAGATATGATAACGATCTTATTATATTTGAATTTAATTTCATATAAACAATTTATTGATTCAGGCGTTACTTTGCGGAAATCCATTGTAAGCAAGTGATGGATTAAAAATATCTTTGTAACAATTCCCGCGCTACTATAATTTCCCGAAAAATCGAGAAACTATTCAACACGACACGTGTTTCGCCCTTACACAGGGCATCTTCAGGTAAGATAGGAGCCTCAGAACAACGATGTCTTCACGACCAACGCTGAAACGAGAGTGGACTTCGGGAAATTATAGTAGCGCGGGAATTGTTACAAAGATATTTTTAATCCATTACTTGCTTTTAATATAAATACAACAGAAAAGAGTATTAGACAAGATTATAGACGGTGTTTCATAAGACGTTGTAGTACCCTCCCAAGTTCTCAGAACCCCTACACGTTGGAGGATTTTCGAAACTGAAAAGACCGCTCTTGTGTTTGTCTCTCAAGAGCTGGGAAGGGGTAGGGCTGTCACTTTACTAAGAAGCAGTAGGGTTGTCACAATTTTTTTTTTTTTCATAAATCTTTATTGCATCAAGTAAACAAATAGGTACCTAAGTAATACAATGAATACTAATAATACCCTTAACTGCAAATTGAGAGGGAACTTTAACATATTATAAAACTACGTACTTAATTTTTCTATAAACTGACAAACTGTCACTAAATCACAAATATAAAATCAACAAACAACAATATGTATACAATATTATTATTATATATTTCTGTAAATATCAATGTTGTCTGTCATCCATTTTAATTTGTAAATCTGTGACTTTACTCCTAAGTTAGTAAATAGGTCTAGACAATATAAACCTGTCTCTTTCACTCTCTAGGTATATCAGTATCGATTGTAAGGGATGGGTATAACGAAGTTTCGTTTTCGTTGAATTAGAGTAGGCCCTCTGTACTCATATAAATAATTCACATGCTTACTTAAATAATTTTTTTTAAATATTGTTTCCAATGTTGCAAATACATTAATAGTCCCGTCGATTTCTCGTCAAAGCAAAACCGAGATAGACATCTTCTTTTTATCCTAGTCGAGTGTCTTAGGTCTGATCACAGATATATACCATAGGTCACGCAAATGCATGTGATTCGCGTGTACGAACCCCGACCAATGGTTCGCTAGTTACAGTCCGCGCGCGTCTGTTGTTGTTTTATGAATACTGTGACACGGTCGATTTCACATTATGAAATATTTATCATCAGAGTCGATGAATCAGTTTTAATTTACCGGCACTAAATATCAGCAGTGACGTCACATTTGGTGTTCAAAAGTCGGCAAATACAATAAGTAATTGCGTTGTCTATGGTATATAATATATTTATGGGTTTGATATTTTATTTATTATATAGGTCATCATCATCATCTCAGCCCATTAACGTCCCACTACTGGGCACGAGCCTCCTCTCACATACCAAGGTGTGAGGGTATTGGGTCATACTCCACCACGCAGACCCAGTGCGGATTGGCGGAGGCAGGTGTATGGCGTCCTGCTGTTAGAATTTATCAAACCAATTAGGCCTCTAACATGGCTTAACGACTACCACATTTAGTGATAGCCGGAAACAACGGCTTAACATGCCTTCCGAAGCACGGAAGCGCTCGATATCAAATGCCACACATACGGTCACCCATCCAAGGACTGACCTCTGTAAACTTTGCTTTACTTCTTTGATCGTTTCCGACCGGTTTCGCGGAGCTACGAGCGCTTCATTATTGTATAAGTATTGTTATTGAATATTTTTTTTTCTAATGGCTCTTAACAAGAGGTTGTGAAACGACATTAGGCAAAGACTTAATTTCACATGAAATATGGTACATAAGTGATCTTAAAATTTAATTAAGTCTGCATATTTTACCAGTAACTGGTACGCAAAAATATAATCAGAGGACTCCCGGTACCCCGGCCCCTGTCTAATCCACCGCCCCCCGTAATCCGACGTGCTTATCACTGTTTCATTTCATTTATTTATTTATTAATTTATTTCATATAAAAGTATTTATAACTTTATGCAGTAAGATGCCAACATAAACTCTTTCAAGTTTTACCGGGCATCAGTGTTGTCGACTTAATTACAATATCAATACTAGCTGATGAGTATACAACTGTTGCAATTTTGTAGTTGCATGTTTCGTAAAAAACTAACAATAAAAAGTAACAAATTAAAAATATCAAAATGCATTAAAAGGCAAAGTAAAAGCCACGGGGCACAACTAGCCAACTCGAATAGTTGTTAGCCAACTAGTTGAATGTAGGAACACACATATTGTTTTGGAAAATCTTTACAAAGAAAACTGCTGCATGATTAATAAGATTGCAACTTCTACGCGCCACTTCATGATAATCTTTTAATTTTGAGCTGTAATTTGTCGAATTGCAAGGTCGATGTTCCTTTAAGTATGCGATATGTGGTAGCCATAATATCAGCCTCATAGGGCAAATAGAGAATTACCAACCTTCTCCAATCCGCACTGGGTCCGCGTGGTGGAGCATGAACTGTTTCTTTCCCCTTATCTCTCCCATTCTTCCCCCCTCTACTCTACTCTCCCCTTGGGCTGCCTGTCTACTGAAGCGGAGCGCGGAAGCAGAGTGGAGAAATGGAGAAATTAACTAATAGGATTCACGGACAGGAGTTTAGCACAGATTTAACGCCAGTCCATTGGTTAATTTTGTCCGTTTCTGCGCACCACATGCTCGCTCCGCCGACTGGCAGCCTTAGTTGGAGGTGGCCAGCGCTTCATCAGAAGTGGAATGTTAATGGGGTGAGATTATGTTGAACCGAGTTTTAGGACTGTAAATGACCAGCTTTATATTTCTGCCTATCACATACATATTGTTTAAACTGTATACAAATATTAGTTCGTAAGTATATCAAAAGATGTCACTAAACGTATTTAGATCGCGCAAGCGTTATTTGTTTTCCGGACCCATATAAGTCCGGCAATTATTTTCTTATTTGCTTTCAATTCAATACAGGTTAAATCCTTCCTGGCCTTTTTATTTAATACCAAGGTTTGTTTACATATATCAGGCGGAGGCTTATTATACGCCTACATTTTGCCAGTTATATTGTTGGTCCCACGTAATAGATGGCGAGCTTATTGCCGCTTGCGGGATCTCGTATGTTCGCCAGATTTTTGTCCGTTGATCGGCAGGTGCACCACTTGCAGGTGAGGCTGCCTTGGGCTCCTCAGATCTTGGTAGGAGCCCTATACACCCTAATTGTTATACCTAACCTATATTCCAATGAAGAATTATATTATTTATATCAAAATCCGATTTACTTTGTAAATTATAAGTAGCAACTAATTACAACTTTCCTATCTTTTTTAACCACCTGGGCCAATTTTAATAAAATTAGTATCGATAGAAGTGAAGAAAACAAAGGCACTGTAAGGAAAGACATGCGCAATTTTCATTTCATAATCTACTAAAGTTGCCGTAGACAATGTCTCATGAAATACCTGGCTTTAATTGTTGTACATACATACATTCACGCCTGGGTATGCAGATACATATTATACGCCCACACTTCGCCATAATAGTTGGTCTCACATAATAAATAGGAGGCCGCCTATTGCCGCTTACGGCCTAGAGCCTCGTCCGTTGATCGGCAGGTACACCACATGCAGGTTAGGTTGGCTTGGGCTCCTTAGGTCTTGATAGGATCCCTATACACCCTAATTGTTATACCTAACCTATATTCCAATAAAAAATCATATTATTTACATCAAAATCAGATTTACTTTGTAAATTATAAGTAAGCAAGTAATTACAAATTAGTAACACAGACTTAAATATACTTCACACAAGTTACGAAAGATATTTTAGATAGCCGAAGGAAAATCTCGACGCGATGAGAGATCGACTCTCATTCTTATCTCATTTTGATAAACAACGCCACGATAAAACGCCCAGGGGCCTTATTTCAACAAGAAATCTTTAAAACCAGATGCTAAATCTACGCGAGTGTAGATTTTAATACAGAGAACAAAGAAATTTAATGTAACACACGGGCTAGACGAAAATTATTGATTTACTAAAATATGACCTTTACGAATGCATGTGTTGTAATTAATACTTTTTCGTTGATTTGCGTTTTGTTATTCCTTTTTTGATTTATGAAAAAGGATTGCTCTTTTAATGCAAACTTTTTGCACAAAGGTTTTATTAAACAATAATTTCTGAACAGCCAGTAAAGAAAATTGAAAACGACTCACCTGTTTGACAATAAGTCGTGCCACTCTAGGACTGGCAAATGTTACAAATCCATAACATTTTGATACACCAGCTCTGTCGTAAATAACTCTTGCCGCTGTGACCGTCGCGAAGCCAGAGAAGAACTTCCACAAGTCCTCGTCTGTCGTGGTCAAAGAGAAACCTCCCACAAAAATTCTGTTATGTATAACTGTCCCAAATTTTGGGGCGTCCGTTGGTGGCAGATTGTCTTCCCCATCATCCTCGGGCGAATTGAGCAAGGCTTTTAGCTTTTCATGAGGATCCGATATTTTTTTATTGTTCGCGGCACTTTCCTCTACCATGTGAGCACAGCTAGCCGAATCACTTCTTATATATCTCTTCACTGTGTTTTCCATGATTTTAAAATAACATGTTCCCTTGTTTACTAAACTAAAATACGCTAGCTAACTAAACACACTAATGTTCAGACGAAAAACAAGACGTGAACTGGTATTTAAATGTTATATCGATTTTTAGAGGAGTACAGATCCCTGCGCGCCTGTTGTAAATTTACGCAAGCGATTCGCGTTCGCTTACATACCGCGAATATGCCAAGATAAGATTGTGGTGCTTAGACATTATGTTAGATACGCACTAAAAATAGTGCTTGAGCTATTGTCAACGGCTATTTTTACTGTGCTAGGGAAGTGGGTCATTCGTTGACAGCGGTTGATTTCCTAATGGTTCTTGTCTTTGTCGAGGTTTAGTTTTACTCTTCTATTTGATGGGAGGCGGCGCCACTATCGCTTTGACCGCTGACCTTTTAGAAATGGCACTACAGAGATTTGTTTTATATTAAAAGTAGAATCTCAGCACCACTGAGATTTGTTGTTTAATATGCGGGTAGTCATAACAAAAAGCTGACGTTGATTTGGCTTAGATCTACAACAAGTAATAGTTTCATATCATTACAATCATAAATTCTGAATAAATTTAAGCAATCTTAAGATGCAACAAGTGAAATAATACTCAGTAGTAACTATTATTAATCGATAAACACCTCTAAGAAACTAAACGGTGCCTACATATTATAAACATGAAAATCGAAACGCAGAGCCAATGTTGCCATATATATATTTCCTGTTCTGCTTCAGTATTTTATCTAAAAGGATATTGTACTCATATGTTTTCTAGAGTAATCTTCATATCCTAACTGTGTTTTGTTTGTTTAAATGTATAATGCTCACTGATGCTAAAACAGTTCAATGAATTATGACGAAAATGGGCGAAGATTTTTCTAAACTGAAATAACAGACAATAAGGAAGTAAAGTACTTGAAACAATGGCAAGCAGAATTGCACAAAATAATTGACTTTTTTATATTACAAACACTAAACTGTAGAAGTTTCATTTAAATTTTTATCTCTTTTTACCACTTCAGGATGGAAGGCGATGGAGTCCTTCCAGTATAAATTCATTTTGTAGTTTGATTTTAAGAAACCACTAAACACTATCTATATAATTTATTATTAACATAAAGCGAAAGGTACATGGGTAAGAGACCTTTCGCCTTTCGCCTTGAGTGAGTACTCACTAAAAAGAAAATTTCAGAAACTACAAGTGCTAATTTTAGATTATGAATTGTTTTTACCTTTAAAACTTTTGTTTTAAAGTTTCTCGTGTCAGGGAATAATGATACTAAAATTTATATTTAAAAACTACTACTAACTAGCCTTTTCCAACAAACTTGAATTTAAATAATTAAAGGCATAACTTGAAAGCTCATTGAAATAATCAAGAAAAGTACTTTTTAAAATAAACTTTATGTTTACTATATCCAAAGAGAAATTAGTCCTAATAAGACTATTTTAAAATAGTTTTTAAAAGGATTCGAAGATATTTATTATAAAATAATAAATGAAGATTATTGTTCATATTTCAAAACAATGGTATAACTATCCCCCGATTCTATTCAGGTAAATGTTTATGTTCGATTTATTAATAAATGTTCTATGTACCTTCGGTAGGTGAATATATTTTATGATAACTCCTCAAGTGTTTTCAATAGAGTTTATTAAACTTAATTAACTGTAGCACATTAATTATCGTAATATTTAATACAAGTAGAAAGTATACTGCTACTGCCACCTATCGTGACATATTCTTAAGTTGTGATTTGATTTATGTAAAATGCAGATGATTATCGTAAGAAAACTAGTTTTGAGGGTCGATTCCATAACTACGGACTAAGTTTAATAGATACCTACGTACAGTGTTATTTTGTTATTAGATATATGCTTGTGTATGGTCACTATACCGAATAAACTACATACTTATTTGGCATAATGTTACTTGGTTTTAAGGTATTATGATTGTGATGATTGTTTACAATATAATTATTATATTCTTATCTTTCACAATTATTTTACTGCTGTACCCCGTAATGTTTATTTGATATTAACATCATAGACAGATATAATAAAATGCTTTGTGATTTACAAATGGTTGTACTGGTAGTTACACTAGTACTGTAATTCTTATATATAATATGTTTGTACACTACACATTTGAATTTATATTTATTATTGTTTGTCTGATTTCATGTGGGTCCATGTGTACCAATCTTTTGGGTGTAATAACTGATGCAATATGATTGATATAGTTTTATATTTTGTTTATCTGCTCTAAGATATAACGTAAGATAAATGGCATTATTATAATTTTAATTCTGTGTTAAATAATTGATGAAACTAAATAATCGGCTACAATATACAACTATATGACATACTACATAACAGTTGTCAAAAATAAACAGAAGGCAGTTCAAAAATAAAAAAAGTCTTTGAATCACTAGTAAAGAATTTGATAAATAAAATAGGTAGTTAAAACTGTTTTATTATTTTACTTTTGTGTTCTTTCACCTGCTTACAGCATTTTTATAGGGGTTATTGATCCTACTATTTTATATAAAAATAACTAGAACCTTAAATTTAACACTCGCAACCAAAGCATAAGCCTTTACGTCTATTTATTCAGAAACGAAAACCCAAACAGTCTCATGTAGGTTACTGTTGCTGTTTATGATGTCATATAGTAAACTCTAGTTTAAAGCTAAAGTGCATACACACACTCCATATAAGACTTTATTTCACTAAATTTCTCAATGTTTCCCTACTGTAAGAAGTAATATTTTTTTCTCCTATAAATTTATTACGAATTAAATTAGAAATAGCAGAAAATGGCAACCTACATATGGTATGGTATCCCTATCAGCTGGCAGCTGTCACATTGACAATAAGAATGGCATTTGGCAATATAACAATGTCAACGTCAAATTGGCGGGCGAGTTGCATTGCATTGCATCGCAGTCTCAATGTTGTGTTGTATTTTTTGTTTTCATCTTCTTTCTTGTGTTAGTTTTAGTTGAAAACTCCTTTATTCGTTCAGTGTTTCATAAGTTTACATTTCCAAAAGTATGTTCAATACTTTTTCAAACAATTTGTGCATACCCCACGCTGAAATATGAAGATTTCATCGAGTTCTAATTAGATTAGCCTTCTAATATATTTGGTAAGTATTATTTTGTTCACGATTTCATTGAATCAAGGAAACAATTTGAACAGTAAAGATTTCGCAAGTGATTTGTGGTTGAAATTTAAACTTATTTCTCAACTACCTTCTGTTTTGTTATTTCTTTTACCGGTATTCCGCTGCTTTTATTTGTGTTTGTATGTTTTGTTATGCGTTATCGACGCAAATAGAGTGGAATGGCAGGTTTGTGTGGTTTCTCACGGTACTATGTAATTTTTTCAGCTCTAAGTCGAGTTCAAACTTGTTGCTATATGACCTTCTTATTTTTAGAAAACAACTTGCTTATAGTCATTGCCTATATATATTTAGCTTGTGCAGACAAGCAATGATGGTCATTGACTTATTATTGGTTATATAAACTTCATGTGTAGTACAGATTATGCATTCAAATTATTTTACATTTATTGTTAGTGCATTGATTGTAAATTTATTGTAGTAATTTTTATATATGAAAGTCAGTAGAGTTAAAATTTTAACTCTTTAAACTCTTAATAGAGATCACTCACTAACCGTGGATGACCATTTCTTTTGTATAAAAGCACTTCCACACATATATAGAGGCATGCTAAGAGAATGGTCCTAATATTTACACATATGGAAAGCCCAGCCTATTGCGCAGCTTGGAAAGTACCAACAGCTGAATGCCTAGGATATACTCTTTAAAGTATGACCAAAATGATGTTTACCCTGGTTTGTGAACGGGACACCTGAGCCTAATAACAGTATACTCGTAGGTTGATAAGATGAGACATAAATAAGAAGAATATATAAAAATATTTATTTGCTAGACATTCCAACAGTACACATACAGAATCATTACACAATGTACACATGATATAATTATTAATGCGCATATGCATACAATTAACAGCAATATATGACCTTTACTTTATTGGTTAAAATTTTAGTAAAATAACAACATAACAAACAAGAAAAGACTAAACAAACACCTTCATTAACACAATACTGCTACAATAACAAATAGTAATATATATACATACATACATATGTAACTATATACACACATGATTTCCAAAAAGTGTCTTATGGATATTAGACATGTATTATATATAGGTAATGCTTGTACCTGCCATAACTCATAACAGCAATAGTCATCTTTGTTTTGCATTCTTTGTTAAGTCTGGACATTCCTTGTTTGATGATACTTTCATTGTGCAACTAAGTTACTAAGCATTTGCAGGTGTCTATGGTTATTTCACAATGGGATATCATAAATTACTACATATTTTAAAAGTAAGATTTTGTCCAATAACACTATTCATATTGTTTCTATTAGTGTTAAACTGTGTCTAAGAACACACTACTAAAGTGTATTCTTAGACACAGTTTACTAAACTCAAAAGGTTAGGTTTGTAAGAAGACTGGGAAGTCTTGTCAAATAGCTGGATAGCTTCAAAATTTACATGCTGATGAAGTCTTCTTTCGTTAAGGTTCTTGAATGACTACCACGAATCAGCAAACGTAGTAGAGGGCAGCCCCCCACACGATGGACTGATGATCTGGTCAGGGTGTCGGGGAGCCGGTGGATGCAGGCGGCAATGAATCGATCTACCTGGAAAGCAATTGGGGAGGCCTATGTTCAGCAGTGGACTTCAAATGGCTGAAATGATGATGATGAAGTCTTCTTTCATAAGTTTCCACACATTTCCTAATTATGCTAACAACCAGATCCACATTAAGGTCCCAATGTAGATCGTCGATTCTGATGTACCAAGGTCAAATTACCTGACACTGGAAAATACTGCAATCAATCAATCAAATACTTTTTATATCATAAACTATTACATAGTACTTGAAAACGTCAAAATTATAAAACAATAACAAAAACAAATAAAATATAATTATACTAAAATCACGAAGCTTAAATTCACTTGCAACCAAACAATTAAAAAAAACAAAAAATATTTAAGTGTAAGTGAATCTAAGTGCCAGTTCCGAGCCACCGCTCTGTAAGAAGAACTGGCAAGAAACTTACAGGCTATGCTCTTTGAAATTTTCGATTGGTTAGTTACAATCTTCATTTGTCTGTGACGCTATACAATGCAACATAATACAACATTAACAATATGCAGTCTAGTGAGTCCAAAGAGTGAAAGGGAAAAAAAGTGCAATGCTCACAATATAAAAGTTTAATTAAATAGACCCCTTATTGTTATCACCTATCATCCCATCTTCGTCGCCACTGAACAATCCAGAACTGGGAATGCACAATTAAACCACAACTGCGTTATAAGGCGTATATTCTCAGACTAACTTACATAAGTAAATTTATAATAATCTTATGTGGCATAACTACCCACTATTTACATACATCACAGAACCATAATTATTTATGTTCTTGCACACAAATATTTGTCCTATGTGGGAATCGAACTCACGACCTCATTGCCGGAGTCAGGGTATACTCGCCACCACGCCATATTGTTCGTCCACAATGAATTCTAGTTACAAATAACCTTTTAGTTTCGTCTAGTTAATAGTTTAGTATAATTGATAGTATATAATAGTTTAGTATTGATAATATAGAATAGAATGTAAGAACTCTTTCTTCTACTCATTCTAGGCAGCTTCGCTCCTGTGACAACTTTCTCCTTGCCACTCCACAACACAGTTCAGGTTTTATGTCGAACTCTTTCTGCATAAAAGCTATTCAACTTTGGAACTCCCTCCCTACTGATATTAGGTTGGCAGAAAGCAAGCCTACTTTTAAAGGGTTGCTCAAGAAATACTTTCTTGAGGAGTTATCATCCGATTGAGTCTACATATCATAATTACTATTAATTTTGTGTATAGGTATATGTAGTTTATTAATAACACATATTTAATACTATGTAAGTTTATATGTTTTCTTATTCCTACTGCCTCATACTTTTCTGCTAACCCAAAGGTTAACTGGTAGAGAATGCCTTGCAGCATTAAGTTCGCCTTTTGTACATTTTAATTTTAATTTGTGCGATAAAGTTTAAATAAATAAATAAATATTTTGCATGTTAATTTTGAACCAAAATGTGGTTAAAATGACACTGGTTCATGTTCTTTAAAACTGTTATATGTCAGACATACTGGCAACCCTATTTTCAAACATTGTTGCATGTTTATACAGAGCTCTAATCAGAGTGTGCAGGTTATTACAACATAATTTCTAATAAATGTGTATATTTGTAGATAGTATCCAGTTAATTATCAACTGATATATTACTCCAACATAATTATTAATTATTTTACTGATGGATTTGGGGCGGAGGTCTGAGTACCTATACTTGGCTTAAAAGCTAATTGGTTGATCTTTGCTGGGTCAAATATTTTTACCAAGAACATTACTGCTTACCATAGTCTGGGTGTCTCCTATGTGATATAAAATTAGTATTTATATATTTATGTACACACAAAGGAATAGATGAGACATATAATTATTAACCAGGGTATAATGGTGCTAAAGTTCAGCCAATTTCAACAATTTCATTGTTATTGAATAAATGTAACATTACCTATGTTACATTTATTTGATTGCAAGACTCAATTTTTTGGGAAAATTGCTTTCTGTGTATTCTTGTGTCATTAAAATAAGTAGTATTTCTTTCTTTCTTTAAAAATAGTGCTGAAGGTGTATACCTAAGGAGCCCAAGCGTACCTCACCTGCAAGTGGTCTGCCGATCAATGGTTAATTGGCGAAGTCTGGGCGTATAATATGCCTCTGCTTACCCCTTCAGGGAAACAGGCGTGAATGAATGTAAAATAGGGCTGAATTCGTATACGATAGTCAACTTGCTCATATGAATGTACCAACAATTGACTTGTAAACATCCATTTAGTTTATTTATAAACAATGACGTCGCCACGCACGGTAATCATCCTAGGGTTATCGTGGACCTTCCAGGCGGAACTGTCTCTGTGGGGCTATCGGTTATTGATTTCTTACATTTATAAGAATATGGTACATTGACTAGCGAACGCCCGCGACATTGTCCGCGTGACCTAAAGGTACTATGTTATTTTTTGGGTTAAAAAGTGGGGCCTTATAATATAATCTCATAGCCCCGCGTTGCTAGGTGGTCGGAAACGATTACCGAAGTAAAGCAGTTACAGAGGCCAGGGGCCCTACCGCCGAATTAGATGAATTTCAGCTATTTCATCTAGATCTAAATTTTCTGAGGTTCATCAATCCGTACCGGGGAATCTGCCGAAAGCCATAGATTATTCATGACCTTGGCAGACTACTGAAGCCACTAATTAATTAAATGATTATTATTTGCGTCTCGATGACACATTTTTACCTAATCTACACTTCTACACTAATATTATAAAGAGGAAAGATTTGTATTTTTGTATGTAACGAATAAACTCAAAAAGTACTGGACCGAATTTGATAATTCTTTTTTCATTAGAAAGCTACATTATCACTGAGTCACATAGGCTAAATTTTAATTTAAAAAAATAGGATTCCGTAAGATATTTGGGTTTTTCGGACATAAAATGTAAAAAATCAACCAGAACAGTTACTTATTTTGCGTACGCTGCCTAAACTATAAAGATAGAACCACAAAATGTATGAATTAATTGTAGATCTTATAAATATCTACTAAAAAGTCCGCGACACACTATACCTATCTATGTCGAGTGAGGCACAACAATCATTTTTTTATTCAAAAATCTTGAATTTTTTTGGACTACATTTAAACGCATTTATTTTACTTATGATATTAAATTAAATTATTTCATCACTAAGTGCAGTTTATGTCGATAATATTTGGTCTTGGAATGATCAAAATTGGACGTTTGGTTTTAAAGTTATGGCAAAATTAAATTATTACGATTTCTGCTGCACGGCGCTCTATCACGGGTCGGGGCTCCTGGCCATCAGTTTATTTTGTTACCTGAAAATAATTTAACGTCAAATGTTGTTTATAGAGAAGCTTTAGTTATCTATCCCAAAACAACGGGTTGCACTCCAGGACTGCCGGTAGGAGTGAAAACTTATTATTAATTACATTTAAATATTTTCATCATTAACAATTTTAACATCCACATAAAGACAGTCTATGCAGCCTGCGGATAATGACTGCGTCGTCGATGTTAGTGTCGGTGTCTGTGAATTGGCCTGGGAATCATTTTGCTGACCGTGTCTTTTCTGGGTAGGCATTTTGCAGAGGTAACCGACATCCACGCGGGCGGAGTCGTGGGCGACCGCTAGTTATTAATAATTTGTAACAGAATTTAAAACAGACACAAATAGAGACTGTCGAAAATTACATCAATTATTCAAAATTTGTGTCTAAATGGAGAACGCTATCTTGTATCGAGTTCCATGTGTTTGGCGGTACGACATAATTAATTCGAAATCTATTTTGCCTGATAATCAATTACCAGCAAGTTCGGCGGTAGGCCCCCAGTACTAAGATGGGTGACATTTGTGCGAGCGTTTCCGTGCTTCGGAAGGCATGTAGGCCCCGGAGTGTGGTCGTTAAGAGATGAAGAATACTAACAATAGGACGCCACACATCTGCGTCCTCCAAACGGCACTGGCGGGATGAGCCCATTCCCCTTTTACCTTGATTCGTGGAAAGACGCCCGTGCTCAGTAGTGGGACGTTAATCAGCTGTAATTTATTTATTTTATTTATTAAGGCACACCAACAACAAATATGTCTCACATTGTAAATACAACATGAAATCTAAAAACTATAATCTAATATACGTGTCTCTTATAAATGAGCACAACACTATAACCATCTTAGTCTAAATTTTATTATTTATATTGGTGGTCCCACGTCATAGGTGTACTGTTATGTTCGCCAGAGCCTCGTTCGTTAATCGGCAGGTGCAGCTCGCCACAATCGTGGCGGTAAGTCCCCTCTTTGAGGAGTGGCTAGAGAGGCGCCACGGCGCACTCACCTACCGCCTGACGCAGGTTCTAACCGGGCATGGCTGCTTCGGTAGGTTCCTGCACAGAATCAGGCGGGAGGAAACGTCCGGGTGTCACCATTGTGAGGATCGGCCGGAGGACACGGTGGAGCACACCACCGCGGTCTGTCCCGCTTGGGCGGAGCACCGGCGTGTCCTCGTAGCGGCAATCGGTGGCGGCGCCCTCTCGCGATCGGCCCTGGTGGAGGCCATGGTCCGAAGCGAGAGGGAATGGGGTGCTGTTGCCTCCTTTTGCGAAGCG
This sequence comes from Musotima nitidalis, assembly GCA_949126915.1. Taxonomy (NCBI): domain Eukaryota; kingdom Metazoa; phylum Arthropoda; class Insecta; order Lepidoptera; family Crambidae; genus Musotima; species Musotima nitidalis. The sequence goes on from OX421439.1 coordinate 12,160,432, forward strand.
GTCATGCTAGCAAAGGAGGCGGCAGAACGAGAAAGGCAGAGTGCCTCTCGTCCCAGCCGCCGCGGTGGGCGCCCGAGACGTCGGGAGGAACAAGGTGACTCCCAGCCACCGTAGGCGCTGGCTTGTGGGGGGTGAGTAATGGGTAACTCGCCGCCCGTCCGCCTTCTATAGGCGACAGGCCGCGTCGACGGCGCGTTCGTGTTCCACGCGCGCCTTAAAGAGATGTCAGCACAGTGAGGGCCCCCAGGGAGGGGTCAAGCCTGCCGGGGCTGCGGGACTGTCCGAAAGGGTTACCGCGGCCTCTGGACGTAGCAGGCACAAGAAGGAACATGGATGGTTTTTAGTCAGTAAAAGTCTGACACACCCTTCCGCTCCACCCACAGCGGGAGAAGGTCATTAGATGATTTTCCATCCGAAAAAAAAAAAAAAAAAAGGTGCACTACTTGCAGGTGAGGTTGGCTTGGGCTCCTAAAATGTTGGTAGGATCTTTTAGCTCCCAAATTTGGAAATTTTCTGCCATGTAATCAGTGCCGTAACTAGGGCGGCAGTGCCCAGGCACAGGGCGCAGACCCTGGAGGGGAGCAGAAATGACCAGACTAGTATCTAGTTTTATGTCATGCATGGTGGCTAGTAGGTACATTTTGTTTTATTGCGAACATGGTGTAGACGCGGCCTACTGTACCTGGCCTGTATTTTTAGAGCCTGGGGGCCTACCGCCGAATTATATCCATCCATAATCCATCTTGATCAAACTTTGTTTACGTTCATTAATCCGTACCGGGGAATCTGCCGACAGCCACCTCTCATTCATGACCTTCAGTCCGTGACAGACCAATAGGTAAATGGAGAACGCCATTTTGTTTCGATTTCCATGAGTTCGGCGGTACGACAGAATCAATTCAAAATCCATTTTGCCTTATAATCGATTGCCATCGAACTCGGCGGTAGGCCCCCTGGTCAGAGCATTTTTCAAGGGCGCAGTTTTGAAAGCTTGCACCGGGTGCATAAAAGGCTAGTTACGGCACTGCATGTAATGCAAGACCTTGACCGATTGATTCTGGCATGTTCGTCTGAACAAGAAATAACACCTGTGTTAAAGAAATAACTTATAAAACACAATGTGGTAATTCGTCCGTTAAATAATTAACAACAATATCTCTTGTGTCCTTGACTATTGTTCCTTAATCACGTTAACGGCTTAACAGAACTATTGCAACTTTGCGTACATATAGCTATAATAATAATAATAAGAAGATCTAGCTAAATAGCTATGTCAAGGTAATTTTGGTAAGTCATGGACATTACGAAGAATTTGAAATGGGACGTTACAAGCGCTTTATACCCTGGGGCCCTACCGCCGAATTCGATGAATTTTAGCTATTTCATCTAGATCTAAATTTTCATCAATCCGTACCGGGGAATCTGCCGTAAGCCATAGATTATTCATGAAGTTGGCAGACTACTGAAGCGACTAATTAGTTAAATGATTATTGTTTACGTTTCAATGACACATTTTTATCTAAATATTAATAATTTATAATATAATTTTAAAAAAAAACACGGATAAAGGCTGTCAAATTTTACGTCAATCCTTCAAAATTTGTGTCTAAATGGAGAACGCCATCTTGTATCGAGTTCCATGTGTTCGGCGGTACGGCAGAATCAATTCGAAATCGATTTTGCCTGCTAATCAATTACCAGCAAGTTCGGCGGTAGACCCCAGATACAACGATGGGAACAAGCGCACCTACTTATGCTTCAATTCTGATTTACGCCACGCTTAGAAAACCCGAGACTCTCGAAGCTGGCTGGGTCACCAGCTGGCAAAAAATTGCAAAGCCGAATGCTGTTACAGAGAAAGTACTTACCAAATTTCTTGGCTCTAGTGCCGATAATTTTCACGAAATGAGGGTAGTTTAAAATGTAATATTCCAATTCAAATTCATATTCATTTATTCAAGTTTGGCTCAAAAGAGCTCTTATGAACGTCAAAACTTAAAAACTAGCGCGCCTATTCACTGCGGGCGGGAGCTTGATCGTAAAAGAACGGGCAAGAAAATCGTCAAGGTTAGTTTTTTCTCCCGCCAGTTACAAGAATATGTACTTAGTAGTAAAACAATTTAACAACAATAAATAAATACAAGAGCTTTATTTTGACCGATATGGCGTGAAGGTCAGTATGTCTGCACTCTGCTCTTGAGGTCGCGGGTCCGATTCCCACACAAGACAAATGTTTGTGTGCATAAACATGTATATTTGTTCTGGGCTGGGTGTTCCCTGTATATTAAGTACGTAATACAAATAAAAAAAATATTTGTGGTTGTTTATCCCTTATGGCATCATATTTATATGATGCTATAATTTCTCAAATTTAAACTTTATTAACGCTTCCTTACACAATAAACTACAAATAAAGTCTTTCGAGCATACTGCAGCAAGGCTCATTTTCATGTCTCAATGATTAAATGAGTTAAAATTATCATAGATATTTAATTTATTGCTTTCACCTCCTGTTCATTGGGTTCATTTCGATAATTTAGATAAATAAATATATGTCTAGTGATAACTATTTCTCTGAATATTTTGCTGTTGTTCTGTTGCAATTAAGTGTTCAATGCGCTTTTGTTTATAAACAACTGGCTTGTGCCCGCCGCTTTACCTATGTGACATACGTAGTAACCAGATATATTAGTGTTGTTTTTTTTTTTTTGTTTTACGTCGGTAACAAAATGCATTTACGCACTTCCTTCCGGCCAAAGGGGGACCGAAAGGGAGGCGTGGGACTCACCACCGGCAGACACGACTGCCAGCAGTAATACCCACTAAAAATCTTCCGACGACGCCCACCGCTTGTTGAGAAAGAGGCGGGGGCCAGTACCTGGGTGCAGCTTCTGACACCCCGCCCGCGGCCAACGTCCCCCGGACCAAAACCGGGAGGACCTCCTTTGAGAGGCGCAGTGGACGCGCCCGATATATTGGTGTCTAGCACAACGGTCAATAATCCTTTTTAGTGTTAGCACTCAATCTATTGAATACATCGTTCTGTGCCTCTCAACTTCAAACAAATGACATGAATGACAATGAAATGCAATGCAAAAATTTTAAAATGACTGACCTTAGCGCGTACCTTTCAAAAGTAATTTTGTCGCGCGTTTTAACAGCATTGGGCTCGTCAAAAATGGCTTGAAGCGGATATTTTAAGGTCGGGAACGTCTCTGGTATTATACTAAGTAAACGTCTAGGCTGCTGTGGCCAATTTTATCAGGTGTGCCGTATATGCTGTAGCTAATAATGCCTAAAAGCTAAAAGTTGGTAAACACCTGGATAAATGGCGCTCCTAATACAAATAAAAACACATAATTCGTGTTATTTAATTAATAAATATGATTTTCAGGATTGGGTTTTTGAGGGTATTGACCTTATTGACGTTTATATCATCATCTCAGCCATCTGACGTCCACTGCTGAACATAGGCCTCCCCAATAGATTTCCACATTGAGCGATTCTGAGTTGCCTGCATCCATCGGCTTCCCGCCGCCTTGACCAGATCATCGGTCCATCTCGTGGGATGAGAATGACCTTGACTTAAAGAGTAGAATGTATTTAAAAATAAGTAAAATAAAATATGCTTTATTGAATTTAAGCTTCTGAGGAGCACTCATGTATGTCAAGATAACTTATAACCTAACGCGTTATGCTATACATGACATGTTGAGCTATTTTGAGGTTGGACCTTTGAGATCACGAATTCTTCGCTAATCGCATAGGACCACCCAATTGAACAAAGAGTATTTCTTTTGACTTAGTAGCATTATTCATAAGTATATTTTTATCAATTTAAGTATCCGCTGTTGTTATGCATTTATATTATCGCTTGCTCCGTGCCTCAGAAAGCACGTTAAGCGGTTGGTTGCGGCTGTAATGAACATCTATCATTATCATCACCATCTCAGCCCATTAACGTCCTACCACTGAGCACGAGCCTCGTCACACATACCAAGGTGCGAGGGTATTGGGTCATACCATCATATGGACCCAGTGCGGATTGGCGGAGGCAGGTGAGTGCCGTCCTGCTGTTAGAATTTTTCAAACCGCCCAACTAGGCCTCTAACATGGCTTAACCACATTTAGTGATAACCGGGAACAACGGCTTAACGGCGGAAGAATAAACTAACCTTGACGATTTTCTTGCCCGTTCTTTTACGATCAGTCCGCAGTGAATGTGCGCGCTAGTTTTTAAGTTTTGACCTTCATAAGAGCTCTTTTAGCCAAACTTGAATAAATGATTTTGATTTTAACGTGCCTTCCAAAGCACGGAAGCGCTCGATATCAAATGCCACACAAACGGTCACCCATCCAAGGACTGACCTCTGTAAACTCTGCTTTACTTCGGTGATCGTTTCCAATCACTAAGCACCGCGGAGCTACGAGCGCTTCAAGAACATATATAGCAATCGTTAATAGGAAGTCAGTGCCTTCTATTATCCTGTACCCCTTGCCCATTAAATTTATGGCGCCAAATAGTCATCTACCTTGTTAATTAATTTTCGCCACAGTACATAACGTTTATTTCTCTTATTGATATAAATTTATTTAATACTACACTAACGGTTGACCCAAATATGGGCCAGCTTACCGCTGACCACATACCATCGGGTCCAATGTGGTTATTTCTCTTCTTTTGTTACATTTCTGTGTGGAAATACTTATCGCATTTCATCTATGTACTTTTATTTTTAAATGGAATAATATGTGGTATTAAATTAAGTATAAGAAGACAATGTGCCGTGTAGTACCGGCCTAGAGTGCCACCCCTCTCATGTCACGGGGAGTCGTATGAGTCGACGAAGAGAAATGCTACCAGATGATGGGCAGCAGCGTCATCCTGCGTACTGGCTGGAACTGCGATTACCGAAATACGGTTTAGAACAATCTGATATAACCTAACTAATATTATAAGTTAATGTTATATATAATAATAATATTATATAAATATTGTTATTTATTCATTTTATATTTGTGTTTAACAAGTGTTTGTTAGTTCATAGACGTACGTCATCATCATCATCATTTCAGCCCATTAACGTCCCACTACTGAGCACGAGCCTCCTCTCACATATCAAGGTGTGACGGTATTGGGTCATCCACCACGCTGACCCAGTGCGGATTGGCGGAGGCAGGTGTATGGCGTCCTGCTGTTAGAACTTATCAAGCCGCCCATAAGGCCTCTAACATGGCTTAAGGACTACCACATTTAGTGATAGCCGGGACCAACGGCTTAACGTGCTTCCGAAGCACGGAAGCGCTCGATATCAAATGCCACACAAACGGACACCCATCCAAGGACTGACCTCTGTAAACTCTGCTGTACTTCGGTGATCGTTTCCGACCCCCGAGGCACCGCAGAACTACGAGCACTTCCTATGTGTGTATGAAGTACGTAGTTTTGTAATATGTTTAAGTTCCCTCTCAAATTGCAGTGCCCCTACGGGGTATCAGTATTCATTGTACATTACTTAGGTACCTTAGGTTTACTTGATGCAATAAAGATTTATGATTTAAATAAGAGAGCTTGTGAGTACGTATGCTTGTTACTCTTTTACGCAAAAACTACTTGAACGCATTTTTGATAAAAAAAATTACACATAATGTATGTATAAACATAATGTCACGCCTCTTTCCCGTAGCGGTAGGCAGAGATCACATCTTTCCACTTGCTACGATCTTGGCACACTCTCTTAGCTTCATTCACACTCTCATAAACATCTGTCGGTACTTTTACCTGCCCATTCTCCCAAATTTTCTGGATTTGGTCATGGAAGGTCTTACGTGGTCTTCCCCTCCCACATTTCTCTTAACTTGTTCATTATAAATATTTTATACACAGGTAGGTTATCCGAGATCAAGACATTAGATACTTTTTATCCCGGCATTCCTACAGGGACGGTACCAGGGGTGACACCGCGGGGCGCTGTCATAAATAATTAACTAATTATTTAATAATAACATAACACAATTATAATGTCAAGCAGTAAAATGCCAACATATTGTTTCAAATTTTACCGGGAATCAGTGTTTGCGACTTATTGACAATAACTAGCCAATTAATTGTTATAACATACAACTGTTATAATATTATAGTTAATATACTAGTAGTAGTAATAAGCTAACTCATAATCAAAAATATTTATTTCATAAATTATTACATAGTATTTGAATACGTAAAAATTCAATATAAATACAAAAAAAACAATCGAAATATATTTACACTGAAATCACGAAGCTTCGATTCACTTATATGCAACAAAACAATTTAAAAATAATTAAGTGTAAGTGAATCTAAGTGCCAGTTCCGAGCCACCGCTCTGTAAGAAGAACTGGCAAGAAAATCACAGGCTATGCTCTTTTAAATTTATCCATTGGTTTGGTACTAGAATTACAATCTTCATTTACTCCTCAACTCCCTAACTATATCATGCATTCCAAATAAACTTCCTTTAAAAATATGAAAATAGCTGTTTCTATGGCATCAGAATTTCCTCATAAACAGGATAAATAGATTAATGAGTGGCATAACGCTATTTCTCACGGTTATTTTACTGCGCAATATGAACCAAGCGCAGATATGCCTATTCTCCAATGCCCAATAATAAAATAAAATGAAAATGAAATGAATTTTTATTTAGACATAAATACATATAAACAAAGAACAGAAATCAAAACAGTAAACAATTTTTACACATTATTTTATATATAATATGCCTAAAAAGGACTGCACTCAGCATGTGCTGCAGTGGAGGACCACACCAGCGCTGGTCTTCCATGGAGACCAGCGCTGTTGTAAACAGTGTAATAGTAGTAGTTGTGTAATAACTTTCGTGTGCAACAGTCACACAAATGGCATAAACTTAACAAAATATTGAAAACCTCAAAATATAATAAAATAAATAAAATATACTTTATTGTCTTTAAGATCAACATGATCATTTAGATTCGTCAAACATTCAGACACAAAATTGAATTTTTTTTATAACTATACATTTTTTTATCAATTAAATAAAAAGTAGTGAGTTACAGCAGAATTACAATTACTTATGTATATTATATGACATTTTCCATTTTGGCAAAGGGACTTAAGATTAAATAACATAGAACAAACACAGTTTGATTTGAATTTAAAATAATTTTTAAAATGTTTTAAATTTAGTGAAGATAATAGAGAGATCGACAGCATTAAGTAATACGAAAATATTTTTTTAAGTTATATTTAAAAGCACCAATAAGATAATAATAAATTATAATATATGTTATGTTACACTTGTATGTGTAGGTAGTATCGGTTTTATTTTATATAATTATGTTGTATTAGCTGATGATATCGCCATAAAGAAGCGCTCGTAGCTCTGCGGTGCTCGGTGGTCGGAAACGATCACCAAAGTACAGCAGAGTTTACAGAGGTCTGTCCTTGGATGGGTGACCGTTTGTGTGGCATTTGATATCGAGCGCTTCCGTGCTTCGGAAGGCACGTTAAGCCGTTGGTCCCGGTTATCACTAAATGTGGTAGTCGTTAAGCCATGTTAGAGGCCTAATGGGCGGCTTGATAAATTCTAACAGCAGGACGCCATACATCTGCCTCCGCCAATCCGCACTGGGTCATCGTGGTGGAGTATGACCCAATACCCTCTCACCTTGATATGTGAGAGGAGGCTCGTGCTCAGTAGTGGGACGTTAATGGGCTGTGATGATGATGATGAATACTAAAATAATAAATATTTTCTGACTATTACACCAATTATTTAGTTCCAAGATAAGTATCATTAGGAACTTGTGTTATGGATACTAATCAACGTATAAACATACTTATACACTTTTTTCCATGATTATTCCGAACAACCGACGTAATAGTTCCCAAAAGCGGCAATAGGCTTGCCACCTATCACGTGGGACCAAGAATATGACTGGCGAAATGTGGGCGTATAATATTTCTTTACTTTTCTTTTCGGGTATTATATCGTTTTTGTATGTATGTATGTAATATGTTTTTTCTGGGATATTTTTTTTTTACAAACACAACAAGACAAGTATTATATCATCAGTTACAGAAATAATAAAAAAATATATAACAATAGTATAATAAATAGTGGTATTAATTAAATTCCAATTTACTATTAAAATAGTTTATCGTAGAGGTATTTTACATTAAGGTGTTGCATACTAAATATGTGCTCTATGTTCAGTAGTAGTTTATTATGAATTTATTATAAATTGTTATTAGTCGAATTATCTGAATTTTAATATGTGTTAATGTGATTGGTTTATCAAACCGTATTAACATAAAAAAATAATCAAAAAAAAATCAACAGCCAATAGAATATCAATTGGAAAGGCTTATGTTTAGCACTAAACTTGATACTGCTGATTTGACGTAGTAGTTTCTGATAAAAGAAAGGTATTACAATGAAAACTGATACCCCGTAGGGGCACTGCAAGTTGAGAGCGAACTTAAACATATTACAAAACTACGTACTTAATTATTCTATAAACTAACAAACTCACTAAAACACAAATATAAAATCAACAAAAAACAATGAAACAATATTTTTCTAGCCAGCCCACTTTCAGAAGTGAAAGGAGGTTCGTGCTCAGGCATGGGCTTCCTTTCACGAACCATGGTCATCATCATATCCTAGCATTATCCCGATTGCCCCAAACTCAAGCCCCAGGGTCCGCTCACTGGTTTCACCAGCTATGGCTAATTTTCAGTTAGCAATGACTTGCTAAAAACGACTGTCATAAATGTTTATGACAGCCGGGACCATCGGCTTAACGTGCCTTCTGATGCACGCAGCAAGTGGCAATTACGCATATGACTCAAAAAGCCACCAGTGTTAGCACTCAAGACCCTCTGTCTTTCGCCACAAGGTCAGATGGTAAAGTAAGTAAAGTAAAGAAAGTAAAGTAAAGAAAGTAAAGTAAAGTAAAGTAAAGTAAAGAAAGTAAAGTAAAGTAAAGAAAGTAAAGTAAAATAAAGTAAAGTAAAGTACAAATTTCTTTATTTCATAAACTATTACATAGCACTTGAAAACGTCAAAAGATAAAGTAACGTAAAGATAGGTATAATATAGGTAAATTTATTTATTTAATCAGAACGAAATACACCAAGTACACTAATTATAAAAACAGTAAAAGTTAAATATAATATTAAAGTCTCACACATAAAAACTTCTTTAATCCATTCTCTCACAATACCTCAGACACACTGACAAAATCTCAGGCCATCCATCCACAAACAAATCACAGTCGGGTGCTGCATCCAGGATGGCATTAAGTGCGTTGAGTGTCCGCGGAATGGGTGATTTTGAGCGGGCTACGGTTTGGCAGGTTGCCCAGCAAACAGCTTATGTTTCCTGCTCCTATAATAATTATCGGGTGAAAAAGAAGGTACTTACGCATTGTCCCTAAACTCATTTAACATACCTATCCCACTGAGTCACCAAGCTATAACAATAACATGTGTCATTGTTATCTTTGGGAATTCCCTTTAATCGCTTCTATTGGTTTAACGAGTGAGTGGCGCTAGTAGTCACGATAAAGATCGAGTCCGTATTTAAAAAATTATTAAAAATCGAAACAAGTTTAAAGCAATAGAAAAAGTGTATTATTACAACTAAATAACATCAATACAGTGTTACAAGTGTTATCAACAAAAACCATACAGTGTAACATAACTTAAAACGCTTTAAAATTATCATAGCTGTTCGCCAAGCAATACTCCGATCAAAATAGTTAAAGTGAAGTGATCTGATAAAAAACATAAACAAAAGAAAATTTATAAAGTATATCTGTCGACTTAAATAAGAATAAACAGTGTAACTACTTGTAAATAGTGAATAAAGTGCTAAATGAACGTTTGCAAATTTCAAATTAAGTAAACAAACGTCAGCTGACTCATTATCACCTATCAGCCGTGTAATCTGTTGTGACTAGCGACATCTGGCCTCAATCATATTTACTGGAACACTTCTAAGGAAGCAGATGACATCATAAGCACTCATAAAAGCAAACTGAAATAGACACCTCATATTTATAACGACATAATCCGCAAGATGGAGGCTCAGTGCGATAATTGCAATAAGATAATAGTAAATCGTGAATACATAAAATGCACAAACTGTAAAAACAACTATCATATCGATTGCGCAAATGTTTCGACCAAAAGATTTTATCTTATGACAAAAGAAAATAAATTGACTTGGAAATGTGGCAAATGTATAGCTGAAAACAAAAATGATAATTACAAAATAAACATATCTACAACCAACTCATTTGAGTCATTATCAGATAACGAATATATAGATATTATGTCAACTTCACAAAGTAGCCGATTGAACAACAGTTGCCCAGATTTACGAAGAATAAATATTGAAGAAAGATTAGATTACTTAATAAAACAAAACAAAGACCTTAAGGATAAGTTATTGATAGCGGAAAATGAAATTGAACAAATATTATTAGAAAATACTGACCTAAAAAAAAAGTTACTAAAGAAAGAAAATAAAACCAAATACTTGACAGAAATCTGTAACTCAAGTCAAAAGAAAAATGTGACAGTAAGACGCAGAAAAAACTTAAACAAGACGATTTTGAATTTTAGACAAGACGACCAGGAAATATGCGCAACGCCATCTACAAACCATGGCAGTAACTACCACATTGAAAATGATACCGACAATTCGCCAAATCAAGTCGCGGATACAAGTAAACTGCTCAACCGACCATCCAGGGATTCATCTGTCACCTGTGACATTGACATCATTGACAACGACATCAGTCAACGTATTTACATAATTGGCGATCAACATGTGCGAGGTCTTGGTGATGAACTGAGAAAATCACGATCCGGGAAGTGGAATGATAATTATAAAATATGTAGCTTTGTCAAACCGTATGCATCCAGCTCTCAAGTCTTATGTAGTTGTGAACACTTATTCAATTGTTTTACTGAGAATGATGTATTGATATTGGCTTTAGGATCAAACGATAGGAATCCATACACAGTAATGTCTAATTTATGTAACATACTTTGCAATTTAAAGGTAGGAAAAATATTACTATTAAGTGTTCGAAATAACTATTATTTAAATGTTGCCAAATTGAATTCACAAATTAATTTACTTATAAATAATTATAATAACTGCACTTTTATTGACATTGAACAATTAATGACTAAATACCAAAATATGACATCTCTAAAAAAGAAAATTACTTTAAAATTAAATGTTGAAATTGATTATTTGAAATATGTGAATGATTATGTTAAAAATGGTTTAAAATTAAGACATACTTTACGGTACATTGATTGTAGTAATAACATAGATAATTTGTCAAAAACTATGACTAATACAACTATTCATAAGAAAGGCACCATACCATACTATTTCTCTAAGTCCATAGTAACAAATAATATCCCTACACCAGTTAAGGAGGGCACTGACTGTTTTCGCCCCTAAAAATGAAAATAACTTTGTGATACTACATCAAAATATTCAAGGTTTACTTTCCAAAAAGGAACTAATTGAGGTGACACTAACTGAAATGGAGTCTGGTCTGTACCCTGATGTTCTGATGTTGATATGAACCACCTAAAGACATTTTAAGCAATTCTATTTATTTGACTCCCATAGATGAATATTATATTTAAAAAAAATGGTTGCCTGTAAAGTCGTTTTTACGGGCGAAGATTTTACGTGACAACGTCTTTTTCTCGGTAGAATATTTATTGATATGAATATAATTAAATTGCACAATAGGAACAAGGAATTGAATGAAAATAAGAATTGCACAAATTTTAACTATAGAAATATATTTTGTTTACTAAAACATTGTACACTAGTGCTGCGCGCGCGGCAGACCGATCATAGTTGAGTGGGAGAGAGACGCAAGGCATTCGCCGGGCCTCTCTCTCGTTCGGTGACTCATCGTAACGTTACCGAGCGTTACACTTTTTCATAAGTGACTCCCAGCCGCAACCTAATTTAAGACGTTGTCACGTCAAAAATTATAAAATCCCTGAAGAACACAAATTCTGAGGGTTATGACCATATATGCACTAAGGTCCTCAAGGCTTGTAATGAGGAAATTGCACCTGTTCTAGCTTTTTTGATTAACACATCGATGTCTACTGGCATTTTTCCTGACAGACTAAAGGACTCTCTGGTAAAACCATTATATAAAAAAGATAAAAAAACTAGTGTGGAAAATTATAGACCAATAGCCTTAATTTCAGTTTTTTCAAAAATATATGAAAAAGTCATGCTTAATAAACTCATGCAGTTCTTTGACAAATATGACATTTTAAAACAAGACCAATTTGGATTTCAAAAAAAGAAATCAACAACTCTTGCGATATTCAATTTAGTAAATGAAATCCTGAATAGTCTAAATATGAATAAGTTTACGACAGCCCTTTTTATAGACATGTCGCGTGCCTTCGATTTTTGCTCCCACGCTCTATTACTTAAAAAACTGGAACATTATGGAATCAGAGGTCCGGCGTTAAGTTGGATCAAAACTTACTTGTGCAATAGGAGACAAGCTGTTGAAATTGTAAAACTTGACTCAAAAAATGTTGCACAGAAATACCAATCAGCGTTTAAGGACAATAAATTTGGAGTTCCTCAAGGGAGTGTATTAGGTCCTCTTCTCTTCCTAGCTTATATAAATAATATTCCTGACCTGACAAAGCATCGCTGCATCTTGTTCGCTGATGACATTTCCATTATAGTGACAACTGACAAAAACCTGACATTGAATGAGCATATAAATGACATTAATAATACATTGAAAATAATTATAAATTGGTTAGAAAATAATAATTTATTTATTAATATTGGAAAAACTAATTTTATGAATTTTAATAATAATAATATATTCGATCAAACAATAAATATAAATTATCAGGGATTAAGACTCAATGGTACCAATGTAACTAATTTTTTAGGTTTAAATCTTGATAAAAATTTAGATTGGAAACAACAAATTGAAAAAGTTTGCAATAAGATAAACAGATTTGCCTATGCCTTATATAAATTGACTAAAGTAGCGTCAAAAAACGCTGCCCTATCAGCATATTTTGCTTATATAGAGTCTATTCTACGGTATGGTCTTATCATTTGGGGAAATAGCACTGATATGAATAGAACATTTATTGCACAAAAAAAATGTATCAGGGCAATATGTGGTACTGAACCAGATGAACCATGTGCACCACTGTTTCGGTTTTTAAACATTTTACCTTTGCCTTGCTTGTACATTTTCGAAATTTCAAAATTTGTCAAGTTGAACAGTCATTACTTTAAAATGGCCAAAGATGTTTATCCAAGAAACACTAGGAACGGAAATAGGTTGGTGACTTCCACTATCCCCAGAAGTGCTCGCTTCCAAAAAAATTGCTTCTATATGTGCATTATTATATACAATCAAGTACCTGAAAGTATAAAAGAACTTAACTTTAAGAGATTCTTAAGTATATTATATAAATGGCTTATCTCACACACTTTTTACACAGTTAAACAATTTTTAGAGCACAAACTTTGTGATACTTGTAGTGTTTTTAACCTAAGAGGTTAAAGTTACTATCTATGTCTGGTTTGACTAATATTTTGCGCTTTTGTGACATGATTTCGATTTTATTATTATTATTTTTGTGATTGTACTTATGAATGACTTGTGGGTATCCGTATTTTGACATCAATAATGTTTAGTTGCTAATTCGCAATTTTCACATTTAAAAATTTAATTATGTCTAGTTGATAATTCCCATTTTTGACATTTTAATGATTTATTAGTATAGTTTTCTTTTAAAAATTGATGTGTTAATTTAATTATAATTTGCATGCTACCGTTGTTGGCTGAATGAGAGGAGCTTTATTTTATTGTACAAGAACTATAATGTACCTCAATCAAGTGCAAATAAAAATATTCTATTCTATTCTATTCTATTCTAACTGTTAATGTAATCGTATAAGTGCAAACAAACGGTTTTATATGTAAATAAGGTGACTAGAAATATCCTGCATAGACGGCCTTAGTCACTGCCCCAGATTTTGAAGTATCTTCTTAGATGGGTGTTAGGTATCGTACCAGCACCTTATGAGTCCTTTTTTTTTTAAGTCATGACGATAACAAGATGCCATTACCCCGGTCAAAGGGAACCGAGAGGGGAGTGTGGGGCGTACTGCAGCAGACGCGACCGCCAGCAGTCCTACCCACTAAAGATCCGCTGACGCTCACCGCTGTTGACAAAGAGCGGACCGCCAGTGCTGAAGTTTAAAGAACGTGGCCAACTTCCCCTGGATCACAATCGAGAGGACCTCCCAATAGAGGCGCGATGTGAAGCCCCCCCCTACCTCCTTGTGCGGCCATAGCGTAACTGGCCGACTTCTGGGAGGGTCTATAGCTAGACGGAAGGGGCCCCCTGCCCACGCCGTCTAAGACTCCCCTGGCGCTTCCTGGCACCCCCAATGCGTCTACGGCAGCCGGAGAGAGAGCGGATCCCGCCTTCAGCCTCCTTCGCCTCCCACGCCGTCTTGCTGCCAACCATCATTTGCATGATGGTCGGCAGCGAGAGAGCGACTCCACCCAGGGCCGCATCCATGCCCACGCCGGGCACTCCCCCTGCCCCTTTTTCTCTGAGAGGGGGGGGGGGGGGTTCTTGTTGCCGGACAGTGACAGGATTGGGATCTCCCGGGTTGTCGTAAGCTGTTGGTCTCTTTATCACCGTCCTTCCGTTCTGGGTCGGCGCGGGTATAACATGAAACCATCCTAAATTGATTCGTGGTAGTGGTGCTCAGTAGTGGGCGGAAATGTTTTTGAGATAATAATGAAATGTATTTTTTTACCCGTAAATCGGCATTACGGCGGTCCCCATCTATTGGGACCAAACCCACATTTCCCTACACTTTGAGAGAAACAGTCGTGAATGTATATATTAAATAGTTATACATTTGGTAACTTGAAAAATATTATCTGGTAATAAAGACTTTACCTATTTTCCAGAGCGTGTCGCATGTGAGCGGGTCCGATGGCGGGCGGCTGGGCGTGGTCGCGGCGCGTGAGTGGGCGCGCGCGCACGTTGCGCGGGCTCGTGCGCGACACGCAACGCGCTTTGCACGACGTTGCGGACATATTGCATTTTGGTAAGCTCCTGTTTGTTAGTATTTATTGCATGCTTTGAAATGCGGAACATGTAATCTTCTTTAAAATGCAGCCAGCGCTTAATGGCTAGGCCAATAGGCTGCAATGCAGAGGGTCTCGGTAACACAACCTAGATACTTTTAGAAGACACACCAATGCCTTTTAGAAGTGCGTAATTAAAGTAAAGTAAAGTAAAAAGTTCTTTATTTCATAAACATACATACACGCACTTGAGAATGTCAAAACAAAATATAAATAAAAAAAAAACTAAATATTACTACAATGAAATCACGAAGGACTTCTTGGCGGGAAAGTGAAGCGTGATGTCTGCAGTTCTGTTTTATTTTCTAAAATTTGTAATATTTCGAACATTAATGTGTAATAACGGTGGATTATTAACCGTTAAGTGTTCTTGAATATACATGAGTGTTGGTAAATCAAACAAAACAGTGCGACATCACTTTTCAATTTTTCTCTCAAGGAGTCCATGTGAGATCTCAGTATAGTCCCACATCTTTACTGAGGACTCAAGGGGCTTATGGGAGGGTATCTCATTTACCATTTATCATCTTTATCACCTCTCATTCTCATTTACTATGAATTATATATTATTAATATATCACTTTCTTGACATTGGCTAAATGTGCTAGACGCACGAAGCCATTATTTAAAATAAAGAAGAAAGAAATCACGAAGCTTAAATTTACTTACATGCAAAAACTATAAAAATTAGGTGTAAGTGAATCTAAGTGCCAGTTCCGAGCCACCGTTCTGTGAGAAGAACTGACAAGAAACTCACAGACAAAACACACACAGATTATATTTATATTTATTATTTATATTATATATATATATATTTGAAGATATTGAAAGGGTCCCCCGAAGCCGTAACCAATAAAGTAACAGTAAGGGAACCTTCCATCACAGTCAAGTAAGTATGTAATGTGAAACTGAGCTGACCTTGTACAATAGGGGATGATCACGACAATACATTTTTTATTTAGCCTGTGATCGCCAGTGAAGATTTCACCAAGATTGAATTCTTCAATTTCAGATCCACAACTATCAATATCCATCCAGGAGATCAGCAATCTCACCTCCCGCAGTCCCGTGCTCGTGATCCTGGGCACCAGCTCTGAAGCCAGGGCGAGGTTGCTGCACTGCATTCTCGGGAGGAAGCTGTTGCCAGATAAACTGCCCAGGGGACTGAGATGGGTCAGTTAGCTTTTGCAGCTTTATTCTGCAGCGCTGCGGCACACATGCACACTATGCGAATGTTTTACTTTTCGTTTTTATTGTTATTTTCTTTATTATTGTAATTTTGTTGTTTTATATGCATGTGTGTTTCGTTTTAATAAAAATTTATCTATCTATCTTTTGTGATATTTTAAAAAAACTTTATCTGTATATAGTCTAGGGGGTTGGTAGAATGAACTAGTTGAGTGAATGACTGAAGAAATGAACGAGTGAGTGTATGAATTAATGAATGAGTGAATGAATGTACCTTTTTTGAGAATAAAAAGGAGAAAATGTGATAGAAGTGAGTTCACAGTAATTCTTTAAAAAAAACCGAAAGGAAATGTCAAACATTAAATGATAAAACCATACTGTGAGGGCATAAATGAATGAAACGATTTTCAGAGCGGCTGCTAGAGTTAGTCAAGCCGCTCAATAAGGTCTCAAAATTGTCAAGGTCGACATATAGTTATAACTGGGACCAACACGAAAAGCACGAAAGCGCGCGATATCCAATTTCACACAATGGTCACCCATCCCCTACGTAATCGGACCAGAAATAAGGAAATCCGCAGAAGAACTGGAGTGACCGACATAGCGAGGCGAGATTGCAAGCTGGGCTTAAGGTCGATCAACTGAGAAAAAATTTTTGAGAGGTATATGTTTAGTAGTGGAATTCAAATGGCTGAAATGATGATGATGGTGATGATGATCACCCATCCTAGGACATTTGTGAACACTGCTTAAATCGGTTAACGTGTCCGACCATCTAATTCTATAGAGCTACAGTACTGCAGATTGAACGTGTTGTATCTTTTTTATTATTAACAGTTACGCGTCCAATACGGAACCACAACCCAGGTCCACCTAACCCTCGGAAACTCCGAATTCGAGCTGGTTGAAGAGCTGGAATGCAACAAGAAGCCCTGGGACACACTGCCTATTGAAGTAAGTTCATCTAGCTTATTAACTTAACCTTAACTTTGACGGCCGATATGGCATGGTGGCGAGGGTATACTCGCTCGGGCACACCACTCCTGAGGTCGTGGGTTCGATTCCCACACAGGACATATATTTGAGTGTATAAATATGAATATATGTTCTGGTCTGGGTGTTTTCCTATGTATATTAAGTATGTATTTACAAAAATATCCGTAATCCGTTATGTAGTACCTATTCATAACACAAGTTGATAGATAGCTAGATAGATAGATATACTCTAAATTGACCAAAATAACTTAAAAACTACAGATTACAATGAATATTGAAACACAATGAAAAAGCCAATGTAGGCGGTCTAATCGCTAAAAGCGATCTCTTCCAGACAACCCGACGCAAAGGAGAGAACAGGAAACTAGTAATGATTTCCTGTTCTCTCCTCTGAGTTCTTAATGATACTTATCTTGGAAAATAATTCGGGATAAAAACTATCCTATGTCCTTTCTCGAGTTTCAAACTATGTCTGTACCAAATTTCATCCAAATCGGTTCAGTAGTTTAGGCGTGTAGAAAAGACAGACAGACAGAGTTACTTTCGCATTTATATTATCAGTGTGGATTTGATGTTGCGAACAATTTTTATTCCAGGATCTCATCCGTCAAGACCAAACAGATCTCGCCACGATGTTAGAAGTGGAAATCAACAATCCATTCCTCAAAGACGGTCTTCGCATAATAATGCCACCGGACATCGACCAAGATCCCAACTCATCGAATCTCCAAACTTTAAAGAAATTACATTCCGACCTTTACTCAAAAAGGGACCTTATCCTTAAGAACTTTAATCCGATTTACCTTTACGCCATTGACAGAATTGGCAAGAATATATTTAGTGAAGATTGCGTGGCTGATTCTGTGGTTAGTTCGAGAAATGAAGAAGAGTTTTGGAACACGTATAATCTGTATTATATGACCAGGTCCAGTTGTGATGAAGAGAGTGAAAACTTGGAAGTGAAGTGCAGTGAGAGGGTGGACACTGAGCGGTGGAAAGAGGTGCTAGGGGAGCCGGCCGTGTTTACTGCTGAGGTATGTAATATTAAGGTTTATCATACAGAGATACAATCCACAACAGACAGATAAACTGACAAACCTTGTCTAAGGCCTCGTAAATTTTTCAAGATGCCCAATTTATCATTACAGCCCATTAACGTCCCACTATTGGGCACGAGCCTCCTCTCACATACCAAGGTGCGAGGGTATTGGGGTCATACTCCACCACGCTGACCCAGTGCGGATTGGTGGAGGCAGGTGTATGGCGTCCTGCTGTTAGATTTTTTCAAGCCGCCCATTAGGCCTCTGACATGGCTTAACGACTACCACATTTAGTGATAACCGGGACCAACGGCTCAACGTGCCTTCCGAAGCACGAAAGCGCTCTATATCAAATGCCACACAAACGGTCACCCATCCAAGGACTGACGTCTGTAATCTCCGCTTTACTTCGGTGATCGCTTCCGACCACAGAGCACTGGAGAGCTAACATACATACATATATACATACATTTACGTCTGTTTCACCGAATGGGTAAGCAGAGGCATATTATACGCCCACACTTCGCCAATTATATAGTTAATCCCACGTAATAGGTGGAGAGCCTATTGCCGCTTACCGGGCACTGTTATGTTCGCCAGAGCCTCGTCCGTTGATCGGCAGGTGCACCACTTACAGGTGAGGTTGGCTTGGACGCCTCAGATCTCGGTAAGAGCCCTAAACACCTAATTAACTGCTGTGAAAATTAATTACCTGCTGTGATTTTAAGTCTTTTTAAAAATGTGATTCCATCCTGCCTGATTTTAAATAATCGACGCCGTCCACAAAAATTAAGACGCATCCTATCGTGGAGTAACGCACGGTTACATGACGGTCTACAAAAATGTCGTTTCACGCCCCGCTTAAAAGATTCGAATTATTATTACCTATTTATTTATCTTCTAGAACTGCCTGGACCTCCACCAAATCAAAGACATAAACCCGCACGCTCAACTACAGTTCGTGCTATTCTCGGACAGTGACGACCTGACGAGGGTCAGGCGAGGACCGGCCAGCGTGGAGGATACCGAGTCTACTGAGGATGCCTTCTATAGGGTCGAGGAGCTGCCCGAGGCTGATCAGGAGCTGGACTTTGGGAATGGGGTTTTGAGGTTTGTTTTTAGATATTTCTTCACCATCATCGTAACCCAAGGACGTCGACCGCTGAATATGGCTGCCCTATATACTAACAATGTGTCCTGCATCCACGTCCTCAAACTATCTTGCACTATTCTGCAGTAATCTTGTACAAAAAGTATTGTATTTTGAAGCAGAAATTTTCCCAGCCAGAAACTTAAACACACATCTTCCAAAGTTGTGTTTACTATAGCCGTGCCACGCCCTGCTTATAAGATTTTAAGCTTTCACGAAGATTTATTCATTATTTTGAGCACAAACAATGTTTGGTCCTTCAAGCCGGATATGATAATTTATCTTCTTATTAATGAATCTGGTGACAAAAAAACAACTTATTAAAACTAAATTAATAATTTTTATTTTGTACATGATTAAATGTTTGGTCCTTCAAACCGGATATTTACAATTTTTCCTTTTTTTTTCAGTGAATCTGGTGAATCAATACAACCAATAAGTGAAAATTCGACTGATAAAATAAGACTTAAAGAAGAGCAAATAGCATTTATGAATGAACTGTTGGACCAATGGGAGGTCATGTGTAAGTTGCCACAATATACCAACAAACAACCAGCACTCCGCTCCTTAGGTCGTGGGTACGATTCTCACACTGGACAAATCTTTGTGTGTATGGATATGAATATTTGTTCTGATCTGGGTGTTTTTCTATGTTTATTATGTACGTATTTATAAAAAAAAAAGTATTTATGTATATTTATCCGTTATTTAGTATCCATAACACAAGTTCTTAATGATACTTATCTTGGAACTAAATAATTGGTGTAAGTGTCTGAAATATTTATTATTATTATTAAAAAGTTATGGGCAAGATAGTTCAGATAAAAATATTTTTATTAAAAATTACATTAACTTAAGTTTTTGTGTTTCAATATCATGCTATTGTACTTCGCAGACGAAGAGCATGAAAAACTGAGTTAATTATGTGTGTTAACTCATTTTATAAAATAAAGTTGTTGTAGTTGTTTACGTTAATTCCCGCGCTACTTAATTTCCCGAAAAATCGAGAAACTATTGAACACGACACGTGTTTCGCCTTTACACAGGGCATCTTCAGGTAAGATAGGAGCCTCAGAACAACGATGTCTTCACGACCAACGCTGAAACGAGAGTGAAATTGTTACAAATATATTTTTAATCCATCGCTTGCTTACAATGGATTTCCGCAAAGTAACGCCTGAATCAATAAATTATTTAACCTAAACAAACTTTTTCAGGCACTTCTAAATATTCATGTCGCTCTCTCTTATAGTAATGAAATCACTTTTAGAGTATCCTTCTTCTTCTTCTTCTGCTAAATAATGGCTTCGTGCGGTTTGCAAATTTAGCCAGTGTCAAGTTAGAGATATTTTAATATCATGTAAATGAGAATGAGTGGTGATAAATATGATAAATGGTAAATAAGATCCCATCACCCTAAGCCCCTTGAGTCCTCAGTAAAGATGTGGGACTATACTGAGATCTCACAAGGACTTCTTGAGAGAATTTGAAAAGTTTTGTTGCACTGTTTTATTTCATTTACCAACACTCATGTACGTTCACTAACACTTAACGGTTAATAATCCACCGTTATGAACATTAATATATTTTAATACATTTTTTATTTCTTTGTGTTCAAATAAATAAAATTACACCTTATAACTAATAATTAATTATTTACACCTTATAATTAATGTTAGAAATATCACAAATTTTAGAAAATAAAACAAAACTGCAGACATGACGCTTCACTTTCCCGCCAAGAAGTCTTTAGAGTATCCTAAACTCGATCATTTCAAAACTTTTTTTTAATCTAGCCTTAAAGCGCTGACTCTGTATTTTCTACACAAAAATAACTATATTATGTAAAATATTTTATTCCAGTTACACCACCACCAAAACACTATGCGAAAAGCCAGTCAATAATAATAAACGACAAAGAAATAAACAAACAAAATGTCCTAGCACCACTTCTGAGTACCGCCACACAAAACGCAGACGCAGCGAGGAAGAGAGACGAAGATAACGAACGCGTAGTGAAGAGCAAGACGGCACTATTGAGCTCAGTTCTCAAGTTTGCTACTGATTGTATGCAGAGTTATTTACTGGAGTACTGTCTGAAGCTTAGTGAGGTATGTAGTATGAAGTGTTTTAGTAATGTGTCTTTATATTAAAGCACTTTTTTAATTCTTTTTTAATTTAGGCTTATTGTAATTCTTAGATTTCTATACCTTTATTTCTCAATATGTCATTTAGTTTTTTAATCGCTCACTTTATTTGCCAAAGTAATATTTGCCAATAGGTGTTTACATATATTCGAGGGTTCCGTGCTCAAACCCGATAAGTGACAACATCAGATACATAATATCTGCCGCTTTTTCTTGTGATATTATCAAATAAGTCGATTTCAGAAAAGAAGACTGTTAACTGAGGACTTCATAATCCAATAAGTAAACCTTTTAAGTTTATTTTTTTTTAATAAACCGATAAATTCTTTTAAGTACTGCTTTAAGCCCAATAACGCAAATTTTGTCACTTATCGGGTTTGAGCACGGGACCCTCGAATTATAATTGGCATATAAGAAAATAAACTTTATCTGTATTATTGTGGGAAATTTATGATAAATTATCGCTTGCTTCGTGTCCGGAAAGCACGTTCAGCCGTTGGTCCCTGCTGTCATGAACATCTATGTCAGTCGTTATTTCGAAGTCAGTGCCTTCTAACAGACTGACAGCTGGCAAAAGACAGCTTTCCACTGCTCGTGGAGCGTAAGTGTGTGATTAACCTAAGTTTCGGGTCGCGGTAATTCTTTCTAACAATCTCGCCAAACACTTTTAGCTTCATACGTTCATATGAAAATTGTAACTAACCAATTGATAATTTAAAAGAGCATAGCCTGTGAGTTTCTTGCCAGTTCTTCTTACAGAGCGGTGGCTCGGAACTGGCACTTAGATTCACTTACTCTTTAATATTTTTTTGTTTTTTAAATTGTTTGGTTGCATGTAAGTGAATCTAAGTGTCGTGATTTCAGTATAATTATATTTTAATTGCTTTTTTCTTATTCATAATAAATTTAGACGTTTTCAAATGCTATGTAATGAAATTTGATACACATTTAAGAACTTCCTTACACACTCGGGTCTGTTTTGGGTACTTTTGACTTGCCCTTTGTTGATTGATTTTAGATAGATGCCTAATCTTGAATAATATTATTTGGTTTATAGGTATATTTACAGTTTTATAACCTACATAGTAAAATGTCACATTAAATAAATAAATATGTCTGACAATTACGCCAATTATTTAGTTCCAAGATAAGTATCATTAAGAACTTGTGTTAAGGATACTAAATAACAGATAAACATATACTTGATTACTTTTTTTTTGTTAATACTTACTTAATATGGACAGGAAACCACCCAGACGAGAACAAATATTTATGTTCGACTTCAAGAGTCTAGTGCGGGTATACTTGCCACCATGCCATATCGGTCGTCAAAGTAATTCCTGCCTCCCTTGCCAGGTCCACGTGAAGTTGCTCCAGCACTTCATCCTGGCGTCGTTCGACATGGCGCGCGAGCTGCAGGTGGTGCCGAAGAAGATACAGTACGTGGCCCGGCAGGAACAGCAGCTGTATGAGGTCAATATCTATTTTGTATGTATGAGAATCTGGTTCATCTATATTTGCCCCTAGAGCTCTATACCATAGAAGAAGCACTAACAAGCTCACCAACTTATGCCGGCTTAATTTATACATACATACTACTGGAGAATAATGAAAGTAATTTATGAGGGACAAGTGAATGGAAATGTTGGAAGGGGAAGACCACGTAAGACCTTCCATGACCAAATCCAGAAGCTTTGGTTAAAGGGCCAGTCAAAAGTACCCTAAACCGACGGGCTTGTATCAGGAGGTTAATGAGTGTGAATGAAGCTAAGGTCTCTCCTTACTTGACCGCAATTTGTGCGATTGACATTTTTATTTTATTTTATTAATAATCCTTTATTGCACAAAAATAATTTTAAATATTACATGAGGTATATAAAATAACATGTACAAAGGTGGACTTATCTCTAGAAGAGATCTCTACCAGCCAACCCTAGCAGTTGTAAACTAAATAGTTGTACGGGATAAATGTTGTCCAAGAAAAGTGTTACTAATAAAAAAATAATTAAATAATAATAAGAACAAAATATAAAGCAAATCTCTTATATGCTAATATTACATTAAAATATATACATAGATACATACATACAACTTATGCTAACATTATTGTAAGATAACGAATGAAACATTTAAAGGGGGAAAAAAAAGTGCTAATTATGTGCCGAATTGGACAAGTTGTGATTCTTCAGTTTACTTTTGAAAGACTGAAGTGATGGACTCTCACGAATCAGAGAGGGAAGACTGTTCCACATTCTAACAGCACGGGCCGAAAAGGAGTTACGGAAATACTTAGTGTTGGAGGAAGGAGAAACAAGGGTCTTAGTTACACAGGATCACATTGACATGACATGACAACTTTAATTAGGAATTTTCGTTTATAATATTTTTATAGCATGCTCTCTTCGCCTGTAATTATAATGACTTTAAGCTAAATACTGCGATAGTAAATTTTTTTTTGTATTATTAATGTTTATTATGTTTGTAATCATTTTAATTTTTTTTTTAATTAGACGACCGATTTGGCGTGGAGGTCAGTATACCTGCACTTCACTCCAGAGGTCGTGGGTTCGATTCCCACACAGGACAAATCTTTGTGTGCATGAACATGAATATTTGTTCTGGTCTGGGTGTTTTCCTATGTATATTAAGTATGTATTTACAAAAAAAAAAAGTGTTTAAGTATGTTTATCCGTTCTTTAGTATCCATAACACAAGTTCTTAATGATACTTATCTTGGAACTAAAGAATTGGTGTGATTGTAAGAGAATATTTATTATTTATTAATTTTTTTTAATACTGTAACTAAAAACGTAGTCTAATAATTTCAGATAATACACGAGAAATTTACGGAAGGAGACAAGAAGCAGGAACTTCTACAAATAATGCAGGAAGTGCTGCAGGAGATGAAGACTGAAGTCAACAACATGGATTGGAGTGTCGATGGTAATGCCCTAGTTTTTTTTCTTTTAAAATAATGGCTTCGTGCGTCTGGCACATCTAGCCAGTGTCAAGTAAGTGATATATTAATAATATATAATTCATAGTAAATGAGAATGAGTGATGATAAAGATGATAAATGGTACATGAAATGCCCTCCCCCAAGCCCCTTGAGTCCTCAGTAAAGAGAATTTGAAAAATGATTTTGCACTGCTTTGTTTGATTTACCAACACTTAACGCTTAATAATCCACTGTTATTACACTTTAATGTTAGAAATATCACAAATTTTAGAAAATAAAAAAAAACTGCAGACATGACGCTTCATTTTCCCGCCAAGAAGTCAATGCCCTAGTTAAATGCGCTCTTAGATTTTTTTTAATATGACACGTCATTATCACTACACCCTGCCTGATGGTAAGCAGTCGATGCAGTCCAATAAGAAAATGAAAGCGCTTTATAACATTAAATAAGCACGATATAAAGCGCATCCACTCATGACGGCCTGCTAAAATGCCGTTTCACGCCCCGCTTAAAAGACCCGAGATCATAGGAAATAGGAAACGCATGAGCCGGCAGCGAATTCCAGAGCTTAGTGATTTAAGTGCCGTTTACAAGTGCTTCGTAATAAAGCTTGAATTAATTATTTTTTGATTTTGAAAGTTTTCAGTGTATGTTATCTTAGCCAATTAACGATCTACCGGCTCTAACGTCTTCTGATAATTTAAGGTGAGAGAAATTCAGATCAGGTCATACTCCGTCGTCCCAAGCCAGTGTGGACTAAATAATTGCGCAAATCCTTTAAAAACTTTTTTGCGCAGGATTTGTCACATTTTTTGACGTGACAACGTCTTATAATTCGATAGAGCCGGCTGCACGCACGAAAAAACATGACTCATGCGGCGTTACCTCGCTCTGAGGCGTTCCATGTAAGGCTTGAAGTGCAAGCGAGAGCGCGGAACGAGCGACAAAGAAGCACAATCGGCCTTTGCGTTCGGCAGCGTTCGACATCCGTCTCTCTCCTACTTGAGTGAGCGATGCGTTAAACAAATTGAATTAAAATTTTGTTTTGAAAAATGCTACCATTCCATCAGTATTTTCTTAAGACGTTGTCACGTTCAACTATCGTCAGTGAACCGACTTTATTTATAAACCATCACTTGTATCCAGTGTGGAATGTCGGAGGCAAATATGGTGTAGCGCTCTGTTTATAGAATATTTTAGCTGCCCAGTAGACAAAAGTTGAGACCCATAGTCAGGCACTATGTTTCAGGCACTATGTTTGCTATGTTAGTCAAATTCATTTGTTGTGAAATGTAAACAAACAGTGTTTTGGTGATTAAAAAAAGAACTCGTGTTAATAATAATCTGTGTTCTGAGTTGTCTGTGATAAGAGTTAGTCACCGAACATAACCTAATTTGTATTTTCAGTGTTTTTATATTTTTTATGCGTGTGAACTCATTTGATATCATATTTGATAATATTTACAATGTCGGATATTGAGTCGGCTGAGCGGGGAACATGAAGTTCAACCAATCAGAGCGCGAGGTGCGTTCTGTCGCATGCCATTTTATAATCTGACGGTTTGTCTTCGATAGATTATAATCTATCGAAAAATAATGCGTTAAATTGTGAGCAGTTTGTTACGGATCACAATTTCTCGACAGATTACAATATCGCGGGATAGATTATAATTTAACGTTATTTACAATTTTATGGTGACATATATATACCTTTTTGAATGTGCAGTTTGAATTAAATCTAATTTAGACTTATGTAAATTAAAAAAAATTTTTACTTACTTTACTATATCTATAACATAAATCCTAAGCAAATACGTCTGCTGCGTTCCCAAAATCACTTTAAGTTGATATTACGTGAGCTATTGATAAAAAAAATGCTTTTATAAAATCAAAGATTATTTAAACGACTTATCACTATAAACTTTTGACAAAGTCCGACTTGTAAGTATTACTTTTAAAATCCATAAAATCTGATTTCGTGTTATATGAAATCGCAACTAATTGTACGCCCAAGAGGCAGACCGCAGCTAGATCTAAACCTATATTGTAACACCTATCCTGTAACCTGTGTTCGCAATAACGATTTTGATTGATTCATCATCATCATCATCATCACCATCACAGCCCATTAACGTCCCACTACTGAGCACGAGCCTCCTCTCACATACCAAGGTGCGAGGGTATTGGGTCATACTCCCCCACGCTGACCCAGTGCATTGGCGGTGTATGGCGTCCTGCTGTAAAAAAATTTCAAGGCTAACACGGCTTAACGACTTCCACATCTAGTGATAACCGGCACCAACGACTTTACGTGCCTTCCGAAGCACGAAAGCGCTCTATATCAAATGCCACACAAACGATCACCCATCCCAGGACTGACCTCTGTAAACTATGCTGTACTTCGGTGATCGTTTCCGACCACCGAGCACCGCGGAGCTACAAGCGCTTCATTTGATTGATTGATTGATCGTATTTGTAGACCTACCCTGCCACCGTGACCAAAGAACTGTAATAAGTAACTCAGTGTTCTATACGTCGCCGCGAGCGGCCTCTGACGGAGAAGAGGCGTTGTCCACTGACAGCTACAGTTTCGATGATTACGAGATCATCAGGTCGCGTGAGGAGAGCTTTGGCGCCGCTGATTCTTATAAGGACCAGGTGAGATCTATTTGCATCTTTATTTCCCTAGATAAATATAATTAATAAATATTCTCTTACAATCACACCAATTATTTAGTTCCAAGATAAGTATCACTAAGAACTTGTCTTATGGACACTAAATAACAGATAAACATACATAAAGACTTTTTTTAATGTAAATACATTACATAGGAAAACACTAGGACTAGGACAAATATTCATATTTATACACACAAGGATTTGTCCTGTGTGGGAATCGAACCCTTGACCTCAGGAGTGGAGTGCGGGTATACTCGCCTCCACGCCATATAGCCATAAATTATATATAGCTTTTATAAATCTTTCGACATATTACAGACACAATCTGATGATGCATCGATGCTGTACCAAGTAGAATCAATCCGCATCGAGAATGAGTCTGAAATGTCTAGTGGTTGGAGCGGCCGCAGTACTGCCTGTGAGGGGATCAAAGTGTCTCTCAAACAGGCCTCCTTGGATGTGCAGCAAACTGGTATGTATTTCCTGATGATCTTTATTCTGATGGGGAGCACGTTAATCCGTTGGTCCCGGCTGTCATGAACATCTATGGCAGTCGGTAATAGGAAGTCAGTGACTTCTAATATCCTGATAGATGCATTCTTCTCAATCTCGTTGCCTTTTTGGAAGCCTCGTTAGAGTCACCGACAGACTGACTGACTGACAATCCCCTCCCTCCTTTATAATCACGACAGGCTGCCTCAAGATTTGTCAATTTGTCAAGGCTTGTCAATTTATGTCTGTTGTGCTTTCTTCTCAAGATTTGTTTATCTGTCGGTGACTCTTATCGGGGGGATCTGTCAGTTAGCCAGTCGTGATTCTGAAGGGGGGAGGGGATTGTTCGTCAGTCAGTCAGTCTGTCGGAGACTATAGAGGCTTCCAAAACGCAACGAGATTGGGAAGAATGCCTCGGCTTTTTGTCATTATGTCTCAAAATATTATTAAGATTACCGCTCAGGAGTCAGTTATTAAATAGGTGACTAGATATGAATATCAACCGCTTTCATATTTTGAAAGGCACGTTAAGCTGTCTGTCCCGAATATCATTATATCATCATCACAGCCCATTAACGTCCCACTACTGAGCACGAGCCTCCTCTCACATATCAAGGTGTGAGGGTATTGGGTCATACTCCACCACGCTGACCCAGTGCGGATTGGCGGAGGCAGGTGTGTGGCGTCCTGCTGTTAAAATTTTTCAAGCCGCCCAATTAGGCCTCTAACATGGCTTAACGACTACCACATTTAGTGATAACCGGGACCAACGGCTTAACGTGCCTTCCAAAGCACGGAAGCGCTCGATATCAAATGCCACACAAACGGGCACCCATCCAAGGACTGACCGCTGTAAACTCTGCTGTACTTCGGCGATCGTTTCCGACCACCGAGCACCGCAAAGCTACGAGCGCTTCATTCATCATTATATGTGATAGTCGTTAAGCCAAGTCGCCTTTTTGCACGTATTTTGAGTATGTCACGATCACTTATATGTTTCTGCGGCGGTGGCGTCATGCGTCGGTTCGTTGCGTTCCCTAAAATATGGTTGAGCGAAACGCGTCTTCTCATGTCTGCTGTGTTTGTCCGTAATTATGTTAATATTGCTAAAAAGAGTTTTTGCACGTATTTTGAGTATGTCACGCTCACTTATATGTTTCTGCGGCGGTGGCGTCATGCGTCGGTTCGTTGCGTTCCCTAAAATATGGTTGAGCGAAACGCGTCTTCTCATGTCTGCTGTGTTTGTCCGTAATTATGTTAATATTGCTAAAAAGAGTTTTTGCACGTATTTTGAGTATGTCACGCTCACTTATATGTTTCTGCGGCGGTGGCGTCATGCGTCGGTTCGTTGCGTTCCATAAAATATGGTTGAGCGAAACGCGTCTTCTCATGTGTGATGTGTTTGTCCGTAATTATGTTAATATTGCTAAAAAGAGTTTTTGCACGTATTTTGAGTATGTCACGCTCACTTATATGTTTCTGCGGCGGTGGCGTCATGCGTCGGTTCGTTGCGTTCCATAAAATATGGTTGAGCGAAACGCGTCTTCTCATGTGTGATGTGTTTGTCCGTAATTATGTTAATATTGCTAAAAAGAGTTTTTGCACGTATTTTGAGTATGTCACGCTCACTTATATGTTTCTGCGGCGGTGGCGTCATGCGTCGGTTCGTTGCGTTCCATAAAATATGGTTGAGCGAAACGCGTCTTCTCATGTCTGCTGTGTTTGTCCGTAATTATGTTAATATTGCTAGAGAGAGTTTTGTCTTCTGGAATTTTGGATCTTGTGACTGCAGAACAGAATTGTTTTAATATTAGGTATTTTTATTGTAACTGGCGGGAGAAATAACCAAACTTGACGATTTTCTTGCCCGTTCTTTTACGATCAAGCTTTAGTTTTTAAGTTGCTTATGACACACAAATTTGAATTACAATCTAGATTCCGTACCTTAGTTCTTAAGATTTTTATTTGTAATATTGTAATTTGTCGTGTGTATAAATAAATAAGTAAGACTTTAGTTAGTTTATAAGTACGACATTCATAAGAGGTCTATTGAGCCAAACTTTAATAAATCGAGGGTTCCGTGCTCAAACCCGATAAGTGACAAAATTTGCGTTTTGGGCTTAAAGCAGTACTTAAAAGAATTTATCGGTTAATTAAAAAAAATTAAACATAAAAGGTTTACTTATTGGATTATGAAGTCCTCAGTTTTCAGCCTTCTTTTCTGAAACCGACTTATTTGATAATATCACAAGAAAAAGCGGCAGAAATTATGTATCTGATGTTGTCACTTATCGGGTTTGAGCACGGAACCCTCGAAATGTCTTTTGAATTTTGCATTTAGTGTTACCCGAGTCCCTCTCATCTTGGCTTGTTAGAGGAGGTTCGTACTCAGATGTTATTGAAATACAATAATAATGATGATTTTATAATAATTTATTATAACTCTTTCTTTCATAGTGCTCTCTAAGCTGAGTCGCAAGATAAGTCTAAAACTCGTCGAATTCGTCGACTGTCTCAAGGACTCATATTTTGGAACGCTACAGAGGTAAGACACAAGTCCTGACGGTAATTTATTGATTCAGACGTTACTTTGCGGAAATCCATTGTAAGCAAGTGATGGATTAAAAATATCTTTGTAACAATTCCCGCGCTACTATAATTTCCCGAAAAATCGAGAAACTATTCAACACGACACGTGTTTCGCCCTTACACAGGGCATCTTTAGGTAAGATAGGAGCCTCAGAACAACGATGTCTTCACGACCAACGCTGAAACGAGAGGACTCTCGTCGAACAGTAGTACATTTAATAGTATAAAAGTAAAAGAATATTTAACCGAAAAAATAATATAAAATAACAATAAAGTTTAAATGAAAACAAATATAACTAAATATAGGTACCTAACATTTTATTACTAAGAAATTTAATGAGAATAACAACTAACTAACAAACTCGTGGTCAAAAATGAGCAAATATTTATGAATTATTTAATAAACAAATAGATTTAACTAACAAGTAATTAAACAGCGTCCTTCCTCCTCTCTCCTACACTATGCTGTGCCCGACAGGGTCCACAATTGATACTTTTGTACCTAAACTACCATCCTGTAACACATTATTGGAATGCAATAAAGTATTGAGTATTGAATCCATCACTTGCGTAAGTTTTGACGGTATTATTTGTAATTGTAAATGGTCCGACTGTTATTGTGTTCAATTGTATAAATAAATCTTTGAATCGATACAATTTGAGTTACTGCTTTTTTTGTATTAAGTTATATGTCGAAAAAATGTGACAAGTAAAAAATGGCCTGTGCCGAGGGGTGCTGGCCCAAAAATAGTGCCACCCCCTCTCATCTCACGGGGAGTCGTAAGAGTCGACGAAGAGAAATGTTACCGGATGATGGGCAGCAGCGTCATCCTGCGTACTGGCTGGAACTGCGATCACCAACCCGCCTGCTCATTGTAATGAAATTGAAAAATATTGGGGAGGCAAATCGCATGCTTAAAAGAACATTGACCCATCAAAGATAGGTCAGGGTTGAGTTACGTACTTATACAGTCTTTCTATTTCTTACTGAGATCGAATTAATATTAATCAAACGTTCAAAACACAAGCAGAATTACTAATTAATAAATTAGTATCACTTTAATGCGCTTACAAGTACGACAAGTATTCTTTAGAAGATCTTCTTTGTAATGTCCCAAAAATCGTCTTTTTGAGTTAAGTCACTATTCCATTAAGCATGCGAATGTTCAGCAATGGATTTTAAATGGCTGATACTGTGAATGAATTACTGAATAAATACACTAAAATAAAAAAAAAACAGCAATGGATTTTTTTTTTAAATTAATTATACAATGGGCGGCCTTATTGTTCACAGCGATTTCTTCCAGGCAAACTTGGGATGGGACGTGATAAGAAGTATATACGTTGGGTAGCGCAATAGAGTGCTCCAATTAACAATAATTATTATGATATATATACCTATATAAATTACACTGGAATAGCAATAAATATTCACATACATAAATACATACATACATATTGTGATGATGTCCCTGTCATTGGAACATTAATCCTGGAAGTTATAGTCCGGCAATCTAGGCGCGACCGTCCCGCGGGGGGACAGGCGGGGACGAGGGAGCGTGGAATTCTAACACACGTCTCCACACGGAGTGACGATTTTTTTTAATGTGGTACGTCTTAATGACTACACCCTGCCTGATGGTAAGCAGTCGATGCAGTCCAAATAAAAATGAAAGCGCTTTATAAAGTGAAATAAGCACGGTATGCAGCATCCACTCATGACGGCCTGCTAAAATGCCGTTTCACGCCCCGCTTAAAAGACTCGGGATTCCCGCTTCCCTGCTACCCCCACGCTTCCCGCTGACATCTAATTGTAAAAAAGTACCTAGTATGCTTCCTCTCTCCTAAGTTTACCGTGCCCAACAGGGTTCATAATTGTAACTTGTAAAAAAATAAATAAATATTTTCTGAAAATTACACCAATTATTTAGTTCCAAGATAAGTATCATTAAGAACTTGTGTTATGGATACTCAATAACGGATAAACACATATAAATAATTTTTTTTGTAAAAACATTTTTAATATATATATATTAGGTCGGGGAAAAAGTCTTTTCGCATAACGTAGGTATAAACTTATTATAATTTTTTTTTGACTGTACTATTTGTGTCTGGCTGGTTTTGGTAACATTAAAAAGGTTCCATTATAAAGAAAAGAAAAAAATAAAAAAAAGTTGTTTCCCGCTATTTTTCATTTGTTTTTCTCTCCGTTAAAATGAGTGAATCTAATGAAGAAATTCGATACATTTTAAAATTTTATTATAAAAAAGGCAAAAATGCAACTCAAGCAGTGAAAAAAATTTGTGATGTTTATGGACCTGATGCAGTGTCAGTAAGAGTAGCACAAATTTGGTTCAAACGTTTTCAGTCCGGAAATTTTGATGTTAAAGATGCACCTCGCTCTGGTCGCCCTGTTACGAATAAAATGGACGCCATTTTTGAAAGAGTGGAGCAAGATCGGCATATTAGTAGTTACGATGTAGCTGAAGAACTGGGAATTGACCACAAAACAGTTTTGACCCATTTGAAGAAAGCTGGTTATACAAAAAAGCTCGATATTTGGGTGCCACACGAGCTCACTCAAAGAAACTTAATGAACCGTGTACTCATTTGCGATTCATTATTGAGACGTAATGAAACCGAGCCGTTTTTGAAGAGATTGATAACTGGCGATGAAAAGTGGATCACGTACGACAAGAACGTGCGAAAAAGGTCGTGGTCGAAAGTTGGCCAGGCTTCACAGACTGTGGCCAAACCTGGCCTAACACGAAATAAGGTGATGCTGTGTGTATGGTGGGATTGGAAGGGCATTGTTTATTATGAGCTTTTACCGCCCGGCAAAACCATCGATTCAGATCTTTACTGCCAGCAACTGATGAGATTAAAGGAAGCAGTCGAGAGAAAACGGCCAGAATTGATCAACAGGAAGGGTGTGGTCTTTCATCACGATATAGCGTTATCACACACATCTTTAGCCACTCAGCAAAAATTAAGAGAGTTCGACTGGGAGGTCCTAGTGCATCCACCATATAGCCCTGACCTTGCGCCTTCAGATTTTCACCTGTTTCGGTCTCTGCAAAATTCTTTAGGTTCTGTAAGGTTGACCTCAGGAGAGGACTGCCAAAACTTTTTGTCCCGTTTTTTTGATCAGAAGTCCCAAAGTTCCTACAGTAACGGGATAATGTCTCTGCCCACAAAATGGCAGAAAGTTATTCAACAAAACGGTACATATATATTGTAAATAAATGTAAATAAACTTTGAAAAAAATGTCTTGACTTTTCATACAAAAATACGAAAAGACTTTTTCCCCAACCTATTATAAACACTCAGACCAGAACAAATATTTATGTTCATGCACACAAAGATTTGTCCTGTGTGGGAATCGAACCCACGGTCTAGGAGCGGAGAGCGGGTATTCTCGCCACTACGTCATATCGGTCGTCATTATGTAGATGCAAGACCTTGTGTAAAACATTATGGAGTGCAATAAACATTGAATTGAATCTTATTTACCACCGTCTCCCCCCCCCGCGGGACGGCTGCGTACGAGATTGCCGGACTATATGAAATGAAATAGATTTATTTGCTCTGATT
Organism: Musotima nitidalis; assembly: GCA_949126915.1. NCBI lineage: Eukaryota > Metazoa > Arthropoda > Insecta > Lepidoptera > Crambidae > Musotima > Musotima nitidalis. Next base: position 12,194,505 of record OX421439.1, read on the forward strand.
TTGCGTTCTTACATAAAGGTCTTATACAGGTTAGTTGTATCGTCAAAATCTACTTATATCTAAGTGTGCAAATGTTATAATATATTTAGATTGAATTTAAAGATACAATTATTCAATAAATTAAAATGTCACTGTCCGATTAATATTACATATAATTATCATTTCTACATTCTATAAACTAAAGATTGACATGGTTAGCCTGAAAGTAGTCCTTAATTGAATAGAAACAGCCCTCTATCAAATAATTATGTAGGTTTCGTTTAAATATAGGTCCAGTTAACGTACGAATTTCATCAGGTAACGCGTTAAATATTTTTGTACCCGTATTACTTGCATTTTTTTTTGCTAATGTCAGTTTTAAGACCTGATTTTCTACCTCTGAGTCGGAGACATTTAGTCGAAGCAGACTGGTATAGCAAGGGTCCTGGGTCCGTTGCAGATGCCTGGAGGCGCTGGAGTCCAGCTGCCTGTCGCAGCTGGGCGGGCGGCCCGCCAGCGCGGCCGTGAGCCAGGTGCTGGGCGCGGCGAGGCAGGTGCAGCTGGCGCCGGCCGCTGAACTCTCCTTACTGGCCTCGCTCCTCGACTCGCTCAAGAGGCTGTTTTACAAGTATGTCGTGATAGTTTTCTTCATCAAGTACCTTAAAGTAAAGTAAAAAGTAAAAAAAATATTTATTTCATATACTATTATACATAGTACATGAAAACGTCATGATTAAAAAAAAAATCGAAATAATATTACACTAAATCACGAAGCTTAGATTCACTTACATGCAACAAAATAATTTAAAAACAAAAAATAATTAAATGTAAGAGAATCTAAGTGCCAGTTCCGAGCCACCGCTCTGTAAGAAGAACTGGCAAGAAACTCACAAGCTATGCTCTTTTAAATATGTCCTTCCCTATTTTTATTTTATTTTGAAAGCTGTTTTTACAAAATGAAACTTAAATTGATAATTATAGAGTATTCACAAGCTTCCATTTCATTTTTAACGGTTTTACCTAACTATAAATATGTATTAATGATTTAGTTGTCAATAAGAGCTTTATATATTAGATAATCTAAAAATAAAATAAAATATACTTTATTGTCTTTAAGATCAACATGATCTTTTAGATTCGTCATACATTCACACACAAAATAGAAATTCGATATGTTTTTAAACAACAATAAAAGAGATACAAGCGGTACCATAATAAAGAAATAAAAGCAAATGGGAAATAAATCCAAAAGAGGGATCCAAATTATAATCAATGCTATTGAAATGAAATATACTTTATTGACTTTAAGATCAACAAGATCATTTTGATTCGTCAAATTTTTACAAACAAAATGGAAATTCTAATTTTTTTTTTAAAACAATGAAAATATGAGCGGGGCAATAATAAACAAAAAAACAAAAAAGATTCTTTGTTAAATTTTTTGTAAGAGTTTGTCAGTTTATCTGTCTATTGTGGTTCTTTCTCAAAATTAGTCAGTCTGTCGGTGACTCTTATCGAGGGGATCTGTCAGTCAGCCTGTCGTGATTCTTGAGGGGGGAGGAGATTGTCCGTCAGTCAGTCAGTCTGTCGAGAAGATAAAAGAAGATAAATAAATAATTTTACCCCAAATATTTATACCCAAGATAAGTATCATTAAGAACTTGTGTTATGGATACTAAATAACGGATAAATATGCTTTAATACTTTTTTTGTAAATAAATACTGAATATACATAGGTGCATAGTGCATAGGAATATACATACTGAATAAACAACCAGACCAGAACAAATATTCATGTTTATGTACCCAATGATTTGTCCTGTGTAGGAATCGAACGCGAGAGTGGAGTACGAGTATACTCGCCACCACGCCATATCGTCGTATGTGTTCCCAGTTTCTATAGTCCTGGGTCTTTTAAATTGAGATTCATTGGCAGCTATGCAGGCTATAATTAGTGGGTGCGCTTTTTACATTGCGTTTGTTTTTGATTGCAAGCTTTATTAAGCTAAACTATATATATTATTAAGCTATTGCATATCTTCTATCGCGGGCCTTGAGCGTGGAGACCGAATCCAGAAATTCCGTAACGAAATAAACCTAACACCCCCCACTCCGACCGTCACAGCGGTAATACTTTTAATTTTTCCATCTATCGATAAATAGCAGAACTTTTAATAACGTTTAGAAATATCAGGCTTGTCTCTTTAGTTCAGCAACCCGCCTTTAGGTGGCATTGGTTGTATCGGCGTTACTGCGCATGCTTAATCCCGCGCTTAATCCGTGCTTAATAACACCGCGCAGAGAAAGTATATATGATATTATATCTAAATAAATGTACATAAAAATAAATAATTATAATTGTATAAGTTGATAAAAAATGCTATGCAATAGCTTTACTGCGACAGTCCGGAGTGCCACACGTCTTTTTACTGCTACTGTTTACAATGAGACAAGAAGTGGTAATTATATGTTGTTATTAGTGACATGAATTGCTCCTTTCTTTCTTAAGATAAGATGAGATATGATCTTTAGATTTAACAGCGGTAATCTTAATGTTTAATTTCTTTATATGTATTAGATCTTAAGACATAATTTGGAAAAAGCCGAAATGAGTTTCTTAAGGCTTTCTTCTCAATCTCGTTGCCTTTTTGAAAGCCACGTTAGAGTCACCGACAGACTGACTGACTGACGGACAATCCCCTCCCTCCTTTAGAATCACGACAGGCTGACTGACAGATTCCCCCGATACGAGTCACCGACAGACTGACAAATCTTGAGAAAAACCACAACAGACAAAGAAAAACCTTGACAAATTCTGACAAAGAACCCATTTGCTTTTATTTCTTTATTATGGTACGGCTCATATCTCTTTCATTGTAGTTAAAAAAAAATATCGAATTACCATTTTGTGTGTGAATGTTTGACGAATCTAAATGATCATGTTGATTGTTGAGGAGGCTTGTTGTGGCGAGTGAATTAAAGTCGATTCCAATTAATACTGAACATTCATTTGCAGATGACACCTACTTATATACAAAATCTAACAAAATAATAAAGTATATTTTATTTTATTGTCCCATGTTTCAGGTTCCGCATCATAGGCAGCGAAGCGGACGAAGCTTGCTGCGTGATGAGTCCTCGCTGGAGGAGGCACGTGGCCGCTCACACTGTGGCCGGACTCACAGCGGGCAAACTGGCCCGGCTGATATCTACCCAGGTGAGAAACAACTTGTGCCCTCGAGTAATTCAAGCAGAACCATGGAAACTCCTGCAATATTTGCAACACACCGACTTTTGTTTTAAATAACAAGTCCAGTCTTAAAAATCAAATCATAAAAAAATTAAGAATTCTCTTAAATCATTCCAGTTCAAAACTGTATGTGTATTTATATGTCTATGTTCTCCGTATACACAATAGTGCTTATGTTTGCCCAAAAGATGGCACTGTACGTAATTAAATCGCGCAAGCGTAAATTGTTTTCCATTGGTTCAATTCTGGTTATAAATCCTTTTTGGCATTTTAATTAGTATTAAGGATCATCATCATCATCATCACAGCCCATTAACGTCCCACTACTGAGCACGAGCCTCCTCACACAAATCAAGGTGTGAGGGTATTGGGTCATACTCCACCACGCTGACCCAGTGCGGATTGGCGGAGGCAGGTGTATGGCGTCCTGCTGTTAGAATTTTTCAAGCCGCCCATGAGGCCTCTAACATGGCTTAACGACTACCACATTTAGTGATAACCGGGGCCAACGGCTTAACGTGCCTTCCGAAGCACGGAAGCGCTCGATATCAAATGCCGCACAAACGGTCACCCATCCAAGGACTGACCTCTGTAAACGCTGCTGTGCACCGAACACCGCAGAGCTACGAGCGCTTCAAGTAATTTCAGTATTAAGGATTTTTTATATAAATTTTTTAGTTCCAAGATAAGTATCATGAAGTGCAAGGAATTGCAGGTTGCAGAGAAGATGAAATGCAAAAGAGTGCAATTAGAAATAAAAATGCATAGGAGTTGCTCTCTAAGATTCTATTCTAATTAACTGTTTTTTTTTTGTGTAGATGCAATGAGTGCTTATAGATCTTTTTTATAATTCGTTAATTGTCCGATAGAGAGCGCCAAACACCAAATCGCGATGTTATATTTATAACAAAAATAAAATTTAAACCGTTCTACTATAAATTGAGTAAATGGACTTCTTGGCGGGAAAGTGAAGCGTCATGTCTGCAGTTTTGTTTTTTTTTCTAAAATTTGTGATACTTCTAACATTAATGTGTAATAACAGTGGATTATTAACCGTTAAGTGTTTGTGAATATACATTGGTGTGGAGTGTTGGTAAATCAAACAAAGCAGTGCAACATCACTTTTCATATTCTCTCAAGGAGTCCATATGAGATCTCAGTATAGTCCCACATCTTTACTGAGGACTCAAGGGGCTTGGGGGAGGGTATCTCATTTACCATTTATCATCTTTATCATCACTCATTCTCATTTACTATGAATTATATATTATTAATATATCACTTACTTGACACTGGCTAGATGTGCTAGACGCACGAAGCCATTATTAAAAAAAAAATTGAGTGAATGACATTTACGTCTTTTTAAGAACTAGACGTGCGAAATATTCATCTTCATATACATAAAGATTTGTCGTGTGTGGGAATCGAACCCACCATCTCAGGAGCGGAGTGCAGGTATACCGACCTCCACGCCATGTTGGTCGTCTAAAGTTGATATGCTATAACTTTTATATGTAATAATTTTGTATTTGGTATAGATCTTGGAAAAGCTAAGCGTGGCTCACGAGAGGTACCAATCAGCCCTCACATCTCTGGAGACTGTTCTGGCGAATCGGCTTCATCACACCGAGGACACCAAACTTGCTATCAGAAAAAAGTAAGTAACTTTATAACTTCCACATATAGTAATAACTGTAACATTTTAACTTGTCTTCCAAACGATCGTCATCTCATCAGCTCAGATACAAATCAAATCAAAATCAAAAACTTTTTCTTCCATAAACTATTACATAGTACTTGAGAACGTCAAAATTATAAAAAATTAAAAAAACAATCAAAATATATTCACGAAGCTTAGATTCACTTGCAACCAAACAATTAAAAAAACAAAAAATATGTAAGTGTAAGTGAATCTAAGTGCCAGTTCCGAGCCACCGCTCTGTAAGAAGAACTAGCAAGAAACTCACAGGCTATGCTTTTTTAAATTATCGATTGGTTAGTTACAATCTTCATTTGTCTGTGAGTGGACGCTATACAATGCAATATAATATAACATTAACAATATTCATGTTTTAAGTCATTCATATTAGAATAGCCTGTATGAAACGGCAGTTTAATCCCAAGGTGAAGGACTGTGGAAGGTGTTATAACCACCAGTGTGACCATTGTGTGTTGCCAGTGATGACGTATGGGACTGAGACGTGGTGCCTGACTATGGGCCTCATAAGGAAGCTCAAAGTCGCTCAGCGTGCAATGGAGAGAGCTATGCTCGGAGTGTCCCTACGTGATAGAATCAGAAATGAGGAAATCCGTAGGAGAACCAGAGTGACCGACATAGCGAGGCGAGTTTGCAGGCTGAAGTGGCAGTTGACGAGGCAAATAGCTTGAAGAACCGACCACCGACGTCGTTTTTTTTTAAATGTATATTTCATTTTGACGTTTTCAAGTGCTATTGTAATAGTTTATGAAATAAAGAACTTTTTACTTTAAGTTTACCTATCCAAGGATTAATTTCTGTGCATTCTGCTTTACTGATCGTTCCCGACCACCTGGGACCGCAAAGCTGCAAACGAGATATAGGAGTTTAAAACTAAATAATTTTTCACAATTTCAACTAAAGCTAATGTCATTCACAAACAACATTCAAGTTGTTAACTGATACCACAAAGCTACGATCGCTACACACCTTTGTTGTATACTTCATCATCATTAAAGTCCCACTACTGAGTACGAGCCTCCTCTCACATATCAAGGGGTGAGGGTATTGGGTCATACTCCACCACGCGGACCCAGTGCGGATTGGCGGAGGCAGGAGTATGGCGTCCTGCTGTTAGAATATTTCATGCTTCCCATTAGGCCTCTAGCATGGCTTAACGACTGTCACATTTAGTCATAACCAGGACCAACGGCTTAACGTGCCTTCCGAAGCACGGAAGCGCTTTATAGCAAACGCCACACAACCGGTCACCCATCCAACGACTGACCTCTGTAAACTCTGCTGTACTTCGGTGATCGTTTCCAACCACCGAGCAACGCAAAGCTACGAGCACTTCATACTTACTCGTTACATACTTACATACATACAATTACCCCTTTCTGCCAAGTAGGCAAAGGCATATTAACTCCTACACTCATTCACACACTAACATAAATACACAAGGAGGACACGCCACACTCATGCTACTTTTTAATATTAACTTTTTTTTGTTTGGCTTGTATCATTTGTTGGGTTTACTTGAATTTTTTAATAAATGTAGATATTAAATGTAATGGGAATGAGCGCTGCTGCCTGAAGCACAGATATTAAGTTATCTAGTTCAGGCGCAGAGATATAAAATGTTATTGTAAATTATCTAATTGTATATGTTTGTTGTTCTGATTGTATGTAGTTTGAATAAAGAATTATTATTATTATTAATATAAACGCCCACATTTCGCCAGTGATAATATTAGTCCCACGTAATAGGCGGCGAGCGTATTGCCGCTTTCCAGGAACATTTGTTATCGCCAGAGACTCGTTCGAATCAACCAATAAGGTTGGCTTAGGATCCTAAGATCTTGGTAGGATTCCCATACATCTGTATATACCTGTTCGGAAATAAATACTTGAACCTTAGGACGATGTTGCACAACCACATAATACACTGTGTGTGTGTATGTTCGAGTATGAGTGACTCATTATACGCCAAATGATGTCTTAGGCCGTGTCCCCAGTAGGCAAACTGTTAGCGGCCGACTGAGTTGCAAGACTGAGAGACCGACGCTGCAAACTGCGTATAGTGAGCGCAAAACTAGCAGACTGTGGACACTCCATTTCAAATATATGGAAGGGCGTACTAAATCGGTACGCCGCAAACTCAGTCGGCCGCTAACAGTTTGCCTACTGGGGACACAGCCTTAATGTTAGCGGTACCGACTCTAAAGCCGTATTTTGCGAGAAAGGGTTCCCAATAGACCCCTATTTCGATCCGTTAATTGTTATAGGCACAACAGTTGCCACCAAAATCTAGACTCTATTTACAACAAATAAGGTAAAAAAAATAGAAATGCTTAATAGAAATTTTGAACCCTTTGATTATGTCAAAAGTTCTGGTTAATTTAACAATAAATCAATAATACATACATACACACATAATGTCACGCCTCTTTCCCGTAGGGGTAGGCAGAGATCACATCCTTCCACTTGCTACGATCTTGGCACACACTTATCAATAATAAATAAAATAATTTGTTCGCAATTATATTTAATAAAATCTAATTAAGTAAAATCTGTGTGTGTGTGGGCCGTCCCGGTGTCACACTAAACAGATGGGGCGTCCCGGTGTCAGAAAACTACGGGTGTTCAAATGAAAAACGTGTGGAGCTGCCGAGTGCGTTTATTACACTTACTTAATTATTCATTTCCCAGTCACACGGTTACTCATGTATCGGGCGTCAAGGCTTATGTCAGTTAAACAAAATAAAATAATGCAAACAAATCTTTTCTCTCTTCAAACTTACAAAAATAATATCTCTTATTATAATCATATTGTTAGAATCAGTATCAAAATTATGGTTTGCAGCACATTTCATTCAGTCTTCTAATATTAATGTTATTTTTACTAAAATCCTTTTATCCAGCTTGAGAATATCACGCTCACTTATATGTTTCCGCGGTGGTAGCGTCATGCGTCGGGTCGTTACGCTCCCTAAAATATGGTTGAGCGTAACGCGTCTGCTCATGTCTACTATGTTTATCCGTAATCATGTTAATATTGCTAAAAAGAGTTTTGTCTTCCTTTTTTTTAAATCTTGTGACTGCAGAACACAATTGTTTTAATATTATGTATTTTAATTGTAACTGGCGGGAGAAAAAACCAACTTTGACGATTTTCTTGCCCGTTCTTTTACGATCAAGCTCCCGCCCGCAGTGAATGGGCGCGTTAGTTTATAAGTATGACATTCATAAGAGCTCTATTGAGCCAAATTTAAATAAATGAATTTTAATTTTTTTAAATAAAAAAGAATGGCTTGTCAGTATAATGAATTGGCAAACAATGATTATAAACTAGACATTTTTTACCCTAAAATGTCTTCCTATATTGTCTCTCTAAAAGATATCCTCTGCACCAAATCCAGTCAGGCTGTCTTATCCAGCTAGCTTTAAGGTCATAATTGTTTGTTTTTTGTGTTACTTTAAATAAGTAGTTACTTAATAGATTATTTGTTTACTTATCTTACTATAATATCCATGTCACTAAATTTAAATAACTGGGTATAATATATACGAGTTCTTTTCTATTCTCTTAGTCTAAAGTGATCTTTATAATAAGCCTTGTATTTGATGTAACATTTGAATTACAATCTAGATTCTGTACTTTAGTTCTTAAGATTTTTATTTGTCAAATTGTGATTTGTCATAAATAAATGCATAAGAATAATCGAGCTGACTCGTACAATCCGATTTAATTCAGAGTTAATAGCTGGGTCAGATAAAATTATGGTTTATTGTTAACAGATATGCGCCGTCCTTTGCCCGCCTTTGCTTAGAAAGCACGTCAATGTGTGATCTGTTGATGTATGGAGTGCCGGAGTTGGGGAGAGAAATAGGTATGGAGACGTTTTTTTTCTTATTAGAATAATAATAATCCTTTATTGCACAAAATTAATTTTAAGTATTACATGAGGTATATAAAATAACATGTACAAAGGTGGACTTATCTCTAGAAGAGATCTCTACCAGCCAACCTTAGCAGTTGTAAACTAAATAGTTGTACGGGATAAATGTTGTCCAAGAAAAGTGTTAGTAATAAAAAAAATATTTAGAACAAAATAAAGCAAATCTCTTACATGCTAATAATATATTAAAAATATATACATGATACATTCATACAACTTATGCTAACATTGTTGTAAGAGAACGAATGGAACATTTAAAGAAGAAAAAAAAAGTGCTAATTATGTGCCAAATTTGACAAGTAGTGATTCTTTAGTTTAATTTTGAACGACTGAAGTGATGGACTCTCACGAATCAGAGAGGGAAGACTGTTCCACATTCTTACAGCACGGGCCGAAAAGGAGCTACGGAAATGCTTAGTGTTTAAGGAAGGTGAAACAAGGGTCTTAGTTACACAGGATCGTTTGGGGCGGAATGTAGTAGGTAGCACATTGAAACGAACACGCAAGTAATGGGGGAGCTGGGGATGGTATAGATTTTTGTACAACATACACAGAATGTGCACATCTCTGCGGAGCCTTATAGGAAGCCATTTTAGACTTTTAAACTCTATAAATCTGCAAGTCATCCGCATACAGGTGGTAGGAAGAAGTAATAATAGGGGTAATTTTATTGACAAAAAGAGAGTAGAAAAGAGGAGAAAGAACGCCGCCTTGCGGAACACCTGAAGTTAAGGAGCACCAGTCAGAAAGCAAGTCATCACTCCTGAAACGCTGTCGTCTACCGTGTAGGTAGTCTGTAAACCAAGCAATAACTAACGGAGGAAAGTTATCTGAGCGCAGGATAGCAAGGAGAATATCAAAGTCAATAGAGTTAAAAGCGCTGCTAAAATCAAGGAGTACAATAACACTAAACATTTTATTAATCATGGCACAACGAATATCCTCAGTAACATTCAGTAATGCTGTCACGGTGCTGTTTTCCAACCTAAAGCCAGGCTGATAGGGGCTGAGGACATTGTGCCGGGAAAAATAAGCACATACTTGTTTGTGTACAGCGCTTTCAAGGACTTTTGACAGAAATGGTAAGATGGATATAGGACGGAAATGGGAAAATGCGGTAGGATTTGCAGACTTAGGTATGGGCACGACGTGTGCAAGCTTCCAATCATTTGGAAAAATGCTGGCGGATAGCGATGTATTTAATATATGTGTGATAATAGGCACAACATTATCCAAAATGAAAATCAGCATATTCCTTCCGACACCGTCACTACCCATAGCCTTAGATGTGATTGAAAGGATGCTCTTTTTAACCTCCCCTCAGAAATGTCGCGTTTGTTTTTCGCGTCATACTCCACCACGCTGACCCAGTGCGGATTGGCGGAGGCAGGTGTATGGCGTCCTGCTGTTAGAATTTATCAAGCCGCCTGTTAGGCCTCTAACATGGCTTAACGACTACCACATTTAGTGATAGCTGGGACCAACGCCTTAACGTGCCTTCCGAAGCACGGAAGCGCTCGATATCAAATGCCACACAAACGGTCACCCATCCAAGGACTGGCCTCTGTAAACTCTGCTGTACTTCGGTGATCGTTTTTGACCACCGAGCAACGCAAAGCTACGAGCGCTTCGCTTAAACAGCTATAATTATTATTAACAAATCAGTCCAATATTGTACAAATAAGTCCAATCAATTCTAAAAAAATCTTCCCTCAAGCGATCAACGTTAATAACCCCAAAATAACGTCGCAGAATAACTTTGCTCTTGCGCTTAGGAGTACGGACCCTATATGAGAGGTAAAGTAGGTCATGGTAAGAGAGAGGACATGACATCTGTCCATGAGAAAGAACTGCGTTAGGGTTAGAGATTACAAGCAAGGCAATGAGAGAGGGCTGATAATTTGGGATGAAATGGGTCGCGTCTAAAAGCAGTAAACTTAAATTAACAGAAGTGAAAAGAGATGTAGGCGAGAAGATCGATAATCATTTTTAGGCAAGCATGTATTAAGGTCACCCATTAATATCACATGATCCTATGAAGGTGTTAACGATTCAAGCGTTGACTTAAAAGAGTCGGAAAAGTTTACTCAGCTATTTAGACTATATGCGATACCGACCAGTATACTGGAGTGATGCACAATTAATTCCAAAAAAACAAATTCTACTGAACCGCTATGGTTATTTGATGATTGACAGACAACAAAACACGAGATGTGGTATTTTAAGTAGATACATGCTCCACCTCTACCACCATTGATTCTATCATTTCTAAAAAGTTTGTAACCGTAAAGTGCATAAAGAGCAGAAGAAAGCGATGGCTTAAGCCAAGACTCAGAAATCAAAATAACATCGACTACGCCAGTGTTAAAGGATGCAATCTACGGAAGACCAGCGTCGAGGCGTTTCCGTGACACCTCGGCTTTATGCTGAGTGGATACCTTTTCTGTGACACTCTTTAAGTAGTTACTTAAATATAATTTATCTGTTTTCTTTTGATGTTGTCACAGAATAAATTATTTTTCTTTCTTTCTTTTCTTTTAACTAAGTCAGAGATGTGCGCAACACTTTGGGCATTAATATGCACCAAGTTAAGGAATGATAAATTGTCATGAATACAGACTGCTTCGCCTCCAGAGAGCGTCCATCAGAGTCTGAACAAAATGAGAAATCACTACAAGCACTTTCAAATTCATCACTGGAACTGTCTAAAAAGAAATATGAGTTTATATAGACATAAATTATTCGAAATAGTAAAAATATCACTATATATAAAATAATACTAAGAGTATTTGAATATAATATATGAATAAGAAAAAAAAAATCAACCAAGCTTATACAACACACCAGGGATGGTTGGCAAAAAGACCTAGGCTAAAATGATAATTTGAAAAAAAAAACTACACACATTACACAATTCATCACACGCACACAACGAACAAATCGAGCCAAATTAATAAAGAAAACAAACATTAATAAAAAAAAAATCGTATGAAATACAAAATTTTACTGTCAAATTACAAAAATAGAAACGAAGTTGTTACAGCACTTAGCATAACATTATCTTTCAAGGAGATTACACAACAGTCCACACAGCTTGCAAAGACATATTTGAAGCCTTTACATGCATTTTAAGTTGTTACATGAAAGGAAATTATTTGAAAGCCACAGATCCGCTTACAATTGATCCAAAATCCACTGTCAACATTTTGCCCCTAAAAGATTTGTATTTGGGCGTTAACGTGAGCACTGAGATCGATCGCTTATCCATGGATGTGAGTTGAAACCTGGAATTAATTCATTCCTAAAAAGAATTTTCTTCAAACATTTTTGTATTTAGTTAGAGACACGTTTGCCTCTAAGTAAAATATTCAAAGATTTACAGTTCTTGGATCCACAGGTTGTAGTTTATAATGATTTTGCGTCAACGTTATACATTGCAAGGAATTTCCCCAACATAATAGACGAAAGCAACATTCAGAAAATTTATGACGAACTTCGACAAATTAAATTTGATAAAAGTGTCAGACTTGTTAGAATCAGGTGGAAGCAACACGACCAGCTCAATTTTAAGTGTGGATAAATTCTGGGGAGCGATTGGAAAAATCCTGGACGTGAAAGAAACTCCAACATATCCAAATATTACAAATTTCGCGAAAGCTTTGTTATGTTTACCTATTTCCAACGCTTCGTGCTAAAGAATATTCTCGCAGGTAAATTTGAATAAAACTAAAATTAGAAATAGTTTACTAAACAAACACGTGTCTGCAATTATAACAACAAAAGAGGGTATAAAGGAGCACGGAGATTGTGTCTCTTTCAAACCTACCCAAAGTATGATTAAAAAAATGTCCACCAAATCTTTTTACGACAATGAGAAATTGTTTTATGTTGATTGAATAAATTAAATTTATATTATTGTGTATATTTTTCATCCAAGCAATTTTAATATTTTATGTCTGTCTGCATTTTTTTTCCAAGGCATATTTTTGGCATTTTTGACGTCACTTGTGGCAGATTTTGGCAGATTATTTATCCAGTCTATGGCAGATTAGCCATTTTGAGATGGACACACTGGTGCTGTTGGTACGACAAAAACAAATTAAAAGTAATAAGAACAAGGCGGTGATAAAATAATTAAAATTGTTAATAATAGTATTATTGTTAATAATAAGAGAAGGTTGGCATACAATGCAATTACAGAGGCAATAATACGTAAGTAAGCTGTACTTAGAATTACTTGACGGGAGGAAAACCAGCCAAACAGGTCTGCAGCTCACATAGCGTCGATATTCTCCTCCGGCTCTTGTCAGGAAGCAAGATTGTTATGTTTCCCTCGGTGGACCAGCAGTTTCTGATACCGAAATGCTTACGTGCAGCAGCCCATATGTTTTGCCTCGTCTTTGTAAGAAACTCCGTCAGTGAATCTTTGCAACCTTTCAACACCGATTTGGATTTCCACACCGCAGATCCAGCCCACATATTTGCAAAACGCAGCTATTTGGGACGAGCACGATCCTTACTAGCAGAGCCAAGCCGATGACAAGCCTCACTAATCTGCGACTGTTTCAAACGCCCATTTAACAAGCCAATGATTTTGCTGGTGGTACTCTTACCTGATTTCTCGGGTACCCCATGCATGAGAATGGTTCTCCAAGCGATCCAGACCTGAACCCAATATATCCATCTGCTTCTTGAACATTGTAATTGCCCTTACAACGGAAGACCTGAATTGTGTATAGTCAGCAGAGAGCGATTTTACAGTCTCGAGCTAAAAGACAGAAACTGTTACCAATAATTGTTGATGTATAGACTCAAACTCAGCCATTTGAGCCCGGAACGCCACAACAAAGTCTTGCATATTAGCAGAATCCATCTCGATGTCCAATGTATATAGTAAATGGCAGTAATGATGAAGTATTAAAGTGGTGGTTTAAGTAAAATGTCCTGTAAGCTTTATACCTTTTTATTACCAACACTCACTGGTGCATAATTAATACATTTATGCACAATTAGTAAATATAAGTTAAGTTTTCGAAATATTATAAATAAAATTAATAAGAGCTACTATTAGAGATGTTTTCTTTGCAAACTACCCGCAAAAAACTATTATGACTAGAGTTCGGGTAATAATGAGATAATAAAACAACTGTGAATGGAATTATTTTATCAAATTCGCACGAAGCGGAACCTTATAGCAAAAAATGTATGAAAGTATTTTTTAGATTTTGGTTAAGGGTTTGATTCAGTGAATCATGAGTATTGATTTAGACTATGAAATTCTATTGAGTCTATACTAAGATAATCATCACGCTGGGCAGGCTGGTTGGTGATCGCAGATTCTAGCCAGTACATACGATAATTTTGCTGTCTATCATTTGGTAGAAATTCTAAAACTTAAATCAGGAGTTCTCCAGGGCTCTGTTTTGGGGCCTATGTTATTTGTTATTTTTAACACTTATTTCAAATTTCAATGCAATGGCGGTTTTGTTTTCGATATCAGTTTTATCATAACAGGCAGTGGATTTCATCATACGAGTGGTTGAATTGTCGTCACTACCTTGATGTCATTGCGCTATTAGTTTAGATAAGGAACAAATAGGTAGCGGACATGGATTTTACCTTGACGTGATGTTATTCAGAAGTGGCTGTGAATTGGTCGGTTGGTTGGTTGGTCAGTTGATTACCTACCTCGATGCGATGTTATTCAGAAGTGGCTGTGAATTGGTCGGTTGAAAGAAAAAAAGAAAGAAAAAGAATTTATTCTGTGACAACATCAAAAGAAAACAGATACATTATATTTAAGTAACAATTTGAAGAGTGTCACAGAAAAGGTATCCACTCAGCATAAAGCCGAGGTGTCACGAAAACACCTCGACGCTGGTCTTCCGTAGATACCGTTTGTGAGAGCACTGCTATGACACATTCATTATATACATGGTAAAACACAATACATACATACAGTTACAGTAAGACATAAGGGGTCATCCATAAATTACGTCACACGAATTCCGTAATTTTTTGACCCCCCCCTCCGTCCTTGTCACAGTTAGTCACACTTGTGTAACTCCCTCCTCCTTAGTGTGATGTCACATATTTTGCAATTCTACAGCAAGAAATAATTACAACAAAACAGCAGTTCCAAAATTTTATGGGACCTGGATTTTGAAATGTGATGTCACGAAATTTAGGATCCCTCCCATCCCCTTGTCACACCATGTCACACTTCGTCGACCCCCTCCCACCCCCTTAACGTGTGACATCATTTATGGATAGCCCCTAAGCAGGTTGGTTGGTTGATTAGTTGATTGATTGGTTGGTTGGTTGGTGGTTGTGGCGAGCAGGTCGCGGCCAGTACGGCGTGGTGTACGCAGCGCGCGCGTGGGCGGCGCGGAGCCCGGTGGCCGTGAAGTCTGTGTTGCCACACGACGAGCGCCACTACCACGAGCTGGCCATGGAGTTCTTCTACACCCGGTCAGAGTCAGAACGAACCTCACACTATTTTAATATCGACAGTCTGATTCCCACCCTGCGTCAGTCCAAAATTTTCAAAATTTTAACTTTTAACACGTTAAACGCCATGGCAGACACCGTTTATCTGCCAGTTTGTTTTATCAATGGGCTTATTGAAAAATAACAAAAGGGTTGTCGGACATAAATGGTGGCTGCCATGGCCCATAGAGCAAACTAGTATTTTCGGCTGGGCGTTTAAGCTGTTAATGCCATCTATCGATTGGAACAACACTCATGTGCAATAAGTGTCTTAACTATGAAAAATAATCAATTTTTACTTCCTCCTATAAAGTTTACTCAATAGGACATAAGCAGTTTGGAAATAAGGCTGACGATGTACCCTTTTGGAACCAAAATCTATTTAATATTGTGAATTAAGCAGATGGATTAAAAACATCTTTGTAACGATTCCCGCGCTACTATAATTTCCCGAAAAATCAGGAAACATTTCAACCCGACACGTGTTTCGCCCTTACACAGGGCATCTTCAGGTAAAATGTAAAATAGGAGCCTCAGAACAACGATGTCTTCACGACCAACGCTAAAACGAGAATTTTTAATCCATCACTTGCTTACAATGGATTTCTGCAAAGTAACGTCTGAATCAATGAATTATTATCAAAAATTTTATAATATATATACATAGGTCCACGCTCCCATGCCTGTTTCCCTAAAGAAATAAATGATGTATAAAGATCCCACCGAGATCATAGGAGCCCCAGCCACCTCACTCGCAAATGGTGCATCTGCCTACTGATCCCTTGCAGATAAAACTCCATCAGAAATTAGAGTTCCAATAAGCCGTTCGTCCCAGCTGTCATAAACATCTATGGCAGTCTTTATTAAGAAATTAGTGCCTTTTGACATCCTGACAGCTGATTTAATCATAGAATGATGTTTCCCTCTGGGTTGTAAAGGTCAGACAGTTTAACCAGTTAGCAGACCCTGGACCCCAAAGGCATATTTAAGGAATCCAGAATAATGCTAGGATATGATGATGGGCATAAGTTTAACATTGACATTGTAACACATTACTGGGTCTCAGTCGAAGTGCGGGGTGGGGAGTGCAAGTATCTATAGCAACGCGGCCACTCATCTTCTCGCGCATGCGTGTAGTCACTGTCTGTCTCATTTGTGTCTGCGCAGAAAATCATAATATTGGTTCAACTTGCATGGCGTCAATACTATGTACATACATCCATTCACGTCTCTTTTCCCGAAGGGGTAGGCAGATGCATATCATACGCCCACAATGCGCCACATGGGCACTGTTATGTTCGCCAGAGCCCCATTGATCGGCAGGTGCATCACTTGCAGGGGAGGTTGGCTTGGTAGGATCCCTTATCACCATATATTGCCTCGTGCAGAAGCATCCCCCCTCACCCCCGCATAGTGCGGCTGTACGGGTCCATCGTGCAGCGGCAGGCGGCCGGCCCGGGGGTGCTGCTGGTGTCCGAGAGGAAGGTCCGGGACCTGCACGCGGCCGTGAGGGCCGGACTGTCCTTCGTGGCCAGGATGCGGGTGGCCTGTGATATTGTTGAGGGTAAGTGGAAACTTCAAAATATGTACTAATATTATTTGGGGTCGATGTCACACTTTACATCTCTCGTAAATTTCGACCTCAAATACAGAAACTCATTTACTGGTTCTGCTTTTTTTAAAGATAAATGTTGAATTTACGTTAACAGGGGGCCTACCGCCGAGTTCGATGGCAATCGATTATAAGGCAAAATGGATTTCGAATTGATTCTGTCGTACCGCCGAACTCATGGAAATCGAAACAAAATGGCGTTCTCCATTTACCTATTGGTCTGTCACGGACTGAAGGTCATGAATGAGAGGTGTGTCGGCAGATTCCCCGATACGGATTAATGAACGCAAAACAAAGTTTGATCTAGATGGATTACCGGTAATCCACCGAATTCGGCGATAGGCCTTCAGTTTTCCCAATAAATAATTCTATATGTTAATAGCGGGTAAACCTGACCAAAGTATGCGCGACCCTGGCTACATCAGAAAAAGTAGTTTCGGCAAGTTAGCTAGAGGTTTTTTATTTGTTTTAAAGATATGCGATTTCCAGTTTAAATGAGTATCAATATTGACTTCAAGAAAATTTATTTAATGTACTTTCAATATATTTTTACAACACTATAACACATTAAGTTTTATAATTTCTGAATTGTTTAAATTTAGATTAACAGGATTTACATTTAGATTAATAGATTGATGATAGATGCTTGTAAGGTGTTATTAACATTATTTTCGAAAATATTTATATTTGTGTTTAAGTCAGATATATAATGTATAGGGATCCTACCAAGATCGAAGGAGCCCAAGCCAGCCTCACCTGCAAGTGGAGCACCTGCCGATCAACGGACGAGGCTCTGGCGAACATAAAAGTTCCCGGTTAACGGCAATAGGCTCGCCACCTATTACTTGTGATCAACAATATAACTGTTGAAATGTGGGCGTATAATATGCCTCTGCCTACCCCTTCGGGGAAACAGGCGTGATATTATGTATGTATTTATGTATTTTTTTTTGTAAAAGCAAATAACTGTTTTATGTTTGAAGCGTACCCTATTAAGTAAACACTTAAAAAGGTACGCTTCGTAAATAAACCTTTTTAAGTATACCTGTGTTAGGGGAACCCGCTCTTCCTGGACTATTATTCAACAGATGATTTTATCTGACGTGCCGGGCACTATACCTTGGACGAAAATGCACTGATCTTAGTTTTGGTCGCATTCAACTCAATTAGGCTCGCAGGTTCCCATTTAGAGACACGATTGAGAGACGGGTTCAGTTAAGCACAGGCACATTTTTGTAGCCATTTTAAAATCTGGTAAAATCTAGTGATCTGGACATTTTTATCGATATGAAGTTTCTTAGTAAGAAACATAGGACTTTTATTTACGGACATTGTTTCAGGTATCCGCTACCTCCACTCTTTTGGTCTTGTCCACCGCGACATTAAGATGAAGAACGTCCTCCTAGACAATAACGACCGCGCTGCGTTGTCAGACCTGGGATTCAGTAGCCTCAGCGCTCTTATGTCTGGGTCTCTGGTGGGGACTCCTGTCCACATGGCTCCGGATTTGCTGGTTGGAGATTACTCCGCAGCCGTCGATGTCTACGCCTTTGGAGTCCTCTTCTGGTAAGCTCTGAGACTTGTAGATTATGTAACCTCGTCCACTGAGATAAAAATATCAAATCTCCTAGACAGCCAGGACTGAGCAACACTGTCTTTTTTTTTTAATGTGACACGTCATAATGACTACATCCTACCTGATGGTAAGCAGTCGATACAGTCTAAAAAAAAAATTAAGGCGCTTCATACCATGAAATTCATACCATCACGGAACAAACCGCACCCACTATGATGGTTTGCTAGAATGCTATTTCGCGCCCTGCTTAAAAGACCCGGGATCATGGGAAATAGGATACACTTAAGCCGGCAGCGAATTCCAGAGCTTGTGGTCTTGCTCAGAAACGACTTTCCTAATTTCCTGGTTTGAGTGCTGGTAAGTCTTCACAGTATGTGGATGGTCTTAAAGACCAGTACGTGTTTGGGGAGGAGAGTAGAGGGCGGGATGAGATCGAAAAGCTTCTCAGAACACCTTTGATTGAGCTTCATATAGATAATAAATAATAATAATAAATAAATAAATATTCTCTTACAATCACACCAATTCTTTAGTTCCAAGATAAGTATCACTAAGAACTTGTGTTATGGATACTAAAGAACGAATAAACATACTAAAATACTCTTTTTTTTTTTGTAAATACATACTTAATATACATATACAAGAAAACACCCAGACCAGAACAAATATTCATGTTCATGCACACAAAGATTTGTCCTGTGTGGGAATCGAACCCACGACCTCTGGAGTGAAGTGCAGGTATACTGACCTCCACGCCAAATCGGTCGTCAACCATAGATGCCTACGCATTCTTAATACTATTATGGTAACTTTTTGACACCTGTGGACTATGTAATCTTGTCCACTGAGATATAAATATGAAGAACGCCCTCCTAAAAGCCCAAGATCGAGCAGTTATTTGACTTAGAGCTTATTTGGGAATTGCTCAGCAGCTATCGAAGTCTACGCCTTCGGAATACTCGTTTGAAGTAGCAGCTTCTGAACAGGCGTGAATGTATGTATGTAAAATATCCATTACATATTTGCTTTCATTGCAGGTACGTGTGCGCGGGTAATGTGAAACTGCCGACAGTCTTCGAAACATTCCAGAACAAGGAACAGCTCTGGAAAAAAGTTGTCAAAGGTCAGTTTTCCTTCTTTTTTTTTTTTTTCTTTGTACATCGATAGGGCTGTGTGGCACAGGCCTAATATAGTGCCACCCAGTGCCCTTTATCTCACCGGGAGTCGACAAGGAGAATGCTACCGGATTGATGGGCAGCAGCGTTATCCTGCGTTATAGCTTGAACTGCGATCACCAACCCGCCTGCCCAGCGTGGGGATTATAATAATAATAAATAATAAAAATAGTAATAATTTATTTCTGTATAATATATAGCCTAATTACAATATTTAACGAACGTAAATTGGGTTAGTAATGCAATTAATTAAAGTGTTATCTACCTAAACTAAGTAAACTTAATTACTTGTGTCTTAGGTATCCACTATAAATACGTGTTAGTGCTTATTTAATAAAATTCCTTACAAATAACAATGGAGTGTGCTTACGCAAATCAATTTATTTTTTGCAACATTTTACTTATTCTATCTAGCATTATTTATATTACTTGAAAATTATCGTACTACTTAACAACCAATAGTACTCTGTTTCTGTGTAGTTTACGGGGTAAAATAGAATGCTTTCTATTGGATAATTGGCCAATGTTCAGTAGTGGACTCATAAAGTTGATGTGATGATATCGACAGAGGAAGAAGATAGATGTATTACAAACGGTGCTCTTGCGGAGTTCTGTTACTTGATCTTCGCTTGGCACACTATTGCGTCTCTAGATTAGTTCCTTTCTGAGAAGATCATAATTCTACATACAATGAATATGAAAATTAAAATAAATAAGATTAATAATAACATATATATGACGACCAATATGGCGTGGAAGTCAGTATACCTACACTTCACTCCAGAGGTCGTGGGTTCGATTCCTACACAGGTTCTGGTCTGGGTGTTTTCCTATGTATATTAAGTATGTTTTTAAAAAAAAAAGTATGTAAGTATGTTTATCCGTTGTTTAGTATCCATAACACAAGTTCTTAATGATACTTATCTTGGAACTAAATAATTGGTGTAATTGTTAGAAAAATATTTATTTATTTATATGAATAATCTCACGCTGATATTATTATATCTAATTTGGGTCAGAATATGTTGAACTTATTCATTGGTTATGCACCTTAACTCAACTGCATAAGGTTCAATTTACAGTGGGCATATATTGACCACTGCCCGGTAAAGGGTTAAAAGGTTTACTTTTAGCACACAGATCTATAGATTCTTCTCCTTCATCTTAGCGTTATCCCGTTTGCTGCCTTACGAGCCCGGATCTATAGATAAAAGGGGGATAAAAGGGGGCTAGCCCCTCGCCTACGTTAACACTACACGAGGTCCGAGACGGGATGGGGTTATAGGATTCTTCGGAGGTCCGCGACCACTCGTCCTAAGTTATGATTACATACATATTTTCTGACAATTAAAACAATTATTTAGTTCCAAGATAAGTACTCAATACTTTATTGCGTTCCACAATGGTTTTATAAGGTGGTGAATTTTACAATTTGGTACATTTGTGGACCCTGTCGGGCACAGCATAGTGTAGGAGAGAGGAGAGGACCTCCTCAGAGCCCTAAGCTTAAGCCTAGTGCAACCGGTATAATGCTAGCATATGTTGTCACTTTAACATAAGTGCTATGAAATTATTGACCCCCCCTTTTTTAACGTTTATCCCTACAGGTCTTCGCCCAGAGCGCCTCCCCCACTTCTCAGACGAATGCTGGGAGGTTATGGAATCGTGCTGGGCATCAGAACCCTCCCAGAGGGCTCATCTCGGCGACATTCAGCCGAAACTCGAGAAAATACTAGCAGACGCAATACAAAATGAACACACGGATAAAGTGAATGATCCTTATAGCCATGTGAATAAAGACTATGATTACTCAGACGATGATAGTTTGTATATGAGTGACGTGGATAAAAATATTGTTTAAAATAGAGGCTGTATTTAAAAAACTTTATTTAATTTTTGTTAATAAACTGTTTTCGAGCTTGTGGATGTGTGAAGTTAGATTCTAAATAAGATGGATTATATGTCCAAATAATATGAAAAGAAAAAAGGTATATTTTTAATATTCATTGTGTAAATAGGCTTTAACCTCCCTTTGATCTTAATTACTGAAAAAAGTATAATTTTACTTCTTGCAAATATAATGAAAAAATTTATGAAATAATTGATAGCTTAATATTTTTAATTAATTATAACATCGTTATCAAAGCATCTGTTCTTTAAGAGGTGATTGTTTATTATAATATATTGCTGTAAACCCTAAATAAAATAAATATCTTCTTACAATCACACCCAATTGTTTAGCTTCAAGATATTTGTCGGACACTTGGCGTTTAAAGACTTAAATACTTGTGTTAGGGATACTAAAGAACGGATAAACATACTTATATACATGTTTTTTGTAATTAAATACTTAATATACACAGGAAACACTCAGACCTCAACAAATATTCATATATTCATGCACACATAGATTTGTCCTGTGTGGGAATCGAACCCTCTTCATACGCCTCCACGCCATATCACCTCAAATCTAATTCTGTAAAAGTCACACTCAAGGACTTATTAATTATTGGTCTCTATATTAAAAACAAATTAGAGTTCTTAGCTCACTTTACTGTGAAAGGTAGCATACCTTTATAGGGACATGCATACATACATAATGTCACGCCTCTTTCCCGTAGCGGTAGGCAGAGATCACATCCTTCCACTTGCTACGATCTTGGCACACACTTTTAGTTTCATTCACACTCATTAACCTCCTCATACACGCCCGTATAGGGAATATCTACAAATAGGATGCTACATGCAATGTAAGATAAATTCAGACCACTACAGTGGGATTTGACACTCAGCGCCTTTAGGATAGGGCTGGAAACACTTTTGACGTGACAACGTCTTATCAATTGGTTTGCCGGGTGACACTTCAAGAAACTGCGTTACGCTCCGCTCACGTTATGCGGTCACAATGAGAGCGAGTGAGAGGCACGCGTCCCTTCCACTCGGGCATGGTTAGCCCGCCTAAGAGCGAGAGAGACAGACATAAATATAATTCTTTGTATAAATAAATGTTTTAAATTGTTACTATTATTTCATCCTTCTTCCTACTATACGAATGAATATTCACATTAAAATTATTTTACCACTCAAAGTCGTTGTCACGTATAACTTTCGCCCGTATACCGACTTTACAGGCAACCAATTTTTTTTTATACCAGTAATAACCTTGTCGTTTGTTTTAATAAATAAATAAACAATAAAAATATTCGGAGAACCATCCATTGTATGACGTCTTCATCTAAACAGCTTACTGACGTCTCATGATGTCTTTATTACATGTGGAAATCTTATAATCCACTCGGAATTATTTATTTCAACTTAATTTACTTACAAGCAGCAGCGGTATTGTCTCTTCAGTCCAATATTCAAGAGACGGTTGTCTCAAATGCTTGTATTATAATTTTAGTTATATAAAGGGTTGCTATAAGGCAGTAGTGGGTAGACTCGCCATCATTCAGCACTGGCAGTTTCGCCATCTACGGTATCTACGGAAGACCAGCGTCGAGGTGTTTTCGTGACACCTCGGCTTTATGCTGAGTGGATACCTTTTCTGTGACACTCTTCAAATTGTTACTTAAATATAATGTATCTGTTTTCTTTTGATGTTGTCACAGAATAAATTCTTTTTCTTTCTTTCTTTCTTCCATAAGCAAGCACTGATCAAAATATTAAAATTGCGATATTTTCTAAATGCTGTTATGGTAATTAAATATTCGTACAGAACATGTTCAAAGAACAAAACACTTTATTTACAATTGTATTAAACGACCATTGGTCGTGAAGACATCGTTGTTCTTAGGCTCCTATTTTCAGGCCCTGAGTAAGGGCAAAACACATGTCGTGTTGAATAGTTTCTCGATTTTTCGGGAAATTATAGTAGCGCGGGAATTGTTACAAAGATATTTTTAATCCATCACTTTCTTACAATGGATTTCCGCAAAGTACGCCTGAACCAATAAATTATTATATATAAATAAGGTTTAAACTATATGATGTCTGATTATTGAAGTAGAGTCACAGAGTCAGTCCTTGGATGGGTGACCATATATTAGGTATTTTATCTGTAGAACTTTCCGTTTGTCTTACAAACATACATAATCTCATGCCTGCTTCCCCGAAGGGGTTGCAGAGGCACATTATATAGCCATGTTATAGGTGGCGAGCCTATCGCCGCTTATCAGAAACTTATGTTCGCCAGAGCCTCTGCCGTTTATCAGCAGGTGCACCACTTGCAGGTGAGGTCGTCTTGGATTCCGTTGATCTTGGCAGGATCCCTATACATCCGTTCGTTTCGGTTATATTTATATGTAGTAGTCGTTTAGTCTAATGAGCGGTTTTAAAAGTTCTAACAGCAGGACGCTGCAGATGCTTCGGCCAATCTGACCTGGGTCCGCGTGATGGAGTATGGCCCAATACCCTCGCACCTTGGTTCAGAGGACGCCTGTGCTGTGCGTTCATGGACTGGGATAATGATGATAAAATGTCAAAAATTATTAGGTTAATTTATGTAAGCATCAAATGTAATTGTGTTTTAAAAAAATGTAATCAGTCCAAATATGTGATGTTTTCAATGAGGCTATTTCAATAGTTGGTTCTCTTGTGTCAATTTTTTCGTCATTAAAATGCCGTAATTAGTAGATTTTATTCATAATGTTACATACATACATATATCCATACATACGTACGTATCACACCTGTTTCCCCGAAGAGGCATATTATACGCCCACATTTCGTCAGTTATATTGTTGGTCCAATATAATAGGTGGCGAGCCTATTGCCGTTTACCGGGAACTCGTATAATCGCAAGAGCCTCGTCCGTTGTTCGGCAGGTGCACCACTTGCAGGTGAGGTTGGCTTGGGCTCCTCAGATCTTGGTAGATCTAGATTTGTCCTGTGTTGGAATCGCACCCACGACCTTAGAAGGCGGAGTGCAGAGGGCGAAAACAAAACTTTGTTGTACCTCTCTTTCACTCTCTAGGTATATCATAATCGAGTGAAAGAGATGGGTATACCGATGTTGTGTTTGCGTTAAATTGGAGTAGGCTCTCAGGTATACTAGCCACCACGCCATATCGGTCGTCAAATGGAAAATACTTGCTGCGGCGACCCCAGGTGAACTGGTAGCAGGGCAGGAGAATGATGTTTGTCATTAATAATGTGACACCTATTTTATATTTTATAGGTTATTTCCTATGTTTATATTATTATTTAGTTTTAAAGCATATGTGAATGAACAATGTTATTTTTAATTTAACGTAAAATTTGTTCTTAATTTAATAAAAATGTGATTAAATGGCCGATACGTGGTTTTAAAGATTTTTTTACTTAAAAGTCTAAACAAATTAACTTAAATTTGTTTAGACTTTAATTAATTTACACGTTTTGTTTGCCAACTCTTTCTTATTTATACTTATAATCTGCGGCCCATAAGTTGAACAATGATTTTGGATGCGCAAAAACATCTCTCGTCGTAATTCAAGTGCGGCTACGCATCACTAGCGCGCATGCGTCAGTCACTTTCTATCCCTTTCTTTTTTTATATATGACAATACCTGCGTATATCATTTTACTGTTCAGTATAATTGTACATTCATACATAACATCACGCCTGCTTCCCCGAAGGGGTAGGCAAAGGTATATTATAAGCCCACATTTCGCTAGTTATATTGTTAGTCCTACGTAATAGGTGGCGAGCCTATTGCCGCTTACCGGGAGCTTATAAGTTCGCCAGAGCCTCGTCCTTTGATCGGCAGGTGCACCACTTGCAGGTGAGATTGGATTCTGCTCTTTAGATCTTTATAGGAGCCCTATACACCCTAGTATTATTGTATGGCTGTACATTTAATAAAAAATAAAGTAACCGTTATTTTTGCTCAACTTACGTGCCGTTATCTATACGAATGAATGGACAAATCTATTTTAAGTTCCAGATATTGAACTTTCTATTCTGTGTATTGTTTAATGAAATAAAAATAAGTTATTTATCATGTTTCTTTCTATATTTTAAGTATTATTTATTTCATCTTACGAATGACTTTACAATGTCGCTAGGCAACATTAAAATTAATTGACTAATCTTCCTTTTTAAATATATTTTGTATCAAAATTTTAAATTATTTTTGTCTAAATTACTATTATGGTTTTTGTAAGATAACTTAAATATTTTATATCTGTTTTTATAAAATGGCAAAAAACAATAAAGGGTGGCTTGCACCGACTGTTTATTAAGTTTTAATTAAAAAAAATGTTTATTTGATCTCACATGTTTTGGTTCACAATATTATAAATATAAATATGTATTATATAGTTACCTAGTCTACGATTTCGACGAAAACATTTTGTCTAATTACTGTCTTATTTATTTCTCCCACGAATATGTTATTTGCATTAAATTCAATGCAAGCCCTTCTATGGTGCTTTTATTAATTGTTATGCCTAAAAATGTCAGGGTGTACTTCCATATAAATACTAAAAATAAAGCATTTTGTTATTTTATTTCATATTAGCACAATACATCTACTCAAATATTATTATCGTCAAAATGTATGGTAGTTCAGTGGCGATCCACTAATTTCACATGTATACATTCATCCATCGATCCGTCGATGCATACACATCCATCCATACACATCGAAACATACATATCTATACATACACATCAATGAATAAACATCCATACATACATATATGTATATGTATGCAAACACACCTATTCCCCCAAAAAGTTACGCAGAGGCATATTATTATACGCCCACATTTCGCCAATTTTATTGTTAGTTCCACGTAATAGGTAGCAGGCTTACTGCCGCTTATCGGAAATTGTTGTTTGCCTGATGCTCGTCCGTTGATCGGCAGGCACATCACTTGTAAGCCAACCGGCTTCGGGATTAGGATCTTGGTAGGATTCCTATACACAATCAACTTGATACTAATTTTTAAAATTCAGACACTACACTAACAAGTCTACGCTTTTAGGCAATAATTTTTTTTTTTCAAAATGTGACTCGTTATAATGACCACATTCTGCCTAAAAGTATGCTGGCAAAATGTTGTTAGTGTGATAAATAATTGAGCCAAAAAAACATATTTGTTAGATATTATTTGAATAAATTTGAATGTGCTGTGTAGGGATGTAAGGTTGAAAGGGTGTATAGGGGTTCTACCAACATCTCAGCTCAGGCCCAACTGCAAGTTGTGCACCTGTCGATCAACTGACGAGGCTCGGGCGAACAAAACAGTGCCCGGTAAGCGGCAATAGGCTCACCACCTATTACGTGGGACCAACAATATAATTGACGGTATGTGGGTGTGTAACATGCCTCTGTCTACCCCTTCGGGAAAACAGGCGCGGTATTATGTATGTAAATTTTAGGTTTGAATATTTTTCTTAAGCAGCGATTTTAAAAGCTTTAACAAGGGTGCGTTGAGAAGTTCTATTTTTATAATTGAAAACCAAAATTATTTTCTTGCTCTTAATTTATAAATTATGCAATAGTATGTATTATCAGTATTGTATTTATGCTAAATTATATACACGATTTTAATTTTATTTATGTGGTTTAAAATATTAAATAGAAACATTTGATGTTTTTAGGATTATAATTAATTTTCAGCTCATTAATTGCCTGGAAGATTACTCTTACGATAACCAGTAGGGATTTAAACCCAAACAATCAACGGGTGTTCTTCTGGCCTTCGTAAATCACGCATGGAGTGAAGCCATAGACAAGAATGGCAAATCTCTCGCTTTAGCGTGGATTAAGTAGTTTAAAGTAGCCAATAGAGCTTCGCACTTTTTATATTTTTGACGTGACAACGTCTTATAATTCGATAGAGCCGGCTGCACGCAAGAAAAAACATGACTCATGCGGCGTTACCTCGCTCTGAGGCGTTCCATGTAAGGCTTGAAGTGCAAGCGAGAGCGCGAAACGAGCGACAAAGAAGCACAATCGGCCTTTGCGTTCGGCAGCGTTCGACATCCGTCTCTCTCCTACTTGAGTGAGCGATGCGTCTGCGTGGCCAGCTGCTGCTTTATTAAACAATTGAAATTAAAATTTTCTTTTGAAAAATGCTATCATTCCATCAGTATTTTCTTAAGACGTTGTCACGTTCAATTATCGTCAGTAAACCGACTTTACAGACAACCAATTTTTTAGTTACAGGCCTCTACCCAAATATTAACTCTCTATTTATATAATATTACACTATAAACACAATAAAATATGTACCGAAATGTTTAATTTATATTAATACGACAATAAAACATTGTCACAATCAGTTAAACTGAAGCGATTTTATGAAATATTGTATAAAATGGAAAAATAAAATTGTATTTTTGAAACAAACGATGCATTTTTATTTGTTGTCTAGTTCCTTTTTGCTTCATGGATCTTAATTAGTGGCATTAAACTTTGTTCTTTAACCGAGTGCCTGATATCATACAAATCCCATTATTAAAGAGTTCCAAGAAACCATCACGATCGAGTTTTAACCAAACACGCTGAAAATAGCCAGTGTACACAAAAATGTTACCTAATATCTTTATCTCGAAATTTAACATAAGAATTGTGAATCCATCTGTACCAATTATATGCCGGTATTATACTAAACATTTTAGAATGCTACCTGAATGTACTATGCTAACTATGTCATGTCTATTTATGTCTATAATAGGACTCGTATAAACGTAATTTAAATTAGTTAACTGTGCAATATTTATAATCATTATAAATATAATCCTGGTTAGAGATAAAACTATTTAAAACATCGTTTCGTCCCTCTCATCTTTGAAATCATATTCGGCTTAAACCAAATTTAGATCTGTTATGCCCTGAGTAAGAGTAGAAAACAAAATCAAAAATTTCATACATACACAATTACCCCACGTTACACGTTGTTTTCTGAACCTAATTTATTTCTCCTATGTCCATGGATATCTTTAAAAAACAAACACCACTTAATTAGCTTCACCTGATTAAGCCATAACGTAATCAGCAGCAGTAAGACCTTAATATTGTGTACAGTTAAAGCCAGCACTTAACAGTAGCAAACTAAACACATTTGCCACCATAAACCGCCGGTTAACCAAACGCAATTAGCGCTCCGTTAGATCAATTAATTAATCCGAACTGTTACGTCTGTACAATCAACTGCTTAATATTTGCATTGGCGTGTTACAGAAATTGTGCGGTTGTGGAGTCAAACAGATTCTGCCTAATTGCAGGTAAGCAGCTTAGTTTTGAAGTTTACTGTTAAGTGAGAGTGACCCTTCTGTTTTCATATCTATACCTCTACCTATGTAGGTACTAGACTTGGTAACAGTTCGTTAATGAAAACAGTATCTAATTCTAGTTAATTACTGGTGCTGTATAAAAAAAACAGGGTGTGGGTCTCGGGACCCCGGAAGTAGTGAAACTCAAGTATCTAATATTGAACTCATTTTAAACAGAAAATTATATAAAAAGCAATTATAATATGAATGAAAGAAAGAAAAAAAGAAAAAGAATTTATTCTGTGACAACATCAAAAGAAAACAGATACATTATATTTAAGTAACTACTTAAACATTGTTACAGAAAAGGTATCCACTCAGCATAAAGCCGAGGTGTCACGAAAACGCCTCGACGCTGGTCTTCCGTAGATACCGTTTGTGAGAGCACTGCTATGACACATTCATTCCTTACAGTGTAAAACACAATACATACATACAGTTGCAGTAGCATACAAATAAGACATAAGCTTGCAGGGAACCTATGAATATATGCGTTATTGCTACGAGTTAAATAAATAAATTCCTTTCAATAACATTAAACAAGTAAACAAAATTATATGAAAAGCAATTATATGTGTTATTGCTATAAGTTAATAATATTAATAATAATTCTTTATTCAAGACCATGGGCTCAATTTTTGTTAGTAACAATATTTATCTTATATATTAATGTTAGTAATGAATTTATATAATGTAACGTGTTTCTATATGCAAGTCAATGCTGCTCAATCCCACTTGAAACCGCGCAGCAGTGACCTACATAATAATATACACAGTCCAGCCTGCTAGCGATAAGACCCAGAATGCTGTTGCCGCTGGCACGAACATTAAACAAGTAAAAAAAAGATTTACACCGAGACGCGACAGGACGCGGCTGAGAGAGAGAGAGAGCGCGGCTGGCGATGGGGAGGGATGGTTAGAAATTTCGTGACGCTCGCGCAAGTTAACAGCCCGAATTAAGAAGTTTCACTTTAAAAATCGCTCGTAGCTCTGCTTTGCTCGGTGGTCGGAAACGATCGCCGAAGTACAGCAGAGTTTACAGAGGTCAGTCCTTGGATGGGTGACCGTTTGTGTGGCATTTGATATCGAGCGCTTCCGTGCTTCGGAAGGCACGTTAAGCCGTTGGTCCCGGTTATCACTAAATGTGGTAGTCGTTAAGCCATGTTAGAGGCCTAATGGGCGGTTTGAAAAATTCTAACAGCAGGACGCCACACACCTGCCTCCGCCAATCCGCACTGGGTCAGCGTGGTGGAGTATGACCCATACCCTCACACCTTGATATGTGAGAGGAGGCTCGTGCTCAGTAGTGGGACGTTAATGGGCTGTGATGATGATGATGACTTTAAAAATAGTATCTACTAAATGTCCCGCAGCCTTATTCCTTAGGAGAACCAGGATTTGACCTGAAGACTCACTGAAGGACTACAACGCGCCGCTGATCGCCCCAGGGCTTGATCGCGGCGCCTCACCGGACTAGACACTCCGGATTTTCATCGGCTGAACAGCCACCCCAACGCCGC
This sequence comes from Musotima nitidalis, assembly GCA_949126915.1. Taxonomy (NCBI): domain Eukaryota; kingdom Metazoa; phylum Arthropoda; class Insecta; order Lepidoptera; family Crambidae; genus Musotima; species Musotima nitidalis. Next base: position 12,225,032 of record OX421439.1, read on the forward strand.
GCCCGCATTCACGGGCGCCGTTAGACACCGCGATCAGGGGGCCTTGGCCCCGACACCGCGCCGAGACCCCCACCAGGGGGATCACGTTTGAACACCAAGACTACTAAAATAAAACGTAAATCAAAACACATCGCACCTCCGGTGTTATAGCGTCACTTCTGCAAACAATTTAATCTTCATAAATCATAAATCTTTATTGAATCAAGTAAACAGTAGGTACCTAAGTAATACAATGAATACTGAAACCCCGTAGGGGCACTGCAAATTGAGAGGGAACTTAAACAAATTACAAAACTACAGACTTAATTATTCTATAAACTAACAAACTCATCAAAACACAAATATGAAATCAACAAAAAACAATATTTATACAGTTTATCTTCCAGGAGAAGCGTTTCCAAATTAAATATCCTGTTATAAAACATCATCATCATCATCATCATTCCAGCCATCTGAAGTCCACTGCTGAACATAGGCCTCCCCAATTGCTTTCCACGTAGATCGATTCTTTGCCGCCTGCATCCACCGGCTCCCCGCCGCCCTGACCAGATCGTCGGTCCATCGCGTTGGGGGCCGCCCTCTACTACGTTTGCTGATTCGTGGTCGCCATTCAAGAACCTTAACGCCCCATCGGTCGTCGGTTCTTCGAGCTATGTGCCCCGCCCATTGCCACTTCAGCCTGCAAACGCGCTTCGCTATGTCGGTCACTCTGGTTCTCCTACGGATTTCCTCATTTCTGATTCTATCACGTAGGGACACTCCGAGCATAGCTCTCTCCATTGCACGCTGAGCGACTTTGAGCTTCCTTATGAGGCCCATAGTCAGGCACCACGTCTCAGTCCCATACGTCATCGCTGGCAACACACACTGGTCGAAGACTTTCGTCTTGAGACACTGAGGTACTTTGGACGAGAAGATTTTGCGTAGTTTCCCGAACGCAGCCCAACCGAGCTGGATTCGACGATTGACCTCTTTCTCGAAGTTGGACTTACCTAATTGGACTTTTTGTCCCAGGTATACGTACTCGTCGACAACTTCGAGGGCCGAGCTTCCCACTATTACTGGGGTAGGCACAACATGGATATTTGACATGATTTTGGTCTTATCCATGTTCATTTTAAGACCTACCCTTCGGGAAGCTCTGTCGAGGTCTCCGAGCATTGTGCCCAGATCCACAAGCGACTCCGCTATGACCACTATGTCGTCGGCAAATCGAAGGTGAGTCATATACTCGCCATTAATGTTGATGCCGTAGTTTTCCCAGTCCAGTAGCTTGAAAACATCCTCCAGAGCAGCAGTGAACAGTTTCGGTGAAATGACATCACCCTGTCTCACGCCTTTCTGCAAGAGGATAGGATTCGTGCACTGGTCCAGTACTCGTACGGACATGGTGGCGTTTCTGTATAAACTCCTCAGAACTTCGATGTACCGATGATCAATGCGGCATCGCTGCAGGGACTGAAACACTGCCCAGCTCTCGATCGAATCAAAGGCTTTCTCATAGTCTCATATAAAACATAGTTCTTCTTAATTTTAGAAATTAACTAGTAATATTTAAGCCTTTATTTCAAACTTCATTTCACAGTAAAACGAAACATTTTGGTATATTCGTAATTTTTCCCATAATTTGATTTATTTTGACAAAATTGCATAAGTGTACTTTATTTTGACTAAATGGCATAAGTGACGTTGTAGCACCGGGGGTGCGACATTATAGGGTACTGCAAGACAGCTCAGCCTTCAAACTCAAGGGTCTCGGAATCAAACTGTGATCTGGTGAGGTGACCTCTAACATTTCGAAGTTATGAGCGTATTATCGCTTGCGTCGTGCCTCGAAAAGCACGTTAAGCCCCGGCTGGCAAGTCTTTTTTAGGAATTCAGTGCGATCTAACATCCTTACAGCTAGTTAAACTGTACGATTATATTACCATCTGTTTTGTGGAGGTCAGAAATAACTGAAATGCAGCCAAATTTGGTTAGGCCAGTGAGCAGACCCTGGGCCTTAAGCTTAATTCTGAGGCAACCGGGATACTGCTAAGATATGATGATATGTACAAATAAATGTACAATCCTGAACGACCGAATGGCGTGGATGTCAGTATACCTACACTTCACTCTAGAGGTCGTGGGTTCGATTCCCACACAGGACAAATCTTTGTGTGCATGAACATGAATATTTGTTCTGGTCTGGGTGTTTTCCTATGTATATTAAGTATGTATTGAGAAAAAAAAGTATTTAAGTATGTTTATCCGTTGTTAAGTATCCATAACACAAGTTCTTAATGATACTTATCTTGTAACTAAATAATTGGTGTGATTGTAAGAGAATATTTATTGTGGTCTGGGTGTTTCCCTATGTATATTAAGTATGTATTAAGAAAAAAAAAGTATTTAAGTATGTTTATCCGTTGTTAAGTATCCATAACACAAGTTCTTAATGATACTTATCTTGTAACTAAATAATTGGTGTAATTATCAGAAAATATTTATTTAACCACAGCATAGCAAGTAGCTTTAGCGGTGCGTGTTTAAAGTAACTATAATTCGTTGAAGTGGTTTTGTTTGATGCAGTTATAATAAAAAAAATATGGAGAACTTACCGAATAAAGCTTGTAAGTTATTAGAGATACTATTAACCAATTTGTGTCAAATTTATTACCAATAAATAAATTGAATTTGAAGCAAAGGTTATACCATCTTTGGCATTATTTGTAAGCTTTCAGTTGTACTTCTTCATTTTGTAAATTTTTTGTTAATAAATAAATTATTATAATTAATTATTATAATTAATTATTATAGTTAATTATTTTAATTAATTATTATAATTAATGAAGAGTACAGCATGGATAGATCTGTCGACTGACCACACAAACTCTGTTTAGTTTGACGCTAGGTGGCGCTGTGTCAAAAATGCAAGGTTTATATGAAACGATAAAATCGTTGGACATTTTACAGAAATATTGCGTATGAAAAAGCAAGCAATCATGCAATCTAATCCAATAAATAGTTGCCAGATTGTATATGTGACAGTGCTTTATTAACACATCATTGTTTCTTTAAATAAAATACTATGTTATTTGTGACTATGATACCAGTACAGTATTATATTATCTGTGCTATGGGTACAACGAACATTACAGTGACTTTCCCATCTATTAAATAAAAACTTAATTAAAGGTGCACCTGCTTATCAACAGACGAGGCTCTGGCCTACTTAACAGATCCCGGCAAGCGGCAATAGGCTCGCCACCTATTACGTGGGCGTATAATATCCCTCTGTCGACCCCTTCGTGGAAACAGGCGTGAATGTGTGTATGTATGTGTATATGTAGGAAAACACCCAGCCCAGATCAAATATTCATGTCTAGGCACACAAAGATTGGTCTAATATGACGTGTGGGTACCAAATCAAAAAGGCAATAAACATACTTATATTCTTTAATGTATGGAAGCGAATGTTGGAATTAATGCAGTAGAGATGAGAGCACTCAGAAGTATTCTAGATGTGAAATTGAGTGATAGGATTAGGAATGAAGTGATAAGGGTAGAAACTGGTGTAAAAGAAGATATAGTGACAAGAATTGAGAAAGGTATGCTTAGATATTTTGGTCATGTTGAGAGGATGAATGAAAGTAGACTAACGAAAGTGATTTAAATTGGACAAGTGGTTGGAAGTGTTGAGAGGGGAAGACCACGTAAGACCTTCCATGACCAAATTCAGAAAATTTTGGAGAAAGGGCAGATCAAAAGTACCCTAAACCGACGGGCGTGTATGAGGAGGTTAATGAGTGTGAATGAAGCTAAAAGTGTGTGCCAAGATCGTAGCAAGTGGAAGTATGTGATCTCTGCCTACCCCTACGGGAAAGAGGCGTGACATTAGGTATGTATGTATGTGTACTTTTTTTGTACATACAACTTTATATACATAGGGGACAACCAGACCAGGCCAATGTTCGTATTCACGCACTTAAAGATATGTGTGGGATTCGAACCCACAACCTTATGAGCGAAGTGCAGATAAATCTACTGACCTCCACAATATGTCAGTCGTCAATGATTTGTTTTGGTCTGGGTGTTTTCTTATGTATATTAACTATGTATTTACATAAAAAAAGTATTTATATATGTTTATCCGTTATTTAGTATCCATTAAACAAATTCGTAATGATGCTTATCTTGGAACTAAATAGTTGGTGTAATTGTGAGAAATATTAATTTTTTATTTCAGTTTCCTTCATTTCACGAAATTCTCAGAACAATGAAGCAGAACTCGAAAACAAAACTCAAACCGAACAGAAAGAAAATCGAAAAACAAAACTTAAATGAACGCTAAAATGTAAGCTTAACGATCACCAAACTAAAAAGAAATAGAGTCTGAAGCCTGAACTGCACGCAGAACAGACAAAGGCAAATAAAAAGGATAATGGAACAAAACAGGGTCGGAACAAAGCCATAAAGCCTACCCTTGTTCTTGTTCCTATTAGAATATAATTAGCAATACCACTGTCGAACGCGAGGGGAAAAGTTCCCTTTGTTTAAATACGTTTGTGCCGTTACAGTGGCACTCGCGTATTTTCAATGTGCTTTTTAGTAAGATACAATTTTATTTATTTTAGTTAGACATCAGAGATCAAACGCATAAAGTCTAATATTTCATATCTATACTAATATTATAAAGCTGAAGAGTTTGTTTGTTTGTATGTTTGAACACGCTAATCTCAGGAACTACTAGTGCGAATTAAGAAAATTCTTATGTGTTGAATAGACCATTTATCTAGGAAGGCTTTAGGCTAACATCACGCTGCAGTTATTAGTAGCGAAGAAATAATTTAAAATGTAAAAAAATCGGAGACAATTATTCATCCTTGAGCGCTTCCGTTGCGTGCGCTGCAAAATCGGTTCAAGATACCAAAAATATATATATGAAAGAATTATTCCTCTTGAAATGATCTAAAAAAATGTCCACGACAGTATATGTCTATCTTTTAAGATTAACTCACTAGAATCGTTTTTATAGCTTATGCATCCCATCCCAATGATTTTAAGTGATTTATCTTTTAATTTTAAAAGAATTCAATTTCCCGTTCAACTATCCTTCGCCGTTACAATTAATAAATCACAGGGGCAAACATTTAAACACGTAGGAATTGTATTACGTATATTAAGACTGCTTTTTACACGGCTAACTGTATGTCGCGTTGTCAAGATCAGGTTGTGAAGAAAACCAATATGTTCTTCTGCCACAAGAAAATAAAACTAAAATTATTATTTACGCAGAAGTACTTTAAAATAATTATGTTCTTTGAAAACTGAATTGTCTAAAATAATAAAAAAAATGACGCGGACAAAGTCGTGGGTCGTGGTGGCTATAATTTATAAAGCTGAGGAGATTGTTCGCAAAAATAAATCGACTGTAGCAATTAACAATGTCGTAAGTGAAAAGCCGTTACTTTAAACAATGTCGTAAGTAAATAGTAACGACTTGACGCTATTGACGCTATGCTATTGTCGAAATGTTATTACTCCATAGACGATTTTTTAAAAGACAGAAGTTTTTGAATTACTGTTTTCTACATTGACATAATATTTTTTTTACATTGACATACATATATATTTTTCTTTTTAATTAGACAATTTACTTATTAACTGATGAAAACTATTAAAAATTCATATTGTATTTAAAATCACAAAAATAATTTATTATGTAATGTATTTCTCTAATTGTTACAATAGTTGCATATCCCAAAAGGATAAAAATGTGAATGGAACATTTATAACATTTTGACTGTACCATCTGATATTGTACCCACATTTGGCAATAAAACTGATTCTGATTCTGACTTGTCACTTACGACATTGTTCTAAGCAACTACTTTTCAGTTACGACATTGTTAATTGGTACCATCGAAATGATGCCCAAAATAACTATTCCACGCGGACGATGTCGCGGGCGCAGCTAGTTCTAATATAAAATGGATTTCTTCTTTTAAATCTTGTGCTTGCCAGTTTTTGTTACTTATCAAATTGTTTTAATATCAAGTACTTTTCTTGTAACTGTCGGGAGAAAAAACTAACATGGACTATTTTCTTGCCCGTTCTTTTACAGTGAATTGGCGCGTTAGTTTTTAGTTATCACTTTCATACAAACTTTATTGAGCCAATCTTGAATAAATGGTTTTGACTTTTGATAGGAAAATTAAAGAGTTATTTGAATACACATTCAATATATACTTATAAATGCTCTTCAATTTGGGTGATTGTAATGATATAAAATAAATATTATCTGACAATTACACCAATTTTATTTAGTTCCAACATAGTATCATTAAAAACTTGTGTTATGGATACTAAATAGCGGATAAACATACATACATTCATGCACTTTTAGTGAATTCGCCAGAACTGCGTTAAATATAATAAGTCATCAGTTACGTTAGATTTAGAACTTATTTTGTAAATATAGAATGTAATATTGTTATACATCAGGTAGGCTAGTTTATGTTATATTTAAACAATATTGTAGATTGATAATTAAAAAGATAGAATATTGTATAAATTATAAGAATTGCTATGCTATCGCATTAGGTTAAGACACCTTTTTTTTTGTAAGTACATACTTCATATACATATATACTTAGAATTTATTGCAATTTATTTAACCTATTTTATCCCCATGTTTAGAATACTTATACAATCATTCGCCACAGGACGTCTAAAATAACTTCTTTTATTTATTTTATATTATTATTTATATTATTGGGATAAAAACGACATACCCAATTTACTTCTATCACACGAATTTAAGTCAGTAACAAATTAATTACAATACAATAGAATTAAATTATACATTTAGATATCTCCATTGATATTATTTATAATATTTCTATGTGGTAATTATGACGAATCCATTAAAAAAAATTGTAGAGGTTACCTATTTGTTAGTTTTGGCAGGCTTGACTTTTGTAGCAAAATAAAATGCTTTAAATAAGTATAGATAATCACGATCTAACATAATAATTCATAAAAATAATTTATATGCCGTGTTCTTTGGATAATACATACTGCCCATTAAAACTAAATTTAAGAAATAAATTAAAAATAACGTTGCTAATGTAATGGAACAAACACTCTTAATTCAATAATCATTCTTCTCCCCTTTTCACGTGGGAGAGGCTCTGCGCCAAATACATAATTCTTTATTCAAATAGCCATAGCGATGCCGACCAAAAACTGGACGTGGGCATAGACTGCTTTAAAGGTACACTATAGACTTTTTAAGCGTGGCCTTGCACCAAGTTTTGACGATCGATATAGTCCGGAGGTCAGCATACGTATACTCGGCTCCTGAGGTCGTGTGTTCGATTCCCACACAGGACAAATATTTGTGTACATGGACATAAATATTTGTTTTGGTCGTTTCCTTTGTACAAAATAAATAATATATAAGTATGTTTATCCGTTAAGTAGTAACCATAAATCAAGTTCTAAATCGATGGCAGCAAAGTAGAAACGGACATCTACATTTTTCACATTTTTCTTTTTTTGTAAAAATAATCTTATACCAACCCTCTTTACAATTCTGAATAAAAATAATGTCATTTTTCAAAGTATTTGAAGAAATTTGATACGTAAAAAAAGATATCTGCGCTTGAATTTTCAAAACCACCGCAGTAGATACGGACATTTGAATTTAACCGCCTTTACGCCGGAACATCCGCAGATCATAGAAACGTAAAAAAATACATCTGTCATTTGACTCCGTTATCATGCACACGGATTAGTTACAAAATTCGTTAAATTTGTATTGGTTTTACGATTTAACCTTTTAGTATCCTTACGTGACTTGTTATTTCAACCATTAGTGTCAAACGAAACAAGCTACTAATAGACATATAAAAATATCCCACTTAATTAATCAGAAGATCAAAACTACGCATATTGTAAATAAGATAATTAAAAACACAAAAGAAACAAAAATCTCAGGCCAGCTCGAAAGTTGTAGCCGTAACATTTGATTTTCAATAAAAATTCTTAATTGTTAAAGTCAGCTCATTTTATTATAAAGGAAATTATCTATTTATTATTTCATTGTTTTTCTTGGTCTTAATATGGGTCTTAATAAAGCTATTTGCTACATGGGGGATGATACAACTGCCAGAAGAGGATCCAATAAAGTGGTCAGCTGCCTTTTTAAATTTATAAATAGAAAAGTGCAACAAGGAATAGAAGACGTACTGTTGTGATCTGGTAATTATAGCGGGCAGAATCGTAACCGCATTATTTTTGCTATGTATGTGCATGTTTCCAAAACTTTTGGCATTAACATTTGTTATAGATTTTTAGACAAAGAGCATACCCAGTAAGAGGGCGACAGTGTCCACGCACTGATAGAACGATCATCAAAAAACAAAATGATTTTCTCATCGCAATAGTAGCATAACTGTGTGAGCTGAAGCAAATTAAATGGAGAACCCTATTAAGTCGTAGAAATAAATCAGAATGATATTTTAGATTTTAAGGCTACTCTTGCGAAACTATATGATGTGACATTGTCTATTGCTACGGCTAAATACAAGGATTTAATGTCTTTGTGTCAATAAAATTTAATCCCACCAAGGTACCATGATTTCAATAATGTTTTGATCTCTTTTTAATCTTTTTCAATTAATTAAAATAGTTATTTGAAGAAATGTTGATTATTATGACAAATAATTATTATGAATAAATTTAAAAAAAAAAGATCGACGAATTTTTATTTAAAAAATGTCATTTGGAAACCAAAAGGTTTTGTATTAATAGACGTAGACAAAGCTATGTGAAAAAGAGTAAGCGTTGTAAATGAAGACATCTAGAATATTTCAGTTTATAATAGTTGAAATCTATTTTAAGGCAGTTAAGTTTATTTAAAATATCCTTAAAATGTACTACTTGAGATTCTGTCATTTTATATAACATATTTTAATTAAAATAAGCGATCTTTTAATTCCGAAGTAGAAGCGGACTTCCGGTAGTAGTCTTTTTATATGTCGATGTTTTTACGAAGTATAAACGTTCATCTACATTATTTTAAAGAAAAAAAGATATAGCGACGAAACTTGTTAAAAAATAAATAAATCTGATTATTTTAATCCGTTATGGAAAGTTTCATGTAAATTCTTACATAACTCTCAAAATGGCAACATTTTTTTACTAAATGTGCTCTCCTGTAAAGTTAGTGTTTTGTAGATGTCCGTTTCTACTTTGCTGCCATCGAAATAATACTTATCCTGGAAATACGTAATTAGTGTTATTGTAAAATAATTATTTTATTTTTTATTAAGTGAAAACTTAAATGCCATCACCCCATAGGACACTTTTTTCTCTTCAATATTGTTTACGTTAAGTAAGTATTTAGTTTATAATATTAGATTTTGTTTAGAACATTTTTTAACTTCTTGCCAATAGATGGCGTTGATCGAAGTTAAACACGTCATCGATTGGTGTTGTCGATTTGGTTGGGTCACGTTTATTTCTTCATTTATTTATTTATTATTTGGGAAACATAAAATGTATTATTACTTATCTATGCTTATCTTAGAATACAATACATATATCAATAAAGTTTCCACCATTACATAACACACACAAGTAACAGAGCCAGTGTTGCAAACTAAATTACTAAATGTCGTGGATTGTAGTTAGATCGCTGTACTTAATATGTTTTCGGATATCATATGTAAATTTATAGCTTAAATAACAGTTCAAAAAAAATCAGTTATCTTATTAAATTTTCTGCTTGGGGTATTCTACAGTACAAACAGAAGGGTCAACATTTCAACAATTATGGACTTGCTCTTTTAGAGTATTAGCCAGTGTGAAGACTGTCAAGTAATAATAAATAATAATAATAAATAATCAAATTGTTTGCTATATTGCAGCATTTTCGTCATTCACACTTTGAAAACCTTCTCAGACACTCCCGTTAGTATAAGGTTCTTTCTTCAAAGACTTTGCTTTCCCTCCCAACATTTTCAAAATTCTAATAAATTCAATATTATAATATTAAACAGTAATAGTAAAGAGGGAACTTGTCAAAAAATTGCCCGCAGTGAATGGGTGCGTTAGTTTATAAGTATGACATTCGTAAGAGCTCTATTGAACCGACTTGAAATAATGAGTTTTATGTGTTATAGTGTATAAAAAATGTATTATTCATATATTTTGTCAATTATATAGATTTGAGTTTGAAAATAAATAAATTAGAAGATTGTATATGTACTACTCCTTCGCTCCATTAATCCAACACGATCAAACATTTTTCACTCCAAAATCTTCCCGCAACCCTTAATTCAATATATAATATTGAATGTACAAAAGACTGAAATTTATTAGTCGCCAAAGGCCTCGTTTGTAACGACATAAAAAAGGGCAGCTCCAGAATTAGCATATCATAGTTTCTGGGCGTGCCTCCCCAAGTACGGTCCGTTTATGGCGGCAGTTGTTATCGCGATGATGACCCTACTTGTTGTAGCTTTAGGGATGTGACTTTTAACAACAACGAATGAATGAATGAATGAATAAATGAATGAATGAATGAACACTTTACTGTACACAAAATATAAAAAAGTAATCAAATTACATCCTTACTATTCCTTTTAACCTACTATTAATTTTTGTCGAAAGGTATCAACATATTATTATGTTAGAATCATTTGGAGTTAACGGATAATTATGACTGCCAAATAATAACAGACAAATAATTAGCAATAAATTAAAATTGCGACTATAATTTAAGATTTAAACTATCCTATCTCTCAAGTTGGATCGAACTGCACATGGTGTGCGAATTTTATTATAATCGGTTAAGTGGTTTAGGAGTCCATTGAGGACAAACATTGTAACACGAGATTTATATATATTAAGATAGTTCGATTCTCACAATTACGAAAGTTGCAAAGTATAGCCTAAAAAAAACTGACGACGCCCGTCACTAGTTGGCAAAAGGCAGGACCATGGTCTCTCATCAGCCCATGGCCTCGCCAGTGGCAACGACCGCTCCTGTGTTGGGAAGGTAGCGGACCTCCTCAGAGATAAAGTATAGCCTGAATCAATAAATTATTTAACAAAGTTTTATTCACTATTATATAATAAGTGTGTTATTTAATTTGTGGAGCAGCGAAGGACAGTAGCGTGGCAGAAGATTGTACAATTATAATTGCAACTGAACACCGTAAAAGGTTAGATGGTTAGGTTAGTTGGTTTTGTTACAAATGGTTTTATGATAAATGATGTTCTTGTGTGACATACCAACATACTGTCGTATTTCAAGTTTCAAAGACCACCCAACCGTTATATAAACACCCGTTAACAAACCCTTTTCAAAACTAGCGGTTAAGAGATCCCTGTGAAAAGGGTTGCTTCGTTTTTAGTAACTATCTGTTTTTTACGAACGTTTTGGCACGAATGCCGGCACTTCGCTACTAAGGGCGTTGGTTCGATATCCACACAATGTGTAATATTTGGTGTTACGTAGTTATATCTTAAGTATATATTTACGGTAAAAATAGGCACTGCTTCATTTAGAACTTTCTGATGTAATGGCGGTATTTAAGATGTCCAAGGATATTTATTAGGACTGGTAGTATTTAATTTATTAACTCAGACGTTACTTTGCGGAAATCAAAGCTTTCTGTAAGGGCGTGTTAATTGTGTTTCGATTTTTCGGGAAAAATTCTAATAAGCAGCGCCAGGAGGGTCTAAGGCAGTGGGGCCGGGGGCCTCTGCTGTCTAACCATGGACTCTTCGAGAAGTCGGTCACACATGATATGGTCGCACAAAGAGGTAAGAGGTGTGCGTCCACTGTGCCTCTCTGAGGAGGTACTCCCGGTTTTGGTGCGAGGGACGTTGGCCGCAGGCGGTGTGTCAGACGCTGCAACCCAGGTACTGGCGGGGGCCTTTTTCTCAACAAGCGGCGGGCGTCGTCGGAAGATTTTAGTGGGTATTTCTGCTGGCAGTCGCGTCTGCCGGTGGTGAGTCCCACACCCCCTATCGGTCCCTCTTTGGCCGGAAGGCAGTGCGTAAACGCATTTTGTTACAAAAGAAAGAAGATGGTCTTGGTAGGATCGGTTTGACATGGCAAAAATTTAAGTATGGTTCCGAAAATTATAAATTAGTAATTTTCTTTTAATACGAGTACCTATATCGTATCTATATCTATTATCTTATAAACAATATTAACATAACCTCAGCCAGTATTTCCGTGATCGCTACACCACGTTCCCCTCACTAAAGCTGAGGGTAGAATTTACTACCACTTCATACAGTAGAGAGGGGTTTGTGAAATTGATTTTTTCCCATAACCAACCTTACAGACACATTTTAATAAGAAACACTGCCATGTTTCATTGTAATCCTGGCGTAGTTTGTGATAGAAGGGTCCCATCATGGAGAATAAATTCTAGTAAAACTTACTAGAATGTTGAATTTGTATATTTAAATAAGAAATATAATATTCTGCTCAAGTGTTTAGAGATTCTATCAACATCTTAGGAGCCCAAGTCCACCTCACCTGCAAGTGGTGCACCTGCCGATCAACGGACGAGGCTCTGGCGAACATAACAGTTCCCGGAAGCTGCAATAACCTCGCCACCTATTACGTGGGACCAACAATATAATTGGCGAAGTGTGGGCAAATAATATGGGGGAACCAGGCTTGTATGTATAATATTATATAAAAATATAAGTATATTCCACCGAACCACTCCACATTTATTTTTATCTGACCTTAATAAGCAAAGATCTCAATGAAAACTAAGTAGATCTTACACCTTTGATACCTAAGCATTTTTTCCGTTACCATCAGAACTATCTTATCAGATTCCACCGAACCACTCAATCCCTTCACCCTTATCTCAACGGCTACTTAACACCAAGTTAATATACTATTTATTGCGGTACCTTGAATAATACGTGTGCAGATTCAATTAGATACACCAAAACTCTAGTTCATACCATTACGCTCTCAGCAGTCGGCCTAAAGATGGCGAACATACAACATGGCGTATTTGTGTTTCTGTTTATCCTGTCTCAATGTTTGGCTGTTAATATAACTGATTTGAATGTCACTGGTATGTTTTTTAATATATAATAATATCATCATCATCATCATCTCAGCCCATTAACGTCCCACTACTGAGCACGAGCCTCCTCTCACATATCAAGGTGTGAGGGTATTGGGTCATACTCCGCCACGCTGACCCAGTGCGGATTGGCGGAGGCAGGTGTATGGCGTCCTGCTGTTAGAATTTATCAAGCCGCCCATTAGGCCTCTAACATGGCTTACCGACTACCACATTTAGTGATAACCGGGACCAACGGCTTAACGTGCCTTCCGAAGCACGGAAGCGCTCGATATCAAATGCCACACAAACGGTCACCCATCCAAGGACTGACCTCTGTAAACTCTGCTTTACTTCGGTGATCGTTTCCGACCACCTAGCACCGCAGAGCTACGAGCGCTTCCTATAATAAATATAATAATATGTTAGTTATCATATCCTAACATTATCCCGGTTGCTCTAGACTTAAGCTTAGGGCCCAGGGTCTGCTCACTGGTTCAAACAGATTTGACTGAATTTCAGTTATTACGTGGAGCGACTGCCGTCTGACCTCCGCAACCCAGAGGGAAACATCATTCTATGGTTAAACCAGCTGTCAGTGTGTTAGAAGGCACTGACTTCCTAATAACGACTGCCATAGATGTTCATGACAGCGGGGACCTACGGCTTAACGTGCTTTTCGAAGCACAGAGCAAGCGATAATTACATATAATAATATATTAGTGGTAGTATGTAAGTAGCAACTTAAGTTTAACTGTAGTTAATTAACGAATCACAGAGCAAGCGAAAATTACACAGAAATATCTAAACCATTATATGACTGTTGGTTCTTAGACGAATGTATGAGCGGAGAACATAAAAAAATAAAAATAAAGTATACTTTATTGTCTTTAAGATCAACATGATCATTTAGATTCGTCAAACATTTAGACAAAATATAAATTTCATATATTTTTTTAACAACAATGAAAGAAATATGTGCGGTACCATAATAAAGGAGTAAAAGCAAATTGGTTCTTTATCAGAATTGTTCAAGGTTTGTCAGTTTATCTGTCTGTTGTGGTATTTCTCAAGATTTGTCAGATTTGTCAGTCTCTTATCGGGGGTATATGTCAGTCAGCCTGTCGTGATTTTAAAGGAGGGAGGGGATTGTCCGTCAGTCAGTCTGTCTGTCGGTGACTCTAAGTAACTATCTCCATTTCAGGATATTGACAGTATTGTCATTCAGTTTCGAAAGTTCACAAATGACATTTCCGATAAACTCAATGGAGTGTAAGTTTGGGCTGAACTGGACTGAGTGCATAACTTGAGTTCATTGAGATGAAACCTAGTTTGTAGGTACAAATATATAGGAATAGGTAGAATTTTTAAGTACTAGAATAATTATGACGTCTCATCACTATAAAAATGATTAATATGGTATTAGAAAACTTTTTGGAAATACAGAGTTTTTTGAAATATGTTTTTTTTTATTTCCTACAGTTTTTAATTATAATACATGTGAGGCTTCTTGTGAAGAAAAAGTTCGAGGAAAATAAAGCGTCATGTCTGCAGTTTTGTTTAATTTTCTAAAATGTTCGATATTCCGAATATAAATGTGTAACAATGGTGGATTATTAACCGTTACTGTTTGTGAACATATTATTATCGTCGTTGTTCTGGGAAAACCCTGTAAATAGATGGTCACCTAATTTAAGTTATGGGCAAATGATAGTTCAGATAAAAATATTTTTATTAAAAAACATATCAACTTAAGTTTTTGTGTTTCAATATCATGCTATTGTATTTCGCAGACGAAGAGCATGAAAAACTGAGTCGATTATTTGTGTTAACTCATTTTATAAAAATAAGTTATTTACTGGGTTTTCCCAGAACAACGACGATATAACAATTATTTGTGATACATCAAACAAAACAGTGCATACATCACTTTTCAAATTCTCTCAAGAAGTCCATGTGAGATCTTAGTACAGTCTCTTAACTAAGGTTGAAAGAAAATTGGTTTGAAAATATCTTTGTAGCAATTCCCGCGCTACTATAATATCGAGAGACTCTCGTTTCAGCATTGGTCGTGAAGACATCGTTGTTCTGAGGCTCCTATCTTACCTGAAGATGCCCTGTGTAAGGGCGAAACACGTGTCGTGTTGAATAGTTACTCGATTTTTCGGGAAATTATAGTAGCGCGGGATTTGTTACAAAGATATTTTTAATCCATCACTTGCTTACAATGGATTTCCGCAAAGTAACGCCTAAATCAATAAATTATTGAAAATTGGTTTTCCAAGATACAAACTTTGCTTAGTCTGGGTACCACTGGAAACGATATAGATCGCGAATATTTAAATTTGTAGACTTACTTTAAATTTTGTGTAAAATCGAGTTACAACAAAATATTTTTTAAATTTTCATATACAAAACATATAAATAGTACACACAAATAGCCTACAACGCTCTGTGAATACAATATAGTAACTGGTCCGGGATGCTGTTGCATGTTACTGCAGTGCCTCAGGAATGATTGCGGAAGCTCGAAGGGACGATTATCATGCTATAACGTAAATCTCATCCCTGATGCGGATGGGGATGCCTTATCCAATGGCATCCTGAACACCGTAGCTTAGGGAGAACAGCTCCATGCTGCGTCACTTAGTGGTTCAGGATCTCAAATTGCATTCCTAAAGCCTATTTTTCTGAAGATGTGTTAGATGAATAATTGTGACGAGTTTGTTCGTATTATTTTATTTTTGGACATGTAATGATTATTTGTTTATTAAGTATTTAGTTTTTAATATTAAATTTTTTAAAGTGACATTTTATGTAACTTCTTGTCAATAGATGGCGTTGATTGGAGTTGAATCGCGTCATCGATTGGTGTTTTAGGATTTTATAAGATCATCAAGATTATCAACTGAACTGTAGAAGCTAAAAAGCTCAGTGTAATACTTGCAATAGTTTCATTTTAGTTCTACTTGTGATATTCTACAGTACCTATAGTTCAACCAATGTCATTATATAGGTTAAGAATTCACTTGTCACATACATGATACTAACACAATACCTATGGGTTCATCTCATAATAAATAGTTAAATTTATTTATTTATTATAATACCCTTACCATGGTACCACTTACCACGGGGCTAAAATGGGAAAGTCATTAATAGCTATTATTGTTAACAGAAACGGAAAACTATGGAAAACTGTCCCCGAACTGCATCGCCAGCTACTACCAGGTGTTCGTCACCATGAGGGTACCTCCCAGGAACTACCAGTACCACCACGAGTTCAATGACATGAGCTTCGATAACACATCTGTGCGGGTAACATATTTTTTTATGTATATTTATTATAACTTGAAATATCATATAATATATGAGTGTATAGGAGTCCACCAAAATCAGAGGAACCCCTTTTTTTTGTTTTACGTCGGTAACAAAATGAATTTACGCACTGCCTTAAAGGGGGACCGAAAGGGGGTGTGGGTCTCACCATCGGCAGATGCGAATGCCAGCAGTAATACCCACTAAAAATCTTCCGACGACGTCCGCAGCTTGTTGAGAAAAAGGCGAGGGACAGTACCTGGGTTGCAGCGTCTGACACCCCGCCTGCGGCCAACGTCCCCCGGACCAAAACCGGGAGGACCTTCTCAGAGAGTCGCCCCTCCTATCTCCTTGTGCGACCATAGCGTGTGTGGCAGACTTATCGGGAGGTCCATGGTTAGACAGCAGGGGCGCTGGCGACCCTCCTGGCGCTGCTAGACGGGCCCTTCAGGCCTGTCGTGTCAGCCGGTGTTGAGTCCCACACACCTCTCTCGGTCCCTCTTTGGTCGGGAGACAGTGCGTAAATGCATTTTGTTACCAACGTAAATAAAAATTTAAAAAAAATGTGGTCACCTGTCGTGTGTGCTTCTGTAGGCACGCTATTGCTCCCGGTTTTCGTTATATCTGATAGCCGTCAAGCCATTTTAGAGGCTCTATTGAACGGATTGAAAAAAATTTAACTGCATGACGCTACACCTAGTAATATAAGAAAATTAGTCTTTTAAAACCTATTAAAAAGACTAGACTAATTTTTAACACCTTACGACTAAATTAGTCTTGTTAACCTTTAGTCTTTAGTCATAAGACTACAAAGTGACGACTAATTTCAGTCGTAGTCTTAAACCTTATAGCGTAAACGGCTAGACTAGACTAGACTAAAACGACTAAAAGGAGAAAAACTAACCTTGACGATTTTCTTGTCCGCTTTACGACCAAGCTCCCGCCTGCAGTGAATGGGCGCGTTAGTTTTTAAGTTTTGACGTTCATAAGAGCTCTTTTGAGCTGAACTTGAATTTATTTTTTTAAAAAAGGATGAATCATTCAACTGTCTGATATCTTACCTGAAAATGCCCTGAGTAAGGGCAAAATATGTTTTTTTTTAATGCGACACATCATAATGATTACATCCTGCTTGATAGAAAACTTTGTAAAATAATGTTGTCATGTTAAACCTTAGTGGTGTATTACGAGCATTGATAGGAACGAATAGATGACTACATACGTATGTGATTTAATTTTATTTACTAAGTAAAATACCACGCGATTAAATGTTACAATGAAAAAAATCAATTTACACTTATTGGGTACACGTTCTTATTCCGTACAGTCAACGACACATCAACCTACCCCCCTCTAGACCGTATTGTGCTATATTTACGGGTGGTTTTGCAACGGCAATGGGTAGGTCGATGTTTCGCTGACTGTACTTACAGCACAAAGTGTTTTAATAAAACATCTTATTATTTTGATAACTCAATACTTTATTGATTTCCAACAATGTGTTTTACAAGATGGTAGTTTAGGTACAAAAGTATCATTTGTGGACCCTGTCGGGCACAGCATAGTGTAGGAGAGAGGAGGAAGGACGCTGTTTAATTAATTTGTTAGTTAAATCTTGTTGTTTATTACATAATTTATTTAAACACGGGGCACATTAAATTAAGTTATAAATTAGTGGCTTTACTCGTACGAATGGTGGACAATCATTCGTCAATCATACCTCGTTTAACACAAATGGCATATGATGTGTTAAGCGTTCCAGCATCATGGTTCCTAGAGAATCATTCTCGAAATTTGGCAATCATATTACTAGGAAGCGCTCGTAGCTCTGCGGTGCCGTTGGTCCCGGTTATCACTAAATGTGGTAGTCGTTAAGCCATGTTAGAAACCTAATGGGCGGCTTGAAAAAATCTAACATCAGGACGCCATACACCTGCCTCCGCCAATCCGCTCTGGGTCAGCGTGGTGGAGTATGTCTCAATACCCTCCCTTGATATGTGAGAGGAGGCTCGTGCTCAGTAGTGGGACGTTAATGGGCTGTGATGATGATTACTAAGAAACGTAACTGACTAGGAAACAAAAGCATTAGGGCACTAATGTGCTTATTATCATGGATGATTTTCCAATAATTCAAAAAAATCAGTAGAAACATAATTATTATTACTAAGTTAACCTTAAGGATCCTACCAAGACCTAAGGAGCCCAAGCCAACCTGACCTGCAAGTAGTGCACCTGCTGATCAACGGACGAGGCTCTGGCGAACAAAACTGTGCCCGGTAAGCGGCAATAGGCTCGCCACCTATTATATGGAGCCAACTATATGATTGGCGAAATGTGGGCGTGTAATATGGCTTCTGCCTACCCCTTCGGGGAAACAGGCGTGAATGTATGTATGTAAGTAGGTACCTATTATTATAATCATAATAAAAAAATACTAAACGTTTCTGAATAGTTTTTTTTCTTTAATAGTATACGAAAGATGATAAGCCATGACAACTTCAGTCACTTTAGTCTTTAAATATTTTTGTAAAATACTACAGTTGTTTTAGTCGTTTAGTCTTTTAATACAACGACTATGTCTCATTAATAAAAACTCGAACTTTTAGTCTTTGTTTTAGAGTCTAGTCCTTTAAGATGAAGGCTAGTCTTTTTTATAAGCCTTAAAAGACTAAGTATTTTTTTTCCTTTCTTTCTACACCTGCCTCCCCTAATCCGAATAATACTCATAAAAAAAAACTTTATTGTCTTTAAGATCAACAGGATCATTTAGATTCGTTATTTTTTACAAACGACGAAAGAGATATGAGGTAAATTCAAAAAATAAAAGAAATAAATTCATAATGGATTCTTTGTCAGAATTTGGCAGTGAAGCGGTTTATTCTCAAGATTTGTCAATCCGTCGGTGACTATTATCGGGGCGATTTGTCAGTCAGTCTGTCGTGGTTCCGAAGGTGACTCTAACGAGGCTTCCAAACGGCTTAGAGATTGAGAAGAATGCCTCAAAAAACTCATTTCGGCTTCTAATTATGTCAAAATCTAACACAATGAAAAATAAAAAATGGCGCTACATAAGCTGGCTTTAATTGGGATGTCAATTGGAATTTATAGGATCAGAAGTACAAAAGGCATAACTTTTTTCTATACTTCCTCTTTAAACACACCAATTTTACGCTTTTATTTTATTATTTTCTTAAATAGTTTCATCAATCAATTTTTTTTTAAATATAGGTGTTACAGGATAGGTTTAGACCTAGCTGTGCTGTGCCCCATGGGCGTACAGTGGGTTGCGATTTAATATAGCACGAAATCAGATATTTATGGAGTTTAAAAGTAATTGAAACACACGACTGTTTTCCCGAAGGGTTAGGCAGAGGCATATTATATGCCTGTTTCGCCCATTCTGTTGCTAGTCTCACGTAATAAGTGGCGAGCATGTATTTCATAGTGCTATTGGAAATAAATGTAATATCAACAAATGAGGATGGGACAATTAGAACAGACAGCACGATTTTGGGGTGCAGCGGACAACCACAACAGACATATTAACTGACAGACCTTGACAAATTCTGACAAAGATCCATTTGAAAAGATCAATTGGATTCGGACTTAAAATCAATTTTGCTTTTATTTCTCTCTATTTCTTGATTATGGCTATTCTGCACCTCGAACCGACAGCAAATTAGGGTCAAAGTGCGCCACGAACAGTCTGTGGCCCCCGAGATAAGATAAGATTAGATAAGACGACCTTGACGATATTCTTGGCCGTTCCGCAGTGAATGATCCCACACACTAATCTCTGACACTTCTGCTAGGGTTGGCTGGAAGAGATTTCTTATAGAAATAAACTCACCTTTGTACATGTTTTTGTTACTGTGTTTTTTTTATGAATGTTTATGTGCAATAAAGGATATATATATATATATATATGAGCGTGGTAGTTTTTAAATTTTGACTTTCGTAAAAGCTCTATTGAGCCACACTTTAATGAATGATTTTGACTATAAAAACTATCCTAGTAAATCCATCTTACCAAGTAATGTGAACAGGAATAACGTACATAAATGTGTGATTATTGATAAACGCGAAGTAGAAGAAATTAATGATAATATTTTAACTAAATACATCCCTTCTTAGATTTAAAATCAGGCACCAAAAATTCAAGCAAGAATAACCAACTCGTGTTATCATAATATCCAATATCAACACATGTAAATAATAATTACGTTCTAGTGTATAACTTGCGAAATATCTCAATTAGCTTTGCTTCAAATACCGTTCCCCGCCGTCGAAGCATTATCTTCAAGTTGTTCGCGCTGAGCCGCTCAACCGTGGAAATTTTGCTTATTATTTTACTTTCCACGTGTATAACAGAATTATTATAATATTGCCAAGGTATAATATTTAATATATTTGCTTATAACATGTTTATCGATGGCGAATATCTGAAATTATTTAAAGGAAAAGACGTGATTCGTCGAGTCTACTTAAACTGGGAGCGGGGTACATATATTCACGCCTGTTACCCAAAAAGGGTAGGCAGAGAAATATTATACGCCCATTTTTCGCTAATTATGTCATTGGACCCACGTCATGCCGTTTACGGGAAGCTATTATGTTGGCCAGTGGCCGTTGAACAGCGGGTGCACCACTTGCCAGTGAAGTTGACTTGGGTTCCCTGTGTCCACATACCCATGGTCGCATAAGTAGGTAGGAGGGGGGCGCGTTATACTGCTCCTTTCTCTCTCTATATATACTACAAACTGCTCTTTTGGTAAAAACTAATCCACATCTGTTCAAAAACTTTCCCCCACTAGAAAAAATCCAACACGTTCACAATATAAGAACCGATTATGTAATGTAATATGTAATACTGCTTTAGTAAAAAAAAGTTTCATTGGCACTTTCCACAAATTAACAACAAAATACCTAATGTAATTAAAAACATGACCTTGCATGAATTTAAAAAGTCTTTAATTAAAATACTATTTGAAAAATGTTATTACCAAGTAGATGAGTTCCTAGATGATAAGACTTTACTGTAATTTTAATTATAATACATTATTAGTCTAATATTCTTTGTTAATGTTTGTATGTCTCAACGACAAAACATAGCGCACATATTTAGTATGCAACACCTTAATGTAAAATACCTATGTTTAACTAATCAATAAATTCTATTCTATTCTGAGGTTCAGCACCACCATTGAACCTTAGTTTGTAATGATTAGAGTAATGTACTTTTATGAATACACATAAAAATACATTACTCTGTTATTTAATTAGACACACAATACTTATATCTGTATGGTGTGTGTAATTTATGTGCGTTAATGTGTATTGATTTATAAATCATAAAATCAATAAATAAGCTAGCTGAAGTGTTAGTGAGCAGGGCACATCACACGAAGAAAAGGGGCAGAAAAGTTTTGGGTAAAATAACTCCCTTTGATAGAAACCGTGGAGTGAAACATCCATCAGCATAAAGAACGAACATTTGATAAAGGAATTACTTCGAATGCCGGCCATCTACAAAAAAAAAAACTTTATTGTCTTTAAGATCAACATGATCATTTAGATTTGTCAAACATTCACACACAAAATGGAAATTCGATATATTTTGTTAACAACAATTAAAGAGATATGAGCTGTACCATAATTAAGAAATAAAAGCAAATGGGTTCTTTGTCAGAATTTATCAAGGTTTGTCAATTTATCTGTCTGTGGTGGTTTTTCTCAAGATTTGTCAGTCTGTCGGTGACTCTTCAATACTCAATACTCAAAGTCTTTATTGCACTCCATATGTTACAAAGATGTTATTTATAATATCACAGATACAATATGGACCCTGTATCGGGGGTATCTGTCAATTCCTCCCTCCTTTAGAATCACGACAGTCAGCCTGATTCTAAAGGAGGGAGGGGATTGTCCGTCAGTCAGTCAGTCTGTCGGTGACTCTAACGAGGCTTCCAAAAAGGCAACAAGATTGAGAAGAATGCCTCAAGAAACTCATCTCGGCTTCTATAATCGGACAGCTTTATAATATATTTTTTGGCGAAATGTGGGCGTATAAAATGTTTTCCTAAACCCTTTGGACAGACGTAATAGTATCTATGTAGATTTTGATTTAGTAAAAATCTTTCTATTCTCAGATAGGATGGCGTATAGTGGGTGGGAACCAGGTGTCGATCTCCAGCATCCCTTACCAGGTGATGTACGGCGGCTACTGCGGCGGGGCGCTCATAGCTCCCAACTGGATCATCACTGCTGCTCACTGCAAGTCAGTATAGAACTAATCAATGCACCTCGTATCACATAATAAACTGAATACCATATCTTAACATTGTCCCGGTTGCCCCAGACTTAAGCCCAGGGTCTACTCACTCGGGCGGGGTGCCAGAAACAACAAATCCCCTGGTACTGGCCCCTCGCCCCTTTTTCAACAGCGGTGGGAGTCGTCGGAAGTTTTTTAGTGGGTAGCAATGCGGCGGTCACGTCTGCCACATCAAGTCCAACACCCTCTCCACAAAAAAAAATGGTCTGCTCACTGGTCTAACTAGGTTTTGGCTGATCTTCAGTTATTACATGGAGCGGCAGCCGTCCTCCACAACCCTAAGGGAAACATCATTATATGGTTAAACTAGTTGACAGAAAATTAGAAGGCACTGACTCAATAATAACGACTGCCATAGATGTTCATGAGCCGAGACAAACGTTTTGACATGCTTTCCGAGGCACAGATCAAGCAATAATTATGCACATAACTTCGAAAAGTCATAGTTGCGCCATCAGGGTGTGAACCCGAGACCCTCTGAATAAGAAGTCTATGTGTCTCGCAATTAGGCTCTTGTCTCCACACTGTTTGCAATTGCAATTGAAATGTTCAAAATCCAAAGATAAAGCCAAGATCTCGGATATCAGTCCTTGGATCAGGGACCGTTAGTGCGGTAAAATAAAGAGCGCTTCCTGCGATCAGCTGTAGCCCAGTGGTGAGATATAGACTACAATTCAGTGGGTTTCAGGTTCACACCCTGGTCACGCCATGACCTATTACATTTCGAAGTTATATACATGGTTATCGCTTGCTCCTGCTTGCGCTTGGAAGAGCACGTTAATGGTCTTGGCTGTCATGAACAGCTCTGGCAGTCGTTATAATTTATTTATTTATTTATTTATTGAACACCAACATAATAAACACCAACACAGTACAAGTATATTACACACAATTAAATTCTATTGCTAAATGTCATTACAATTATAGGTGAAGACCACAAGTGTTAAATAAGAAGCAACACCCTAGAAATAAGTTGAAAATGAAATATAAAATTAAATTATTAAGTATTAAATTAACTAAGTATAAAACTAAATGAGCATAAAATGTCAAAAATCAAAATAAAAAAACTGGATATTAATCTTACAGAAATAAATATTATGAAAAATGTCAATAACAAAATTAAAAAAATCCATTACAAATAAGAAAAGGAAACAAACAATAGGTAGATAAGTAAAATAATCGGATAACTAAAGCAGATCCTTTTTAAATTTCTGAATACCACCCTCGAATAGGTCCAAGTCCTTAGTTTTAGCTACACCATTAAACTCTCTTATTAGACGATTAATAGGAGCGTTTTGACCCAGATTAGAATGGCTATGACTGTCCACTAAGAGTTTAAACCTCGATGCACGAGGGAGTTTGAGCGGGGTCGAGAAGGTAAGGTGTTCCAATAGTTTAGGGACGTCGAGGGTGCCATTCGCCAACTTACAAAGAAATATTAAATCGTGCAAGCGTCTTCGATCCGAAAGCTTTTCAATCTTGAAGTAATCTAGCCTATCATCATATTTCAATAAGATCTTTCCCATGTTACATGTGTACGTCAAGTGCCATAGAAACCGTTTTTGTATGCTTTCCAATCTTTTTTTATAAACGTCATAGAATGGGTTCCAGACTACACTGCAATATTCCAAACCGCTGCGAACAAAGGAGTTATAAAGTAGAATTTTGGTTTTGTCCGACTTAAAATCTCTACAATTACGTATTACAAATCCGAGATTCTTAAAACCTTTCGAACAAATGGTATCAATATGTACATTGAATTTCAATTTACTATCTATCCAGATTCCGAGGTCTCTTATAGTGTCAATGTTCGTCAATACATCGTTCCTGATTTTGTATGTGTATTCTGCAACTATCTTTTTTCTTGAATAATGGACTTGGTAACATTTAGAGACATTCAGATCCATCATATTTTTCTCACACCAGTAAACCAAACTATTGAGATCTGCCTGCAGAAGCCTAGAGTCCGTCATATTGTCTACAACTTTAAAGAATTTTAAATCGTCTGCAAATAGAATGTACTCTGAATTCGAAAAACAAAGTTACTGCCTCTTATATCTATCTGCAGAAGGTCTACGGCGCCCTCCACGTTTAATATAGCAACGCATTTAGGGTGTTGGTTGGGCTGTCTCGTTTCGGTAGCGAATCGGGATGTTCGCTGACGCACAGGTAAACTGTTTTTACGCTACCATGCGTAAGAGGTGTGCATCTCTAGTTTCTCGGGTGCGGGGTAGCTCCAATCCCATTCTAAATATGATTGCAAGCCGCCTAGATTGTACATAATAATATGTGAATCGGTGCAGTGCTATATCACATGGTATGGTACTGGGATGAGTCACAGTGAGTCGTAATTATAATTAGAAGTAAGTTGATAATTAGTTTATTAACATATTCCATAAGTTGTACTAACATTTTGAGTCCTGAAAGAATATTATTATTATTATATTCTGACAGCTGGTTTCAGAAATGATGTTTCTTTCTGGGTTGCGAAGAGCAGACGGCAGTTGCTCCGTGTACTAACTGAAGTTTAGCCAAATCTGGTTAGAACAGTAAACAGACTCTCCCCCCCGACTGGTCTCCACCATGTCGTGGTGGGGGGGCTAAGTACCTCACAGAAGCCGGGAAAAGGTAAAGCCCAGAGACCGACGACTCTGGGTGCCCTTAGTACTGACTACCGGAGGGGAAACTAAGAGGGACCTGTGAAGGACGCAGCGGGCGGGCCAGGAGGGCCCGTCAAGCAGCGCCAGGAGGGTCATAGGTAGCGGAGCAGGGGGCCCCTGCTATCTAACCATGTACCCTCCGAGAAGTCGGCCACACACGCTATGGTCGCACAAGGAGGTAGGAGGGGCGTGTCCACTGCGCCTCTCTGAGGAGGTCCTCCCGGTTTTGGTTCGGAGGACGTTGGCCGCAAGCGGGGTGTCAGAGCTGCAACCCAGGTACTGGCCCCCGCCTCTTTCTCAACAAGCGGCGGGCGTCGTCGGAAGATTTTAGTGGGTATCACTGCTGGCAGTTGCGTCTGCCAGTGGTGAGTCCCACACACCCCCTTTCGGTCCCCCTTTGGCCGCTAGGTAGTGCGTAAACAAATTTTGCTACCGACGTAAAACATAAAAAAAAGTGAACAGACTCTGGGCTCTAAGCTTAAGTGTGCCCTAGACTACCGACAACCGAGATAATGCTAGAACCATGACGATGGTACACACTTTTCCTCATAGGATGAGATTATTACCTGCAAAATTTATTGACGATCTAAGTAGCAGGATCAGGCTGGATGCAGGCCATGTGTAATCAGTTACATGGGAAGATTATGGGGGAGGCCTATGCTCAGCTGTGGACGTATTTGGACTGATGATGATGAATTCCGCAGGTCACATCTTTCTAGCTACGAGCCTATCAAACACTGATCCCAGTAAACTCTTGTTTACTTTACTCATGCTCTCTAACCATAATAGTTGTGGTCTCATCATCATAATGGTCCACTACTGAACATTGGCCTCCCCAATAGATGACATTCTATCAGAAGCATCTGCCCATAACCAGCACGCCGGGCAGGCAGGTCGCTGATCGCAGTTCAGGCTTGTGCACAAGATGACGTTGGTGCCCATCAACCGATACGATTTTCTCCGTCGGCTCTTACGACTCCACGTAAGATGAGAAGGAGTGACGCTATTCTTTAGCGGTACCACATGGCGAGTGGTTATCTAACTGTTTACTAATTCCCAGAAACAAGGAGACCTTCGTCCTGGCGGGCGCAACTCGCAGAAGCATGACGTCCCAGTACAAGATCTGCGCCCATTTCGTGCACCCGCTGTGGAAGAATAAGGCCAACAAGCATCCTCAGGACTTCGATTACCAGCTGGTCCTGCTAGAAAATCCCATACCAGTGACAATGAACACCAGACCAATTGCTATAGGGAATGTAGAGGATGTTTTTCCTGGACATCTGGTTTCTATTAGTGGTTGGGGTTATTTGAAGTATAAGGTATGCTTTTAATTCCCATTCGAATCTATCAATTACATAATTTATTGATTCAGGCGTTACTTTGCGGAAATCCATTGTAAGCAAGTGATGACATCTTTGTTCTGAGGCTCCTATCTTACCTGAAGATACCCTGTGTTAGGGCGAAACACGTGTCGTGTTGAATAGTTTCTCGATTTTTCGGGAAATTATAATAGCGCGGGAATTGTTACAAAGATATTTTTAATCCATCACTTGCTTACTATCAATTACAGACAAAATTATTTTATATGGCGAGCGGTAACTTTTTTAATGAAAATTGTCATAACTTAGATTTGGATCTTTTCTACACAAATATTGCTTCGGCAAGAACTAAGTTAAGTAGTAGGTTCTTTGAGCATTAATTTCTAGCATGTTTTTGTGTTTATGTGATTTTATGTTTATAAGGTTATATGAGATTATTTTTCTATCAGTGAATGGTTTTTGGTAACTTTTAAATAGTTTTAGTAAGTTATCTGTCCACCTGAAATGAGATATCATAGGGGCGTCAGATCATGTGTGTTTTTCTGAATTGGAAAGTTAATGGAACCTAGCACATTAGCTTGATCCGACAACCAAACTCCTGAATAACGTAGGTTTTGTTGAACGACACAAGTTATGTCACACCCACCTAATGTGTTTATCGTTCACACGTTCCATCGAACTCATTAACAGTCAGAATCGTAAATTAAACCACGCTTTTAATTAGTAATTCAAAAATGACGCCTTTCGGTAAATTAACTTGAATCTACTGCGGTTACGAATGGTAGTTAAGTGGATATTGAACTAATTCGGAATTTGAGAAACTAAGTGCGATTACGGTTAACAAAAAAATTAAGAAAATCAATACCTACAGTATGTAGCGCTTGCAGCTCTGCGCTGCTTGGTGGTTGGAAACGATCACCAAAGTATAGCAGAGTTTACAGAGGTCAGTCCTTGGATGGGTGACCGGTTGTGTGGCATTTGATATTGAGCGCTTCCGTGCTTAGGAAGGCACATTAAGCCGTTGGTCCTGGTTATCACTAAATGTGGTAGTCGTTAAGCCATGTTAGAGGCCTAATGGGCGGCTTAAAAACAGCAGGACACCATTATACCTGTCTCCGCCAATCCGCACTGGGTCAGCGTGTTGGAGTATGACCCAATACCCTCGCACCTTGGTATGTGAGAGGAGGCTCGTGCTCAGTAGTGGGACGTTAATGGGCTGAGATGATGATGATGATACCTATAGGCACTTAAAGTTGTTTCTGTTATATTTCTCACTTGTCGAAAAGTCACGCTGATTGACGTTTGCAATACCAGAACCATTACTAGAGCGTTCCCGATTACTTGAAAACCGCTTTACGCTCAGGTTTATTTTGCAATCTCTTGAAAAACCTTTGCATTTCACAAACCTTGGGTACTAAGTAGAAAGTTTACCAGAAACGCACGTTTTATGGTGTAAGGATAAAGCCTCTGCCGATGGCGAGCAAGGCGATGATACAATGAGGCCGTCGGTGTCTTGATAATTGTTATTATTAATTAATATTATTACTGCAGAGTCCTCTCAGCAGTTGCGATGCCCTCACGGGGTGTTAAATTGCTCAGATCTTTGTTCCTACTTTGTAAAATACTACGAGTAGTTACTATGTACATCAATGTGCAACAAAACATTTGAATTAGAAGCAAGTGATGGATTAAAAATATCTTTGCAACAATTCCCGCGCTATTATAATTTCCTGAAAAATCGAGAAACTATTCAACACGACACGTGTTTCGTCCTTACACAGGGCATCTTCAGGTAAGATAGGAGCCTCAGAACAACGAGAGCTTTCTTGCTTACAATGGATTTCCGCAAAGTAACGCCTGAATCAATAAATTATTTATATTAGAATTTCACGTCGGGATCACCACTGTAGAGAATGAGTGTTACCAAAGGGAAGATTTACCACCAGGCCGATGTACGTGCCCGGGGGCCGCAGCCCAACAGTTTTATTTTTATACACGGTGAATCTGCAATCCACGTATGCACGGCGGGGGTGCGCTTCCGGAGCAAAGTACGCGCATCTTTGAAGAAGATGCGTATACTTCACGCTATCTAACTTGGTTAACCGCTGTGGTGGCCCAAAAATGCCGGCTGATTCCCATATACCTCTCGCCGGAGAGTAGGTTATGCTGGAATGACCCATAAGGGGCCACCGGCTAAACTTCATGTGTATAATTGCTGCATGCCTCTGATGGCATATACAGCGCAACCGAAATGGATTTGGGGAAGGCGAGACAGAGGGCCTCAAACCTAGCTTAAATACTAATAGTATTTCGATTGAAGAGCGACATACTAAGGGCGGTCTCTAGTAGACCTGAACCTCGGCTCAGGAAGCCCAACCGATGATTGGGTCTTGTATATATAGTTACGAGCTTGAGGAATTTCGTTTGCGCGATTCAGGATTACATTCATCTTTTTACGTTTCAATCATTGCTTGTTGATTTTGATTTGACATTGATTTGATTAGCAAAAACCACATGCATTAAACAGTCATTATCTAATCACACTAGGCTAAAACTGGGGAACACCTGTAAGGAGTAACTTATTTAATATATTATACAAATTAACGTTGCATTATGCAAATGCATCGTTATTAATTATATTGACAGTTGATTTTAGAATAGTTTTAAAAACTCTTGCTAAAACTATTTTATAGTGATTTACTTTATTTATTTATTTATTTATTTATTATATAGATTTGTACAACTATCATTACAGGTAAGTACCCAATGCGATACTGTATCTAAAATTAAAAATTACAGAGAAGTTTTAGTGTTACTATTTCGAATTCACTCAAAGAACATGTGAGCAAATCAACAATTTTATGGACCTTATTCAATAAAATAGTGATACGCGTTAAAGGTGTTAGCCGCAATAAATTAGTTCTGGCTATAGGTGTTGCCAGGAGGCCCGGGCGCCTCCGCCTCCACACGTATCTATCTGGTACACTCAGCCCCATGTACTGTAGCACGACTGGGTTATGAGCACATCCTCGCAACAGTCTTACCATATAAATCGCGAGTGCCAAATCCCTGCGCACTTCCAACTTGTAATAGCCGACCATCCCCAAAACAAATAGTGTTGGGTACATAAGTGGATAAAACGGATAAACCCCATAAAACTTCATATACAAGAACCTTGTGAATTTATTTTGTATCCGTTCCATCATTGCCACATACTTTGCTTCGTGAGGGGCCCAAACTATTGCATTAAAGTCCAGTTGGCTTCTCACCAATCCGTCATATAAAGCCCTTAATGTGACCGTGTTTGTGAAGCCATGTGCTTGTCTAAGAACCAGTCCCAGGTTCCGATATGCTTTTTTACAGACTTCTGTGATATGTTCACGAAACTGCAAATCTGACGTCATTGTTATCCCCAAGTCACGGACCTCTTGTTTTCGTGTTAAAACTGTATTGTCCATGCTGTACTCGTATAGCAGCGGCGATTTCGCTCTAGTAAAAGAAACCACATTGCATTTAGATGTATTAAAATACAGTTGATTTTTCTTACTCCATTCAACCACACTATTTAGATCTTCTTGCATTCGCTTACAATCTGATACTTCTTTGACCTCGTATAACATCTTAAGGTCATCTGCATAAAGAAGGCAAAAACCATGTTTGACTACTTCCGGCAAGTCATTTATCATTATGATAAATTCAAGAGGTCCTAGATTACTACCTTGACTGACCCCAGATCTTGTATAATATGGATCCGATTTAAAGCCATTGTAATCTACGTACTGCTGCCGATCTCTCATATAACTGCTGAAAAAATTTAGCAAATGCGGCGTAAACCCAATGTCAGCAAGCTTACTAAGCAACACGTCATTTCGAACTGTGTCAAAAGCCTTCTTGAAATCGAGGTACACCACATCCACCTGCATACCTGCATCTACTGACGGCACCACCTTTGTCATGAAACTGAGCAAGTTGGAGGCAGTGCTCCTTGCAGGCCTAAAGCCATGCTGCGCGTCTGATAGCTGCGCACTGACCTGCTGATATACGCATCTCTGGATAGCAGATTCAAAAACCTTGGCCGCCGTTGATAGCACCGCCACTGGCCTATACCCACTAACGTCCGGCCCAGCCTTACCCTTTGGGACTGGAATGACTCTGGTCAACTTCCAAAGCGATGGAAAGATCCCTTGTTTAAGACATACGTTGTATATGTGCCTCAGAGGGTTTTCCAAAAGTTTACGGCAGTCCTTAAACAAGAATGCTGGTATGCCGTCTGGGCCCGCAGACCGCTTGGGCTTGAGATGTGCAAGAGCTTGGCTAACATCCTTTAGGGTTAGCGATTGTATGTGCACACGAGCGTAGATTTAGATTTAGATGTAGAAAAATGGGCCTACGTCGGCATTGAAATTAGACAAGAACCCATTGCCTTCGTCGCCTTTTATGACACAAAAGACATGGGGTGGCAGAATTCCATATAGGTGCCAAAAAAAACACGAAAAAAAATTATAAAATATTCTTTTCAAACAGCAACGGCAGATGCAAGACATCCTCAGACGCGTGTACGTGCCCATAATTTCTCAGGAACAATGCTTACAGTTGCCAAACAAGAGTTACCGCAACATCAGCAGTCGGATGTTCTGTGCTGGTTACTTGGAAGGGTCTAAAGATTCTTGTCAGGTAAGGTCTGGTTTTGCAGAACTATTCTTCTCTATGGTTTTCTTTATTATAAGCTATATGTTGTAGCAGAGCATTGCCAGAATCAATAACTTAGGTATGCTTTAGCAATATTTTTAATCCTTTAATCAATGACCTTCTATACACATGGACTAATCACGTCATACAATGCCAAAGCAATAATAAGGCACTAATCTTCTAATTCTAATCTAATTTCTAATCTAAATTCACCATATTATGCTTTGACTGATCTTTTCATACATTGCGCTAAATGAGTAGCAATAAGCTACATAAGGTGAATTTAGAAGCGGATTCGAACAAAATAGCAGTGGAGTGGCGTTGGCTGTTAATTTTTGTTTTTTATTTACGAGAGATAGATTTTTATAGTTTTCGAATATCGTAATTTCAGCCAATAATAGTCCACAGGAAGACTAGGAGTGGCCATACTGTGTTCCGGTACCCCACGGTTTCCTAATGTGCCTATTATTTTATTTAAACTACTACTATAATTATAGAATTATATATTTTTTTTATACAACAAGGAAGGCAACCAAACAAGTGGGTCACCTGATGGCAAGTGAATGATCAATTGTATAGTATTACTCACTACTAACCTCTATGTGCGGAACAGCCGTCCTTTTTATACGCGTAAATCGTTTAGGGGTGTAATATAAATCAGATTCAAGGAAATGATTTGAGCAAATGACGCTTGATTTATTTGGTTTGTAAAATTCTTCGGACCTTTCTCTTGCTACTATCTTGCGCCATTGCTCCCTCAAAATTTCGTGTACAGGAAAGCTAATAAAAAAGCATCAGCAACCAACAGGAAGTATGTTGGTATGTATTAACAGATAAATACAGGATTTATATGTATTAACAGATGAAAGCAATGTGGCAAAAAATAAAGGTCTATAGCGATTCTATTGTTTTCTTTTCTGACTCTGTTCTTGTGGCGTCCTTACACCTATCTCTTTCTGACGCGCGAGAGTGAAAAGAATGGAAATACCTGTCAATAATTTATGATAATTATTGAAAATTTAATGGTTTTACAACATTATTTACACATTTTCGTGTGTTATCTTTTAGAAATAAAATTAACTTACCGATGGTAGGTCACACCATCTTTTTTTGAATCGTTAACGTATTATTTGGGCACTTTTTTATGACACACTTCGGCATCCTTCTGACTTAGCTGTCAAAACACGACTATGGAAAAACACTTTTTCTTTCTTGCTTATATCGCGTTTAAGCACACTTTTGCCGTGCCGTTGACAGCGCACTGATGCGATGTCCATGTGTATAGAAGGTCATTGCCTTTAATCATCATTTGTTGAATGGCATTTACTTATGTATTAAGTCTAATGTAGAACGAAAATAAGTACGAACTATTTGATTTTGCATTCAGGTTTAAAGTCAGTATTTTTTTCGCCACACTTTTGCCAGAGCGCTCGTGGTCGTTGTGGAGAGCACATTTCATTGTAGACAGATGTGACTCGCTTCACAACATCACGCCGATTTCTTCTGTTTTTGGTGCTTCTGGTGCACTCATGCAATGGAACGTCCACGGAGTCAACGCACTTCTAAGACATATTTCAGGTTCAAACGATGTTACGAAAATATTGGTTAGTCTTTTATAATCCCAGTTATTCACAAATTTACACAGGTTTCTGGCATCAAGCACTTCTGTGTCTCAAGCCGTTGATCTTGGTCTTCGCTATAATTATGTGGCCGCTAAGCCAAATTAGATGCCTTATAATACAACTTGCAACTTCTGACAGCGGATTGCGACAAATCTGCCTTCGCTAATGCAGATAGTGTGGGCACTTACTGGGCCCACGTTTTAGAGTCTGGCCGGAATACCTCCCACCATTATTTGTAAGAGGATGCCCTTGCTCAGTATTGGGACGTTAATGCGCTGAGACAAAGACAATTGAAAGATTTTTAAATTATATTTTGAATTTATGCAATTTCCAGGGTGACTCAGGAGGGCCAGTGGTCTACAACCGGAGGCTGATAGGCCTGGTGTCATTCGGGGTCGGCTGCGCCCAGAAGGACCAGCCAGGAGTGTACAGCAACGTGCCGAAAGTCAGGGAATGGATACGGGAGGTCACCGCATTGCCTTTGTAGATGTAGACTTTGGTGAGGCTTTCGATAGAGTCAATCATGAGAATTTTTATATATGATTATTGTAAACTAGCAAAAATAGTGTCAGCTTAAAACTCAGATAAATGCTGAACCAAATCATGTTTAGTGCAGCAGTGGTACAATTTACTAATGTTTTTATAATTTTACTTATTTATATAAAATTTAGTCTAGTTTGTTACGCTTTCTTATCTTAATTGAAGTTAAATGGCATACATACAAGTAAATGGTTTCCTTGAGAAAAGCAATAGTCATCACTCGATCGCAACTGAGTCTTTCCGGGAGTGAACCACCTAACCAAATACCCAACTTACAGAGGCAGGTAAAATACTTCAATCTACACTCTCCATGTAGCATTTTGGATTGAGTTCGCTGCCGCCATCTGTGCCAACCATGAGGTCTACCAAAATTGGTATACGCGTGTTCTGTAGCAAGGGAAGACTAAGGAAGGTGGTTACTTTGTGCAATTATGTATAGACCAGGATGATGTTGCCTTTTCTTCAGAATATTGGCTTGCTTTGCAAGATGTCCCAAGTCCCGCTCATGTTATGCACAGTAGTGAATATTGCCGATAGACAATAATAATATGGCATGCAAAAGAGTAAATGACGCTGCGGCACTAATTCCTTTATATTAATGTTTAAAGAAAACTTTACGTTTTATTTAATTTTATTATTACGAGTGTTGTCTTCTGTTGACTCACACGGTTTGAAAGCTTCGTTTATAATAACTATAACTGTACATATAGGTTGTAATTTATTGTGTATGTAATTCTTCTTATTTTGTATTAATTTGTTATTTGTGGAAACTATTTTCAATAAAACCTATTTGCTGATGGAGTTCTACTCTTTTTATTCTTTTACGTTGAGCAGGTTGTGATAGCAAAGCCACGATTGGGGTCAACCTAACGCACCACTACTGTTCCTTTCAAGAACCAAGGTGTTAGAGTTCAGGTAATACTTTATCAAGCAGACCCAGTGCGTATTGGCGGAGGCAGGGGAATCACCTTCAACTGTTTAAAATTTCCAAGCCACCGCCGCAACCAAAACAAAATGATCTCAAACACTTATCGCTCGCTTATCGACTACTTTTACTAACCAGGAACAAAACTTGGTAAGTCGTTCCTATATGAGACCATTCGAGTTTGGAACGCCTATCCGGGTCTTTTAAGTGGAGCGTGAAATGGATTTTAGCATGTTGTCATTCTTGGGTCCACTAGTTTTTGCTATTCCCACGATATAGCAATCGCGCTCCTACTTTTATGGACTGCATCTACTTCTTTTCATCCAGCAGGTTGTGGTCATAACGACGTGTCGTAAAAAAATTGTTTGGTTTTAAATTTTCAACATACGGTCCAAGGACTGGCCTCTGTGAACTCTGCTTTCGTTCTAATATAAAATCGTTCTTATATAAAATCATTTATTTATACTAGTGAAACGCCCTCTCTTCACTGCGGTGGCTGATTGTTGTTACAAAACTCCTAAAAAAACTCCAATAAATTTTCTAGTAATAAATAAAGTCTATGTTACTGAAGGATGACTTAGCATTGTAAAGATGATCATCATTATCTAACTTTATCCCTAGACTCAGGGCCCAGGGTCTGCTCACTGGTTTAACCAGGTAGGGCTGAATTTCAGATATTATATGGAGCGACTGCCCTCTGACCTCCCCAACTCAAAGGGAAACATCTTTCCATGGTTAAACCAGCAGTCAGGATGTTAGAAGGCACTGACTTCCTAATAATGAGTGCCACAGATGCTCATGACAGCCGGGACCAACGGCTTAACGTGCTTTCGGAGGAGATAATTTGAAAAGCTATAGGTGCACCAGGGTTTGAACCCGAGAACCTCTGATTTTGAAGGCAATTAGTCTCGCCTCTGGGCTATCGCCGCTCTAGCATTCTAATGGTGATATATTTTTGTAATCAGCCAAGTCGTTTCTAAGCTTATTCATTTGAAACTTATAAAAACCACAAATCTTTCCCCTTTATATTTAGTATTAGTATGATTTCAAGTTGATCTAAATCTAGACAAGCACGTCCCCGTGTTTACGTGACAGTCAATTTGCAAACAATGTGAAGGGTCGCCCTGTTTGCCCTTCGCCGATAAAGAGTTGATTTTTCTTATCACAATATGTGGTGTTCACATATTCAGGCTCACTCGCGGCCTCTGCGAGCACGTGGGAATAGTGCTTGGGGCATACGGGAGAGGATTTTGTGCGTGAGCTTTACTTTACGGCGTGGCAGGTGAAGGAAAGTATGCAGAGAACCGTAGAACGAAAATCATTATTCTCTTCGATCCCAAATTATCTGATCATAATCATAATTCTTTATTGTTTCATTTGGTGTACACTTAGGTCTTAAAAATAATATTTGAAGACAACCTAGTCTGTATTTCCATTTCCCTTGGTAGTCAGGTTGCAGACAGCAAGCATATCAATGACAACGTTGCAAATGATTCATAACTATGGATTTTCTGTTAGGAAAAGCCGTAATTTATATATTTGTAATTTATCTATTTATACAGTATTTTTTTTATTAAAAATGAACTAATGAATTTTTGACAAATCAAGATTCTCGAAGGTTTCCTATACTCTCACTCACCAGTTTATCTTTTTGATTACACGCTGAAAATTATAATTTTAAATGATGTGCAATAAAAAATGTGAATAAGATTTTATAAATTATATCAATAAGTTAAACTAGTGGCTTCACTGCATTGTAAAATACTCCGCTGCTGAACATTGGCCTCCCCAATAGATATATTCTACTGGGGTTACCACAATCTGGGGGCCACAATTGTCACGCTGGGCAGGCGGGTTGGTGATTGCAGTTCCAGTCAGTACGCAGGATGACGCTGCTGCCCATCATCCGGTAGGATTTTTCTTCGTCGACTCTTACGACTCCCCGCGAGATGAGATGGGGTGAAACTTTTCTAGACCGGTACCACATGGAACACTGACTACTTATACTTTATTTAATACCACATATTATTCTATTTTAAAATAAAAGTACATAGGTGAAATGCGATAAGTATTTCCACACAGAAATGTAAGTGTAGAAGAGAAATAACCACATTGGACCCGATGGTATGTGGTCAGCGGTAAGCTGGCCCACATTTGGGTCAACAGTTTGCGTAGTATTATATAAATTTATATCAATAAGAGAAATAAACGTTATGTACTGTGGGGAACTTTAAAATTAATTAACAAGGTAAATGACTATTTGGCGCCATAAATTTAATGGGCAAGCCTGTCAGGATATTAGAAGGCACTGACTTCTTGTTCTTAAAGCACTCGTAGCTCCGCGGTGCTCGTAGATTGGAAACGATCACCGAAGTAAAGCAGAGTTTACAGAGGTCAGTCCTTGGATGGGTGACCGTTCGTGTGGCAATTGATATCGAGCGCTCCCGTGCTTCGGGCACGTTAAAATCAAAATAAAAAATCAAACGGCAAGGAAGCCTGCATCGAAGCCCCAGCATTTAATATTTGGGACTGAGAAAGGATGATGTTTCTTTATTATATTTTTAGGAGAACCAACAGCTTGCTAAACATTATACATTTAACATAATTAATCTCAGGAAGTTAATTATAGGTCCCCACTGATAGAAACAGGATCTCATATAACCTCAGAAACATAAAAACACATACTCACATAAACATGCTAAAAATTAATGTCCAAAGAACCAGCTTCTTAACTTAGTACTTTGCGAAACAATATTTGTGCAGAAAAAATCTAAATCTAAGTTATGACAATTTTTGTACTGTTTTACAATCTAAGTTATGTATGTATGAATGTTGTTGCAATGTTTACTTCAAAACGCTCTGACCTATATAATATACCTACTCTTTTTAAGAAATAGTAATTCAATAGATAAATGTTTAGTAAAGTTAGAAAGAAAGAAAGAAAATAAATTTATTCAGTACAAATAAACATAGTAATTAAGTACACAGTAAAAGAAAAGATTAAATTTACACAAGCAAAATACATATAACTATATATATTAAATATATTTAATATATTAAACCATATAATGAAACGGTGTCCACTCAGCACACTGTCGGACACCATAGGATGTCACGACGCTGATCTTCCGTGGACACTTAAGTTAAAGACATAAATAAAATTAGATTAAGCAATAAAAAAAAGTTATAAAATCGTTATAAAAAAGCCCGCAACGCAGTCCCGTATGTTTACAAGCCACCTCTAGTTGTACATTCAGGCCGAGTCCAACCGAGTGTTTTCCAAGCGTTTTCGTCGAGCAATACGAGAGCCCACTTCGTATGCGCACTGACTTCGCCATGATTTATTTACAGGCGGGGGAAAGAGGGGAGGGGAGGAGAGACGGGCGGGAGGGGAGGGTAATGTCTTTTTTGCTTTTATTTATGTAACATATCTGTTTTGATTTGACAATGTGTGGTTGGTTTAGTTGGATATGAAAATATCCTACTAATAATATTATAAACGTGAAAGTTTGTATGTGTGGATGGATGTTTGTTACTCTTTCACGCAAAAACTACTGGAGCGATTGTGATGAAACTTTGTACGTGTATAGCTGCAGTCCTGGACTAACATATAGGACACTCTTTATCCCGATATTTCCACGGGAACGGGGACCACGCGGGTAAAACCGCAGGGCGCTGCTAGTTTTCCATATTTTGTAACTTAAATGAAAGGAAAATTAAATATAACTGAATAAGTGAATATTGTTAGATATAGATATGAGTGACATTTTAATTCTACAATGGGTGTACAGGGAATCCTACCATCATCTTAGGAGCCCAAGTTAACCTCACCTGCAAGTGGTGCACCTGCCGATCAACGGACGAGGCTCTGGCGAACAGACAAGTTCCCGGCAAGCGGTAATAGGCTCGCCACTTATTACGTGGGACCAACAATATAATTTGCGAAATGTGGGCGTATAATATGCCTCTGCCTACCACTTCAGGGAAACAGGTGTGATTGTATGTATGTATGTTTAATTCTTGCATGTCTTTGAGTATAAGGCGAACATTTGTACTGTTTTCTTTGGAAAATACCGTTTACATAAATCCATATATTGTGGCAAATAAATTATATTTATTTAATTTATTTGCCAGAATATAGACGAATATAGACGATATGGCGTTGAGGTCAGTATACCTGCACTTCACTCCAGAGGTCGTGGGTTCGATTCCCACACAGGACAAATCTTTGTGTGCATGAACATGAATATTTGTTCTGGTCGGGGTGTTTTCCTAAGTCTGTATTTACAAAAAAAAAGTATGTTTATCCGTTGTTTAGTATTCATAACACAAGTTCTTAATGATACTTATCTTAGAACTAAATAATTGGTGTAATTGTCTGAAAATATTTATTTATTTTTATTATTATATTTCACTTCATCTGGTCGAGTGTAGCAGGGAGACAGTGTTCCTTTTAAAGATTATAATTTTTTGATGTGTTGTGATAGTATCTTGTTTTTCTCAATTTTAATACGCAGAGTTTCAATGAAGAGTTTGTAAATGAAACATTAAAAAACATATTTTAGATAAATTTCCAAAAAAATTACGCCGCGATAAAGTCCCTGTTTGTAGAATATTCGCTTCGTTAACAATTTGGTACAAAACTTGGTACTTTTATTTGATAAAATAAAGTAATTAATACATTCTAGTCATAACATATTTTGTTAATCAACTGGGGTTTAATCTAAAAAGGATATAAAAAATTTCTTTCAATTTTTATTATTAATTTGTATTATTTTGTATAATTTGTTATTTTATTTAATATAATGTAATTTCTTTTTAATGTGTTATTATGGAGTAAGTCTAAAATAAATGATTTTATTATTATTATTGTTATTGTTATAGCAGAAAAAAAAAGTAAAAAAATTAGGTCATTTGGAGGTATTATTGTTAAATATTACTCGAAACTCAATCATGAGGAACAGCGATATTTAAATTCAAAAGCAAAACAGACGGCAATTTTTTAATGAAAAGAACATTTTCATTATTAAGAATAAAGTTTTAATTTAGCTCCGGGAATGAGGTAGCTGGCTCCCATGGGAAATAAGTCTTAATACTCTTTGGAAATATTGGCTTTCGGATATCACAATACCATTTGAGGGGAATCTTAAATGGATTCGGATTTGCCTTCAGATTATTATTCCGTCGACTGTGACTTCTTTTTGATTTGCAAAAATAACACATTATTTGCAGATATCTGCTGTTGTACGCGATATTTATAACAAATAATAATAAATGTTTATTGAATTCATTAAACAATGTACAAATTAAATTCCATAGGCTTCCTAACTAGTAAAAATACTATATGTCAGCAGCTTGTGGCATCTTCCAAACGATATAATAATAAAAATTGACTACTTGATGTGTGTGTGTGTGTGCATATGGACGTGGTTTTCTATTTTTTGCAACAATATTTGACCTATAGTCTTTACATTTTAGCCACACAAATAACACTTTTATTTTATTATTACTATATTTTTTATATATGTATAGCCAGTGGTTGGTTGTAGGACCGCTAGCAGATTATAGTCGAAATCAAAAAAAAAACACTTTAGGCTCAAACATTTAAACATCTACTCTAAATCGTGTCGGGAGTTTAAAGTATCTACTATTGATGAATCGACTAAAATTGAAGACATATTAGGAAACAGAAGGGTTACTGGTCCCCATTATATAATTATTAGATGCCAGAAAATCTGTAATTTACAGTATCCACGTAATATTATATCAAATTATTAAACTAATCAAATTAATCTAGCACTACATTGCAATATAGACACAAAATACTCACTCAGGCACATACACCCACACACGCGCACACACTCACGTACACACACTCACACACACGCACACACACACTCACAGACACTTATACACAAGCGCACACGAACACACATTATAATTTATGCATATGTCATCATAATAGATAAAATGTTACAAACATATGTCCAGGATGAGCGGGTTCCCTAACACAGGTATATGTTTACTTAAACGGGGTCACCAAACACTGTTAACCTAAATGTAATATTGTTGCTGAATAAATATTTTCGATTTTGATTTGACTTTTTGATTTGATTTTTTGATTTTGAATAGAGTTGGCAGGCAGCGGTAGCCCAGTGGTGATTGTTGGTGGTTCGCTATGACTTCTCAATGTTATGTGCGTACTTATTGCTTGCTCTGTGCTTCGGAAAGCACGTTAAGCCGTTAGTCCCGGCTGTCATGAACATCAATGGCAGTTCTTATTAGGTAGTCAGTGCCTCATAACATCCTGACAGCTGGTGTAATCATAGAAAGATGTTTCCCTCAGGGTTGAGGAGGTTAGACGGCAGTCTTCCATGTAATAACTGAAATTAAGCCAAATTTGGGTACACCAGTAACCAGACCCTGGGCTCTAAGCTTAAGTATAGGGCAATCGGCATAATGCTAGGATATGATGAGGCTCAATAGAGCTCTTGCGAAAGTCAAACTTAACACACTTAGATTCACTTACACCTAATTTGTGTAGTGAATATCAGCTTCGTGATTTCATTGTAGTAATATTTAGTTTTTTATTTTAATAAAATTATTAAAAATAATTTAAAATAATTAATAAAATAATTAAAAATAATAAAAGTTCGCCAGATGGCGCTGATAAGTAAACACAAGCTCCTTGTTAGTTCGTACCAAATAAAATAGTATTTGTTGTTAAAAGTCGGATATTGAGAGTGATTTGTATACTACATCGTCCAAATATCGACAGCTAATGTTATCTAACTAAGCCATAAGGAATAAACGCGAAAAAGTGAGCATCTAACAGCGTACGGTATTATTCAAGATTTTTCAATACATAGTGATAAAATATAGTGACAAAATCTAAAAAACGGCTACAAATATCGCTAAATATACTATGTGATAAAAGTTTATGGATAATTATATGCTTTAATTGATCAAATTTTAAATTTTCTCAGTAAATGAACGGTTGAAGTACAGTGATAGTGCCTCGCGTATAGTGATTGGTTAAAGTACTTAACTGTCTTCTCCCACTCGTTTAGTTATTGGAATGAACGGATCTCACATTTAATGCTTATTTTCAAACTACAAGATAGACTCACCGTAGCGCAGAGGCTTGCGCGTCAGTGTCGGGTGAACATACGTACCAGGTTCAAACCTCCTCTAGACCGAATATTTTTGGAATAGAAAATTAAAACAGGTTTAACTCTTACATCGTTAAAACTAAACAGCATAACTTGTAACAAAGCTCAACGCCATCTATACAAACAATGAGTTTCTTCGATAATATTACGTTCCGGCGTAAACCAACAAAATCGGAGTCAAGTTCAAATAATGACAATGTTATCAACGAAACGCTTAATAGTACGACAAATAGCTTACCAGCTATATCGGATGACGAAGACGAACAAACAAAAAGGTATAAAGATAAACTCGAGAATTTAGTACTACAACTTGAAATAGCTCATACAGAAATTGAAACTCTGTCATTAGAAAATAATAAGTTAAAAAAAACAAATGACGAACTACAAAAGAAATGCAATCTATTTAATAAGATCGTCAGTAGTCCTACGAAGAAAGGCTCACCACGAAAACCGCAAAATATGCACAAAAATAGTAAACAAAGTCAAACCACACCTGTGAATAAGATCTCACATATAAGCGGACATAGCAAGGAAACGCAAATGAGCCCTATTAAAAATATACCTTATATAAAAAATTGCGAAGGTAAAAATGTGAAAGGCAGCTTAAAAGTCTCCAAAACAAAAGACACCGAACAGCTTCAAAAGCACACAGCTAAAATATGTATTTTGAGTTCAAACAGAGAAAATAAAGTAAGATTAATTGCCGAAAAGTTTTTGGGAAAAAACTATAAATGTTGCCACTATCTGACAACAAACGGAGGGACTCAGCAACTTCTACAGGGATTAGACATGAAGATCTTAAGTTACACAATGAAAGATTATTGTATTATTTTTATTTCTCAGGAAGATTTTAAAGTAACTTGTAATTATTTTAGCCTAGTTAATAAAATCAGAAACACACTGCAAAATGTAAAACATACTAATGTCATTATTTGTTTGCCAACGTTTAAATGTAAGTACTATGCGTCTACTTTTAATTGGAGAATAAAAAGCTTTAATCATATGTTGTATCAGGATATATTAAAGCATCAGCACGCTTACATTCTCGATTCAAATTTGAACTTAATATATGACTACACAATGTTTTACGAACGCTCTGGACATATTAATAATAATGGACTTAGTACTATATTTAAAGACATCAATTCTTTAATTAAAGACATAGATTTTAATAATTGTAATTTTGACATGACTAATGAAAGCATTGGTTCTCCAAAACGTAGTGACAACACGAAGCTTTTTCTTGAATAGATATATTTATATAATGCACCAAAACATTGCAGGACTTCTTAATAAAGTTGATTCCCTAACAGTTTGCCTAAACGAATTATTAGAAAATGATAAACAAATTGACATTCTTTGCATTTCTGAGCATTTCATGATGTCGGGCCATGAAACTGTTTTACGTTTATCAAACTATTCTTTAGCTGCAAGTTTCTGCAGAAAAGACATAAAAAGAGGTGGGTCTTGTGTACTGGTGAGGAATGGCATACAATGGCGGGAGCTACCGAACATTGCTGCACTATCAATAACAGGTACGATTGAATGTTGTGCTGTGGAGCTGCCTTGTTATAAAATAGCCGTATTATGTGTTTATAGGATACCAATAATGAGTAATATTAGTATTTTCTTAGAGAGGCTCGGACAAATCTTACGGGAGATAAGCAACAAGCGATATCAAAATGTTATAGTAGCGGGTGATTTTAATATAGATTTGTTTAAACAAAATAATATATCGCTGGAATTTAAATGTCTATTACTAAATTACGATCTTAATTTGTCTATTAATACCGCAACAAGAATTAAGAGTGACACGTGTATCGACAATATTGCACATAATTTTAAACAAAAATGTAGTTCAGAAGTTATTGAACTGGCTCTATCGGACCATACTTCTCAGATTCTCAAATGTCCAGTTAAACGAGTATGTACCATTAAATCATGGTGTATTAAAACCCGCGATTATTGCTATGAAAATCTAAAGAAGTTTAAAGCTTGTCTTGACGAGCTCTCATTTTCTGAAATTTACGTGACGGATGATCCTAACAAAGCATATAATTCTTTTATGGAAAGTTTCAAATTATTTTATTTGCTATGTTTTCCATATAAGCATAAGATTAGACATGTCACGAAGAAACCAACATGGATATCTCGAGGAATCAAACAATGTAGTAAAAGGAAACGTCACCTGTTATGGCAGTATAGAAAAACACCAAACCCTGTCAACAATTTAATCTTTAAAAACTACTCAAGACGGCTTAAGAAAATTATTAATCTCACTCAGAAAGCAATAAACAATTATAAAATTAATTTATCGCATAATAGATCAAAAACAGTATGGAATATAATAAATGACAATAAACCTTGTTTGCCAAAAGAACCAATTGTCAAAATTAAAGTAAATAATAAAACAGTTGACGATCCACAGGAAATGGCGAATGTTTTTAACAATTATTTTGTGGATAGATTAGGACCCGATAAAAACTCTTGCGTATATACCAACAGTTATATAGATAATCGAAAAGATTCATTTTTTATGACGCCTAGCATTCCCCGTGACATTTTTATAATTATAAATTCTCTTAAAAGGGTCAGTAGTGTTGGTTATGATGAAG
The DNA here is from genome assembly GCA_949126915.1 of Musotima nitidalis. Lineage (NCBI taxonomy): Eukaryota > Metazoa > Arthropoda > Insecta > Lepidoptera > Crambidae > Musotima > Musotima nitidalis. The sequence goes on from OX421439.1 coordinate 12,269,320, forward strand.
TCATCACTAAGGTAGTTAAATTCGTGGCTGAGAGCATTTGTGGGCATTTAAGTCACATTATAAATTTATGTATACATGCAGGAATATTTCCTGATGCTTTGAAAATATCGGTGATAAAACCAGTGCACAAAAAATCTGACAAGCATCAAATTGAAAATTATAGACCAATTTCACTAATCCCTATTATGTCGAAAATATTCGAAAAGTACATCTATACCGTAATGTATAATTATGTCGAAAAGAAAAATATTTTATGTCAAGAGCAAAAAGGGTTTAGAGCAAATAAATCCACAAATATAGCAATTTATGAATTTCTAAAAAATATTATGACTAGTGTAGATAGAACAGTACCAACCTGTGCAATTTACTGTGACATGACGCAAGCATTCGATCACGTAGATCATAAAATACTGCTACGAAAACTAGAATCATATGGTTTTAGAGGAAATATATTAAATCTTATACGTTCGTATCTAACTGATAGATTGCAATATACAGAAATATCTAGAATAAATACATCAACTAAAAAAGAAGAAATATATAAATCTAGTATTCGTTCGCCTATCTATGGTGTTCCACAAGGAAGTGTATTGGGCCCTTTACTCTTTATATTGTACATTAATGACATACCTAAGGCAATTCAGAATCCAATCACTCTTTTTGCGGATGATAGTACAGTGTCCATTGAAAATAAAAAAGAATCAAATTATGAAAATGACATAACTCAATGTTTGATAGCAATCATAACGTGGTTAGAAAGAAACAACCTAAAAATAAATTTAAGTAAGACAAATATTATGCACTTTGGCCAACGAATTCGAAATAACATTGACATTAAAATAGAATACAATAATCACATTCTAAAAGAAGTAGATTCGACTAAGTTTCTCGGTTTGGTTGTAGACAAAAAACTAAATTGGAAACCTCACATAGAATATTTATGTAAACGAGTTAGTACGAGTTCTTTTGCCTTATATAAAATTGCACAAAAAATTAACATCAAGGCTTTGATAATGGCGTACCAAGGACTAGTGGCATCTGTCCTTCGGTATGGCATCATGTTTTGGGGAAATTCTACGGACAAAGAAATAATATTTAAAGCCCAGAAAAGGTGCATACGAGCTATGTTTAATCTTAAACAAACAGACAGCTGTAGGCCATTTTTCATTAGACACAGGATAATAACTCTTCCAGCACTTTATATTTTAGAGATCGCAGTGTTCGTAAAGACGAATCCCGAACTTTTCCCGCGGAAAGCTGATACTGTAATACGTAACAGGCGCGATGACAGTAAGCTCTGTCTTCAAACAAGCCACACAACGCTTATGCGCAATAGTGTTTTTTGTATGGCCCCAGTTATTTATAATAAGCTTCCCAAAACATTGAAAAATTTGACAATACATCTATTCAAGAAAAATCTTCAAAAATTACTGTTAGACAAATGTTACTATCACATAAGCGATTTTCTGACCGATACACTTTATGATTAATTGTAATAGGTGTTTACTGACCCCGTTTTTTCTTGTAATTTAATTTAGTTGACATCATTTTCTTATAATATATTTTAATTTTATTGTTATTGTATAGTTTTAGATAATTAATTTTTGATCATAAATAATTATACTGACATTTAATGGGGAATCATAAAACTGACATTTGCATACCACAAAATGGTAAACATGTTGAGACTTGGTCGAAAGACTTTATTGTAATACCATATTTTGTTAAGTACACATGTTTGAGCAAATAAATTATTTTGTATTTGTATTTGTATTTGTAAAATATATATTTTGTTTTGACATTTTCAAGTGCTATGTAATAGTTTATGAAATAAAGAACTTTTTACTTTTACTTTACTTTTAGTGCGGGCGGAATGTTTAGCCGCGAGCTTCCTACATGGCTCGATAGATGGCGTTGTACGAATCCTGAATGGCGCTATCAAGATTCTCCGTCTATAGTATAAATATGTAGTTTAAAAAAATAACAATCCCTCGGTCAGTTGACTACACACGGAACACGGAAGCTCAACCGTAAAAGAAGGGGCAAGATGAAGAAATCGTCAAAGATTTTTATTTTTCCCGCCGGTTAGTATACGTGTATTATATGGCTGATCATCAAAATGTTAGCCTCAGTGTTACCAACTTAGGGGTTTTCCCCCTAGATTTAGGGGCTAAATAAGTGAGATGGGATTTTTTTAGGGACCTGAAATTTTTAGGGGTATTTTTAGGGATTTTTTGACTCTTTATATTTTTAAATTGAATTTTTCTTAAGATAAATTTAGTACCATAGGCGTCATCTAACTACTGCTGTATGGCAGTACTCGTTCTTCAATAAAATTAAAAAAGGTATTTCATGTATTAAATAATTTAGATTTAATAAACTTTTGAAACATATTATTTCTAAATCATTATGAATTTATGATTACAATAATTATAGTAGACGGTCCTCGCTCTATAAAGTTACGTTTTTAAAAGTTACCTTTCCCTCATATTGAAATTAGTTCCCCACCCTAACTGGCTATTAGCTACAAATATTTTAATCACGACTCTGAATGTCCGTTTTTAAAAGTTACGCTACCCCCGATAGCGTAACTTTATAGAGCGTCTACTGTAAATATTTTTTAGGGGGACAACTCAATAATTAAGGCGATTTTAGGGGTTTTGACACAAACTTTAGGGATAAATATTTTTGAGAGTTGGTAACACTGGTTAGCCTAGTGACGCCCCACTACTAAGCACGAAACTTCTCTCAAGGACCAAGGTCAAAGCCAATTATTTTCTTACACTAATAGGTGAACAGTAGTCAAATGTACTTAAGTAATATGTACTGCAAATTAGGTCAGTTTTTCAGGTTCTCCTAATGTGCCGTGTGATACTGGCCTGGAATAGTGCCCACCCCCTCTCCTCCTCTTATCTCACCGGGAGTTGTAAGAGTCGACGAAGAGAAATCCTACCGGATGATGGGCAGCAGCGTCATCCTACGTACTGGCTTAAACTGCGATCAACAACCCGCCTGGGTGATTATGAGCAGTTTACTTTAAGTTCAATGTTCAGCAGTGGACTTTATAAGGCTGCCAACATGAATGTTGCCAATTAAGAACTTCTAAACACCTTGCAGATTGATTAAGAAATCTTCATGTACAGCTTAATAACTTGGATTTAAAAACTTATTACGTTAAGCGCATATTCTAATGTTGAAAAAGGTGCCACAGTTTAGTTAGCTATCAGAAGGTAACTTTCGTTTGTAGAGGTTAAATATACCATTGTGTCACAGCGCTTAATACAAAAACTATGGGCTTATGATACATATAAACATGATCTTAAGTTAAACCAAGCTTGAATCTCATGTACTCTGATTGATTTATTTCGTTTTTTGATTGCTTACAACTCTGTCTTGCATTCTAAAGCTTAGAGTACCTAATATGTGAACAATGTTACTGGTTATACAATTATTTAATACATTTTGAGTCATATGCTGTACAATAGCTTTCAGTGTTGTTAGTAATATATATTGTGTAACTGTTGCTTGTTCCTAATAAATTAAAAAAAAAATACTTTCAGTTTTATTTGATTAAATGTTGACAGAGATAGCACTGGTTTAACTTTAAGTCTTATAATAAGCCTCTATATAAAAAATAGATAATAATTTTAATTTAATAAATATTGCGTACATTTCTTTGTGTACTTTTTCAAAACGTTAATTGAAAGAAAGAAAGAAAGAAAGAAAATAAATTTATTCAGTACAAATAAACATGGAAACATAAACATAGAAATTAGTACACAAAAAAGCAACGATTAAATTTACACAAGCAAAATACAACATAAAACCATGTACTGAAACGGTGTCCACTCAGCACACTGTCGGACACCATAGGATGCCACGACGCTGATCTTCCGTGAACACCTAGGCATGAAGTGTTACTACGCGCAGTATTTGTGAAATGCATCTATTTAAATAATTAAAAATAAATTATCATAAATATAATTATAAAGTAGTTTGGGAATAAAAAGTTTAAATAAAAATATTGAGTATACATACGAATATAATGAGAAAGAAGAAGAACGAATAGTAGTAAAATGCAGATAACTTAGCCAAATCGAAGTAAGACAGTGATAAACTACGAATGACACAACACAGGTACAATTAATCTTTTTGCGAAATCAGTAAATATTGTTTGTATTTAAATTTAAAAGTTTTAATTGAAGCACTATTTATTATTGGTGGGGGGATGTTATTCCAGCATTTCGTAGCAGAGTAACGGAAACTGCCACGAAATGCTGCTGTGTTGTGTCTAGGCACCACGAGAATAGGAGCAAATCTTGCTTCACGTCGAGAAAAATTTAACTTCTCAAACAGATACACCGGTTTTTGAGCCTTTACTACACCAAACAGCAAACACGCAAAATGCAGAGATCGTCTCGACTGCATGTTCAGTAAATTTCTTTGGTTTAGATAAGGAGTCACATGGGCGCGACGTGGTATCGAAAAACAAAATCGAGCACATGCGTTTTGCAATCGCTGCATAAGTCTTTTAGTATACCCATACAGACAATTGCCTATAACTGTATCGGCGTAATTTAATTTAGAAAGTACCAAAGTCTCGCAAATATTGATTCTAAGCTCCTCGCTTATATAATTTCTAATTTGGTATAAGACCTTCAGTCTATAAAAGCAGTTTCTTACGGTTTCTAAGATATAATTATGGAAAGAAAGATTGCTGTCAAAAACTACACCAAGGTTTCGAGCCTCAGTTACTTGTTCAAGTAGGGTATCTGCTATCTTGACTATGGGGTTAATTATTGACAACTTGTTGACTTGTGCCTTAGAGCCTAAAATCAAATATTTGGATTTATTGGGGTTCAGTGCCAAACTGTTTCTAAGTGCCCACTCGGCAATTCGTGTGAGATCTTTATTTAGGTCCTCAATTGCAACTATAGTATTGCCAGGTTTAAAAGATATGTATAGTTGGAGGTCGTCTGCATATAAATGATAACTACATTTGTGTATGTTACTAGCCAGATCTGCAGTGTACATAATAAAAAGGATTGGTCCTAATATGGATCCTTGTGGAACCCCCCGATTCACAGATGCAGTTTCTGAAATTAACATAGTTCCTGTACCATTGTCAAACTCAACACGCTGTAATCTGCCTTTTAGATAAGAGGAGAACCAATTTACAGTTTTTGTGTCGAAGCCGTAATATAACATTTTGGACAGAAGGAGACTGTGGTTAATAGTATCAAACGCGCGTGAAAAATCTAATAGACTCAATATAGAGACGCAACCGGAGTCTTGCTTACTCAAGATATCGTCTACTACATCCAACAACGCTGTAGACGTGCTATGATTACTCCGAAATCCCGATTGTTTAGAAGGTAATATGTTTTGATCGTTTAAGTATGTGGTTAGCTGTTGACAAACAATTTTCTCTATTATTTTGGACATATACGGTAATATACTGATAGGCCTGAGATCTTTTAACTGAGCTGGGTTAGTATTTTTTGGAATGGGTTTAATTAAAGCAACTTTCCATAGGTCTGGAAATATTCCTGAAGACAGAGACTTATTTACTATAGATGTAATTACCTGTAGCGTACGCGGCAGAGTAAGCAAAATCATATCACGATTTATACCATCACTGCCTTTGGCATTGCTTTTTATGTCTATTATTATTTTTGCAATAGTAGATTCATCGACTAATTTCAGGCTAAAAGTTGAGGAACAGTGACGGTTTTGCTCAAAGAATGTTAAATAAGAAATGGGAATATCGTCAGTACCGGGCACATCAATAAAGTATTTATTTAAGACATTTGGTTCAAGTAAATGAGAAGGTATATTGTTAAACGTTTGTTTATTTTTAAAATCGGCAACATTATTTTTTATATTTTTCCATAACTGCTTAGGTTTATTTTTAAGTTGGTTGATGTTGTGGCAAAAATATGCAGCTTTTTCTGTTACTAAAGATTTTGTTGCAAATGATTTTAATTCTTTATAATACTTCTTATCTGATTCTGCACCAGAGATACGCGCCTTCCTATAGGCTTCATCCCGAAGTTTTAAAATGTGTTTTATCGTAGGTGTTATCCAGGGATAACATTTATTTTTTATAACTGATTTTATCATAGGAGAGAAAATATCAAAAATATGTAGTATATAAAAATTTAATTCAAATACAGATTGGTTTACGTCATCATAATTAAGACTTTCCCAAGGAATGGTGCAAACGAATGTATTAAATTCGCTTAAATTAATATGATTCAAAGGCCTGTAATATATATACCTTGGGGAACATATAGGTTTCTTGATATTTAATTCAAAGGAAACGAAGGCATGTGCACACAGATCCGGAATATAATCTACGAAAACATGAGGTATATTGATAGAGCTACAAACTAGGTCAATTAATGTTTCTGAATGCGCTGTAAAATGTGTAGGTTTTTTGACAAATTGTTCAAGGTTGCTGTATTGCATGAAAGCCAATATTTTTTTAGTATTTGGTATATCAGGATTAAGAATATTAATGTTAAAGTCCCCTAGTAAAATAATTTGATCATAAGCTGATAAGGCCGCCACAGTTTCGGTTAAAACGTCAATGAAAGTATCGACATTAAACCATGGTGGTCGGTATGCAGTTCCAATAGCAATTTTAAAGCCATTAAGTGATAAAATTAACCACATTTGTTCAACTGATGATGGTTGTGGTAAAACAAACTGCCGAGCATAAATATCATTACGAATGAAGAAACCTACACCTCCCCCACGAGCACGGACACCGGGCGGTCTCGGAATATGACGTAGTCTATAGCCAGGTGGGGTTGGCGCACGCTTGTCTTCACCCTCACGTAACCATGTCTCATTAATGGCCAATATATCTACGGAAGTTCGTTCTAAAGCCGCTATGAACTCATCGTGCTTAGTACCAAGTGACCCTGCATTAAATAAACCGAGTTTTATTCGGTTACGCTGAATAAATAAATAAACATAAGCACATGCAATATAAACAAGTTTCAAATTATTAAAATATTTTAGGTATAGTATTATGTGTCGCCTATTTAAAAACCGGCTAATCTTTATAACTATAAGACAGTGGTTTAAATAAATTAAATATTTACTGTTGTGTATATAGGCAATAAATCTAATAGAAAAGAAAAACATGCTTGTATAGATTATATTAAAAGTCAAAGAGAGTTTATAGCCGATTTGAGTGTAAGTAGATGCTTGATATAAAGCAACTAGTAATATTATACCATACTCAAAAAATAATAATGTATTTTTAAAAAGACTTAATGAATTATGTGACTTGACAAGTTGATGATACTGCGTCGTAGTAATACTTTTGCCAGAATAAACATTAGTTCGTAAATTGTAAGCTTCTTTAACATATACAGTTTTACTAATTACAATTAAAAAAAATACAAAAATATATTTTAGCCTCACACAGTATAAAAGTTTTTTAGTGCTACACATTGTAAGCTTATAGCAAAAAACACATTTATGAAATTTATTACAGCTATAATAAAGGACTATATATAATAATAAGAAACAGATAAAAGTGAAGGTAAGTAAGAAGATATATAAATGGTAAGCAATAAGTATTATCAACAAATATACTAGATTATTATGTATTTTACAATACTTTGAGGTATTTCTAAAGAGTTTAATTTTTCGAACATGGTTACTTTTTATTAACTTTAGGTAACTTTTGCAGATGAGTGTGATACAATTAAAGTACAATAACAAAATGCGAAACTTCAGACATCTAACCACAATTTTTTTGATTAAACAGACAAAACTTTTAAAACAACAAATAACTAAACTTTGTTTTCTCTTAAAAAGAAATATGAAAATACAACACCATATTATAAAATTTACAATAAATAACATTCTATCCAGTAATAAAAAAACAAAAACGTAATATGAATTATGACAATAAAATGACAATATCGTTAGATATTTATAATAAAAAGAACAAAAGTTGGTAATTAGTAGTTGTACTTGATTAAAATAATAAAACATTATTTTTAAAAAACATTCTTTTGAATTGGTTTTATTTAAAACAGTGAAATCAGTCGCCACTAACTGCGGCTGAGCCAAAAACCTTTACGAATTGAGATTCAGACTGAATTCGGTGGCACGCCTTGCCGTTCTCCTGTCGCACGAATATCTTCCCGTCACGTGTCCACACGTACTTCCAGCCCATTCGTTTAGAGATGTCCCGCGCCTTTTGGAACAATTGCCTGTTTTGGCGCGTGAGACGCTCGTTGACGTAGAATGGGTGAGGCGCTGCAGAGCCCGCGGTAGGGCCGATGTCGTCGGCGGTGAGGCGGCGGCGCACGCGGGCCGCTTGTAACAGCGCATCGCGGGTGGCTCGGCGCGCCAGCCGCACGGCGAGAGGCCGCGGCCGCGCGCTTAACGTGCTGCCCGCGCTCGTCTCGGGCTCACGTGGCATTCCCACTCGGTAGGCGCTCACTATGTCGCGTTCATCGATCACTAAATTTAGCTTCTTAGCAATCATTAAGATAGTATGAGTGGCGTTTTCATTTCCAGACTCCGGAAAACCAGCGATCTCAACGTCATTAATGAGCATGTCCTGGTCACGGCCTTCTAATTCCATTTTGAGTTGACAGATGGTTTCTTCCAAATCTCTCGACTCGATAGCCTTATTTTCGAGGAGTTCCACTTTAGTTTCAAGGACCTCTATGCGCGTGTTCTGAGCGACAATCGTAGCCCTCAAATCGGAGATTGTGGAATGGAATAATAAAATTTCTTCGCGCATTGCTCTCATTTCCTCCCAGAATAGTCTGAAATCGGCCATGTCATTGACCTGAGTACAATTATTTTGAATTACGTCATGTTTATTTGGAGTGATAAGAGCTTTATCCGACAAATCTTGCACAGACGACTTCTTCCTCAGGGTGACGTTTGAAGGCTCAGGTGACTTGGAAGAATGCGAGGGGTCGCTGACAGGTAATGTAGACTTAGTTGTTGTATTTGTTGAGTTAATGCATGATGGGCATTTCCAGCTCTCACGGCGTTTTATGTCTAGTCTATAAAAGGAGTCAAACCGTTGATAGCTCATGTTAATGCATTCTAGATCATAACAATCCTTACAAGCGCAGCAAACAAGCGATGTGTTTTTAGGTAGCGGGTTTTTACATCCGGCACATGTTTTTTTAGACATGTTTCTAGGCATAACTTATAAAATTAAGGTTATAGTGACCTCTAACAGAGATTCGCTGAAGTAAATGAAGGCGACTTGGTATTACAGGTTATTAAATAGATTAAAGCAAAGCGAGCCAGTTACCAGTTAGTATGAAAGTCGCTAACAGATGGCGCCACAAGAGTAGATAGCGAATAAAAAGTTTTTAATCACTATAATTTTACAAAAAATCATCTAATCCACTCATTTATCGATCTCAGACAATCTCATTAATAGTTATTTTTAAAGTTCTTTCAGATTTTACTCACTGACACAAATCACTTTTCCAAATAAGCGTAGACGAGCGTAATAACCAAACTTTTCTTCCAGGTAACAAATTGTTTAATTATATTATAAACACACTGAATTATGCACTACCTTCATTCACATGACACAATAAATATCGGATACTTCGAATATTTTAACGTAGAGACATATTTACACAGAATTAAAATAGTTATACACTTATTTGTGACGAGCAACTTAGCGCACGCGTAGAGTACGTTGACCTCCTCCTACACATCCTTGGCTTGTTTAAGTCAACTAGTGATTAATAGGTAATATAAATTTTTGATATATGTATATAGATGTCACGATTTCTTAAGTAGCCCCCGTTTTTTGAGTCAATTGTTCTTTACCTCTATAAAAACAAATATTAGTAATTTTGAATCAATAATTGCGTAATATGAAAAAAAATTAAGTACCTACCCAGACATTTTACACTGATTTGCAATAATGACTGTTGTTATTAAATTTAAAAAAGAATTTTTTTTTATATAAAATTTATATTCAATAATTTTTGACCGATTTAAAATTTTAAAATGTAACTGAAATTGAGCTAAATCTAGATAGATCAGTGAGCAGACTCTGAGCTCTTATAGCAGGTAAAAGTAAGTAAGTAAAAGTAACGTAAAAATGTCTTTATTTCATAAACTATAACATAGCACTTGAAAATGTCAAAACAAAATAGAAATAAATAAAAACCAAATATTACCACACTGAAATCACGAAGTTTAGATTCACTTACATGCAAATAAATAAAAATTAGGTGTAAGTGAATCTAAGTGCCAGTTCCGAGCCACCGCTATGTGAGAAGAACTGACAAGATACTCACAGGCTATGTTTTTTTGAATTATCAATCAATACAACAATACGAAACACACACAGTGATTATGTGAAGTTATTGAAATATTCAAGTGCAAGTTTACTAAGGTGCAGCCGGGATGAATGCTATGATGATGATAAAATTATTACCGGAAACTTATCCTACTGCAAAGGACTACGCTGTGTCCCCTAAGCGATTTATTTGATTTATTTTAAACGTTCACAGTTTAAAAAAGTACAGCCGTTAGGACTTTCAACGGGTAATGTACAGCGTTGGACAAAGTGGGAGGGGGACTGGGACACCACGCGGGTAGCTCAGAAGGTTGTCTGCTAAATATACTTACCGCTTTTTTCTTTTTTGTTTATTTTGTTATATATTAGGTCGGGGAAAAAGTCTTTTCGCATAACGTAGGTATAAACTTATTATAAATTTTTTTTGACTGTACTATTTGTGTCTGGCTGGTTTTGGTAACATTAAAAAGGTTCCATTATAAAGAAAAGAAAAAAATTAAAAAAAGTTGTTTCCCGCTATTTTTCATTTGTTTTTCTCTCCGTTAAAATGAGTGAATCTAATGAAGAAATTCGATACATTTTAAAATTTTATTATAAAAAAGGCAAAAATGCAACTCAAGCAGTGAAAAAAATTTGTGATGTTTATGGACCTGATGCAGTGTCAGTAAGAGTAGCACAAATTTGGTTCAAACGTTTTCAGTCCGGAAATTATGATGTTAAAGATGCACCTCGCTCAGGTCGCCCTGTTACGAATAAAATGGACGCCATTTTTGAAAGAGTGGAGCAAGATCGGCATATTAGTAGTTACGATGTAGCTGAAGAACTGGGAATTGACCACAAAACAGTTTTGACCCATTTGAAGAAAGCTGGTTATACAAAAAAGCTCGATATTTGGGTGCCACACGAGCTCACTCAAAGAAACTTAATGAACCGTGTACTCATTTGCGATTCATTATTGAGACGTAATGAAACCGAGCCGTTTTTGAAGAGATTGGTAACTGGCGATGAAAAGTGGATCACGTACGACAAGAACGTGCGAAAAAGGTCGTGGTCGAAAGTTGGCCAGGCTTCACAGACTGTGGCCAAACCTGGCCTAACACGAAATAAGGTGATGCTGTGTGTATGGTGGGATTGGAAGGGCATTGTTTGTTATGAGCTTTTACCGCCCGTCAAAACCATCGATTCTGATCTTTACTGCCAGCAACTGATGAGATTAAAGGAAGCAGTCGAGAGAAAACGGCCGGAATTGATCAACAGGAAGGGTGTGGTCTTTCATCACGATAACGCTAGACCACACACATCTTTAGCCACTCAGCAAAAATTAAGAGAGTTCGACTGGGAGGTCCTAGTGCATCCACCATATAGCCCTGACCTTGCGCCTTCAGATTTTCACCTGTTGCGGTCTCTGCAGAATTCTTTAGGTTCTGTAAGGTTGACCTCAAGAGAGGACTGCCAAAACTATTTGTCCCGGTTTTTTGATCAGAAGTCCCAAAGTTTCTACAGTAACGGGATAATGTCTCTGCCCACAAAATGGCAGAAAGTTATTCAACAAAACGGTACATATATATTGTAAATAAATGTAAATAAACTTTGAAAAAAATGTCTTGACTTTTCATACAAAAATACGAAAAGACTTTTTCCCCAACCTATTATTATATATTTGGCGACCGAAATGCCTCCGAGAAGCGCTTGTTAGATTAAAAGTTCTAGTTATCTATATTTCAAATAATAGAATCAATAACCACTATAAAAGTGCTGTAAGCAGGTAAAGGAATTCACAAGTAAAACAATAAAACGGTTTGAACTATTTTATTTATTAAGTTCTTTATTAGTGTTTCGAACACTTTATTTTTAAACTACACTCCGTTTATTTTTGAGAACTATTATTTAGTGTAATATATATTTATTATTATAGCCGTTTATTTAGTTTCATCAAATAGTAAACACAGAATTACAGTTATGCCATATATCCTACGTTATGTCTTAAAGCAGATAAACAAAATATATAACTTATATCAATCAAATTGCATCAGTTATAAAGCCCAACATATTAGTACACATGGACCCACATAAAATCAAACAAACATTAATAACCATGTGTACAAACATTATATGACAGAACTACACTTGCTAGTGTAACTATCAGTACAACCATTTGTAGATTACAAAGCATTTCATATATCTGTCCATATCACCAACTAAACATTAATCGTAGAAACAATAAGGGTACAACCGTGAAATAATTGTTAAAGATAATAATTTAATTTATTATCAACAATCATCACACCTTAAAACAAAATAACATTATACTTATCTTCCAACTCAGAATGTCCACACTTATATATATATATATATCTATATAAAGAATATAAGAACCAAACAAGCCTCGGAGCTCCGCACCGTCCGACGTCTCAACCGAGAATGGCCCAGATCGTACGGGATCTTCTGCCAAACGGCAGGTGTTCGGGCTTCGAGCCGTGGGCTCATTCCCCGGGTTTCTTCACACAGGGCATCAACCCTGAGGCGCTGGGTGCCGCGTAAGCGGCCGTCGATCTCGACGAAAGGGGTACTCTCACCGGGGAGACTTACGGCACCGCCCTCAGCGCGACAGGCACACCGGGTGAGACCCCGAAGGGAGGCCCAGCAAGCCGTCAGCGAGCAGGCGGTGACTTAGGCAAGTTAAGGATGAGAGTTATTGTGCGAGGTGGGCTAGGGGCAGGGGGACCGGGTGGGTGGGAGGGGATGACGGTGAGAGTACCTCACGCGGCAGCGCCTCCTCTTCATCCTGGTTGGGTGAGGCCGGGGAACGGCCGGCGGCGCGGTGGCGCCGTCTGGCAGTGGTGGTGGTGGGTCGCGCGGTGGCGACGGTCGGGCTGGCTGCGGCAGGGCTCCGGCGGTGCGGCCGTGCTCTAGTGGTGATGCGCTGCCAGGAGGTGTCCCAAGCCTTGTAGCAAGGCCTGGACGGGGTCCATCCCGGCGGCAGGCCCAGATCGGTCGGCGCAGGGGCTTTTATAGGCGGTAACAAACAACCATGAGTCATACTTGTTTGTCACCGCTCGAACGTTGGCTTTCCGTTTATTTTAATATTGTTACATACTTACTGTGATTATTTATAAATATATTATTACTTAATTTACTAATATTATATATTTTATATCTTATACATAGGCATAAACTATCACGCTCGTAGATCCACGATGCTTGGTGGTCGGAAACGATCACCGAAGTACAGCAGAGTTTACAGAGGTCAGTTCTTGGATGGGTGACCATTTGTGTGGCATTTGATATCGAGCGCTTCCGTGCTTCGGAAGGCACGTGAAGCCATTGGTCCCGGCTATCACTAAATATGATAGTCGTTAAGCCATGTTAGAGGCCTAATGGGCGGCTTGAAAAATTCTAACAGCAGGACGCCATACACCTGCTTCCGCCAATCCGCACTGGGTCAGCGTGGTGGAGTATGACCTAATACCCTCGCACCTTGGTATGTGAGAGGAGGCTCGTGCTCAGTAGTGGGACGTTAATGGACTGAGATGATAATGATACTCGCACTCCGCCTCTGAGGTTGTGGGTTCGATTTCCACGACCAACGACTGATTGCTGTGAACTCTGCTTTTGGTACTTCGCTGATTATTTCTGTCACACACAGCGGAATAGAAAAAATAAACAAACTTGCCCTGAATTGAGCTGAGCCTTTAATATAATGTAATTAAACTGTATCTAAACAGATTGTGTGCCACTTTTGTATGTGAAATTACTTTATTCAGTTATAAAGTAGAGGTTTTCAGAATTATGTAGACCCGCTCTGGGATTTTGTAGTGGAATGCTTAAAAAGTTAAATAAACTTTTTTATTTCTGCACTAGCGACCTCACATTTTGGCTACTAATTATTTTCGCGCACTAGAAAATTGTATTCAAATTTTGATAACAATTTACCGATAATGTAAAAGTAAAAAGTTCTTTATTTCATAATCTATTACATAACACTTGAAAACGTCAAAAAAAAAAATTTTAATAAAAACTAAATATTACTACACTGAAATCACGAAGCTTAGCTTCAACTTAATGCAAATAAATAAAAATTGGGTCTAAGTGAATCTAAACGTTCAGATCAACGTGAGGTGCCACTTATAAGTTGATGCAAGTTCTAAGTATGTCCCCCCCGACTGGTCTCCACCTTATCGTGGTGGGGGGGCTGAGTACCTCCCGGAGGCCGGGAAAAGGTAACACCCAGAGACCGACGACTCTGGGTGCCCTTAGTATTGACTACCGGGGGAGAAACTAAGAGGGACCTGTGGAGGGCGCAGCGGGCGGACCAGGAAGGCCCGTCAAGCAGCGCTAGGAGGGTCTTAGGCAGTGGGGGCAAGGGGCCCCTGCTGTCTAACCATAGACCCTCCGAGAAGTCGGCCACACACGCTATGGTCGCACAAGGAGGTAGGAGGGGTGCGTCCACTGCGCCTCTCTGAAGGAGGTCCTCCCGATTTTGGTCGGGGGGACGTTGGCTGAAGGCGGGGTGTCAGACGCTGCAACCCAGGTACTGGCCTCCGCCTTTTTCTCAACGAGCGGCGGGCGTCGGCGGATGATTTTTAGTGGGTATTACTGCTAGCAGTCGCGTCTGCCGGTGGTGAGTCCCACACCCCCTTTCGGTCCCCCTTTGGCCGGAAGGTAGTGCGTTCTAAGTATAAGTATGTCACTACAAAATCCAAGACCGGGCCTATAAAACTATTAAAACTACAACTACATATCTGGTAAACAAAATTTAAGGCACCATAAGTAGCACCTCAACCTAAACACAAAATACAAACTTACAGAACAATTTAATTCTTTTTTTTTTAAATTAATGGCACTTTGTCATCAAGTGTAGTGACGAAGAACAATTTAATATTCGTGTCGAATGTGTATGTAAATTGTTTTAATGTAAATTTAAAATTACTGACCAACTAAAGAATCCTTGTGATATTCTGTCTGGGGGAACTAAGTTTAAAGTACGTACCATTTTATCGTAACACCTGATTTGTAATCCACTTAGTAGGCTTAAAGACTTAAATAAAGATTTGATTGATTAATCAAATTTAAAATTGGTTTCTTATGAGAATAGAATCAACGACTTTAGGAGAGGTACTGTCGTTTAATACCAAAGATGTACTTAAATATCGTTCAATGAAGCAGGCCTTCTGTTATTCCCTATATTATTTACGTCAATGCAAAGCTTTTAACTTTATGGAGCTGCGGCGCCGTTTGTCACGACACGGGGTCACTTTTGTATGAAAAATTAATATAGACAGATGTGTTGTTATTGAGTTTACTGTTGTATGGAGGTTTGTTTTGATTTGTACACATTTACAAAGCGTAACATTTGGAAGGATTTGTCACAACCAGAATTATCTATTTTGTGACAAACTACTTGCAGTTTTGTTTTTTCTTTCAACACATCTCGTTAATGCTTATAGATGTAACTCTACACAGAACTAAGCCTATCTTTTTACGTGTTATTTACAGAATGGTGTTTTATATGTAAATAACTATTAATATAAAATTAAAAATTAAAAATTAAAAATTCATTTATTCAAGTTTGGCTCAATAGAGCTCTTATGAATGTCATACTTATAAACTAACGCGCCCATTCACTGCGGGCGGGAGCTTGATCGTAAAAGAACGGGCAAGAAAATCGTCAAGGTTGGTTTTTTCTCCCGCCAGTCACAATTAAAATACATAATATTAAAACAATTGTGTTCTGCAGTCACAAGATTTGAAAAAAAAAAGGGAGACAGAACTAATAAAATTATAAAATTATAAAATTACATAGACAATGTATGTAAGTAATCGTTATATTGTAAAGAGGGCCGCAGAACACAACTTTTATCATTGTAAATGTTACATCCAAGCGTTTTTGTCATTAACGTAATCATTAACCGTGTAATACCCTTTCTTGGTAAGTGATGTCTTAACGGTTTGCTTAAACTTTTCAAAAGGCAAATCTAAAATATCTTTTGGAATTTTGTTATAATATTGTATACCCTGCCCCATAAACGATTTTCGAATTTTATGCAGGCGTAAAAATGGATTTAATAATTTATTTCTATTTCTAGTATTAAAACTGTGATCATCACAGCGCCTGTTATAGGTTTCTATGTTTCGTTTTATAAATATTATACTATTATAAATGTATTGAGAGGCAACAGTCAAGATACCTATTTCTTTAAACTTTTCTCTAAGAGTTGTCCGTGAGCTTAGTCCGTAAATAGATCTTACAGCCCGTTTCTGTAAAATAAAAATTGTTTCTATATCTGCTGCTAGTCCCCACATAAGAATACCATAAGACATTAGGCTATGAAAGTAACTAAAGTATACCATTCTTGCCGTATCAACATCTGTTAATTGGCGAATTTTGCGAATAGCATAAGCTGCGGAACTAAGTTTGCCAGCAAGAGTATCAATATGTAGACCCCACTGAAGTTTTTCATCTATAGTTATTCCCAAGAAAACAGTAGAATCTACTAAATCTAGTTTCTGACCGTCAATAATGATATTTGTTTCGAGTTTCCTTACGTTTGGAACAGTGAATTTAATACATTTCGTTTTTTTAGCATTTAGCTGTAAGTTGTTAACAGTAAACCAACGAAGCAGCTCTGCAAGGGCATCGTTTACATCGCTAAAGTCCTTTTTATGTCGATCAATATTAAATACTAAAGAAGTATCATCAGCAAATAATACCATCTCACAACGCCTACTCATAAAAAATGGCAAATCATTTATATAAACTAAAAAGAGAAATGGTCCTAAAATTGAACCCTGAGGGACCCCCATACGCACAGACGACCCGGGTGATCTAGTTCCGTTAATATCTACCGTCTGAATTCGTGAACAAAGATATGATGACAATAACTTTTGGGCTAAGCCTCCTATACCATAGTATTTTAATTTAAGAATTAGAGTCTGGTGGTCAACACAGTCAAAAGCCTTAGACAGATCACAAAAAACTCCTAGAGCATTCTGCGATAACTTCCAAGCTTCAAAAATATGCTGCATTAAAGCTGCACCAGCATCTGCCGTAGAACGGCTCTTTCTAAAACCGTACTGCTTTTTATGTAGAAGATCTTGTGAATTAAAGTAATATGTTAACTGATTAAGAATAATTTTTTCAAAGACCTTACTTAAAACTGGTAAGATTGAAATAGGTCTATAGTTACTTTTGTCCTCTTTGCAACCGGATTTATGTAAAGGAATAACCTTACTCAGTTTCATTAAGTCCGGAAAGGACCCTTGATTAATACATTCATTAAATATGAACGCAAGGTATGGGGCAATAGAATGTATTATTGATTGAATTACTTTAGTGGACAGATCCCAAAAATCACCCGTATTTTTAATTTTTACTTCTTTAAAGGATTTTAAAATATCTACATATGTGATATATCTAAATTCAAAGATGGAATTGCAGACTGGTACATATTCCGAAAGAAGTGATACAGCAACTAAAGGAGACGAATTTAGACTTGAAGTTGTCTCTATTGGTATTTTCGCAAAGAAGTCGCCAAATATTTTAGCTACTTCTGCTTTACATTCTACAGTTATATCATTATCTTTAAGGACAAAGGTATCATCTTTGGGCGCACGCCTGCCAGATTCGCGGTTTATAATATTCCACGTTGTTTTGATCTTACTATCCGACGACTTTATTTTATTTTTTATGAAATCGGATTTTGCTGCAATACATACCCTTTTAAATGTCTTAGAATATCTTTTAACATATTCAATAAAACCTGGATTATGATTGCAATTCTTTAAGTTGTACAATTCATAAAGTCGCCGCCTACTCCTATATATACCTGTTGTAGCCCATTCACAAAATTGAAGCTTCTCAAAACGTTTAGTTGACTTAAGGGTAAAAACATTATTAAACTCATTTTTAATTAAGCCAAAAACATTAGCATAAAGAACACCCGGATCGCTGTGCGAAAATGGGACTGAACCTATTTTTTTATCTATACTGTTTTGATAGTACTCCAAACGATTATTTGTTATTGGTCTATATTTTATTAACTTAGGAACTTCCGGCTGATTATATTTAAATGACACTAATAACCCGCAATGGTCAGACGGTAGGCAACTCAATAGATCCTTAAAAGACGGGTTACATTCCGAAAATACGTTGTCTAGACAAGTTGCACTATGTGCTGTTATCCTGGTTGGCTCTAAAAACTGATTTCTTAAATTAAAGCTTTGAAATAATGAAATTAAGCGTGTGGTTGTCACTGTTTTTTCAAGAAGATTAACGTTAAAGTCGCCACAAACTATAATGTGTTTACTTTTGGATTTTAATTTTTTTAATACATCTTCCATAGCCAATTCAAAGGTAGAAAAGTTGCCAGATGGTGGCCGGTACACGCATACTATAACAAATTTTTCCAATTCCACACATGACAATTCAATATTACGCTCTATAGAAAGATTTACAATGTCTAATCGATCTTTACATTTTAAACTGTTCTTGACAAATATCATGGATCCTCCATGAATAGCGGTTTTTCGTACAAAAAAGCTTATTAATTTAAAATTATTTATGTTAAAATTTAATTCACTGCTTTTAAGCCAGTGCTCAGTAATACAAATGACAGATGTATCCTGACTTTCCAAAAACAGTTCAAAATCAAGGTCTTTGCCAGTCAGGCCCTGGATGTTTTGGTGTATTATGTTTAGGTCCAAGGGCCTGGCCTTTGTCTTGCCTCTCAGTTTAAAATGGGAGAAGTCAAAAAATTATTATTAGTAACAGTACTAACATTTTGTATAAGATTAATATTAGAACTAGTCATCTGTATAACAGAATCTTGTAAAGTATAAGCTAACAGAGTAGCTGTCTGATTTTTATACCTCCATGGTAGGTACATAGTATCTGTGGTCAATTGAAAATTCTTAATAAAATTATTCATTTCAAGAAATGAAATGTTAGAATTATAACAAGTCAAATTATAAATTAATAAATTTAAATTAAATATTTTCTGGTTTAGTAGTATAGTTTAGTATATATTGTTAATATATATATTGACGACCGATATGTCGTTGAGGTCAATATCTGCACTTCACTCCAGAGGTCGTGGGTTCGATTTCCACACAGGACAAATCTTTGTGTGCATGCAAATGATTATATGTACTGGTCTGGGTGTTTTTCTATGTATATTAAGTATGTATTTACAAAAAAATATATTTAAGTATGTTTATGCGTTGTTTAGTATCCATAACACAAGTTCTTAATGATACCTTTCTTGGAACTAAATAATTGGTGTAAGTGTCAGAAATTATTTATTTATATACTGTAATGTAAATAATTATTAATATTAATGACGGATCGATGGAGTGGAGGTCAATAGATCTAGCTATTTTGCTTTTAGAATTGTGGGTTGGATTCCCACCCAGGACAACATTGTTGTGCATGAATAGCAATATTTTTTTAGGTCAGGGTATTTTTTGTAAGTTTATTTATAATTAATTTAAACAATTGTTCTGTTATCGAGGTTACTGCTGGTATGGAGTCTTGCCATTTGCTACACTATTGAAAGGATTTGTCACAATTAGAATGATTGTAATCTATTTTGCTACAAACTATTTCGTCAGTGCCATCTTAATTTTTTATAGAATCAATTCTACATAGAAATAGACCGATATGACGTGGTGGCGAGTATACCCCCACTCCACTCCTGAGGTCGTGGGTTCGATTCCCACACAGGACAAATATTTGTGTGTATTAATATGAATATATGTTCTGGTCTGGGTGTTTTCCTATGTACATTAAGTATGTTTTTACAAAAAAAGTATTTATATATGTTTATCCGTTATTTAGTATTCATAACACAAGTTCTTAATGATACCTTTCTTGGAACTAAATAATTGGTGTAAGTGTCAGAAATATTTATTTATTTATTTTATTTATGTATTATCTAGGCAAAAAAACCTCTCGTGAACCAAGGTTTAATTGATTCAGGTGATTCGCTATCCTATCGCAGACCCAGTGCGGTAACGGCAGTAACGTTGCGTCCTGCTGTTAGACCTTTAGATACCTCTATCTTGGGTCATATAATATGAATTGGCTTGGCTTGGCTGTGATAACAGGGCTTAAGGGCGTAGTGATGCATATGCCAAGCATGCAGACAAGTCAAGCTCCTATAGTGAAATAATATGATCCTCTATCACCGCTTTTAAAACGTGTCTTTCCGTGTATCAGCTATGTTGAACTAGAACCAACTCTAAACCATATTTAACAATGTGATACCATAGTCTTAACCCTGAATTAGTCGCATAAAGAAAATCACACAAATAATCGCATTGGGTCACTACTGACCCCATACAATTTATATTGGGATAAAAAATAAATACAACGACTCAAGTACTATCAAAAATATTTAAATGCTTTATTATAAACATTTAAAAAAATAACTATTAATATAAAATAACTTTTAATGTCTCTTAAAATTATCAACTTGTTGCACAGTCGATATCAACTTCAAAACAAAAGTATTCAGAGTCATCTGAATATTCTTTTAATTTGCATTCGATGTAATAAGCCCTGAAGTGCGCCTAAGACCACACCTGAGGCATTTGTTAGGCACTTACCCTCAATCAAAAATAGCGACTTAACTGGTCGCAAGGTGTCAGCGCCCAAGAGAGCACCGACACGTGCGGCCCCGCAGATTTGCCAACGTCGACTGAATTGCGTACCCCGCGGGTAGGCAGAAAGCTAGAGGGGGCGCGGTCACGTTCCAAATACGTTAACTTCTTTTTTTTTCATATTTTAAATTGTCTTGACCCCATGCGCTTAATTAAGGGTTAAAAACCGAAACAAACAAATCAAACCAATTCAAATCATTTATTTGCACAAATGTGGGTACCATCCAATTCATTGTCAACGTCCATAATTATCAGCCTTATGAATCCCCTACTGAACATCAACCTCCCCAATATATTACATTCTATTGAGGGAATTTGCCCATAATCACCACGCTGGGCAGGCGGGTTGATGGCCTTTTTTTTTGTTTTACGTCGGTAACAAAATGCATTTACGCACTGCCTTCCGGCCAAAGAGGTACTGATAGGGGGTGTGGGACTCACCACTAGCAGACGCGCCTGCCAGCAGTAATACCTACTAAAAATCTTCCGACGACGCCCGCCGCCTGTTGAGAAAAAGACGGGGGCCAGTACTTGTGTAGCAGCGTCTGACATCCCGCATGCAAAAACGGGAGGACCTCCTCAGAGAGGCGCAGTGGACGCGCCCCTTCTACTTCCTTGTGCGACAATAGCGTGTGTGGCTGACTTCTCGGAGGGTCCCCCTCTGGTCTGTCCCTGCTCCCTAAGACTCTCCTGGCGCTGCTTGACGGGCCCTCCTGGGCTGCCCGCTGCGCCCTCTGCAGGTCCCACTTAGTTTCCCCCCCGGGAGTCAGTACTAAGGGCACCCAGAGTCGTCGGTCTCTGGGTGTTACCTTTTCCCGGCTTCCGGGAGGTACTCAGCCCCCCCCCCACGCCAAGGTGGACACCAGTCGGGAGGGAGGGTTGATGGCCGTTCCAGCCAGTACGCAACTAAAGACGCAGTAAGAACCTATATTAGATATGTTATGAAGTAAAAATCCAGTTTGATCCGCATTTAACTCTCAAGAACTGTAACTAATACTGAGAAATTAGTTTTTAATCTCCCGGATAGAGCTTGAGCAAGTTACACAAAAGTTCGTCCGTGGCTTGTTTGAACGGAACATTAAGCACGGAGAAACGTAATATGAAGAGATTATATAATGTCTGTAGAGCGGCGAAAGCCCAGTGGAGAGACCCCTAGCCTTTAAATTCAGAGGTTCTCGGGTTCAAACCCTCGTAGCAATTATGACTTTTCGCTTGCTCCGTGCCTCGGAAGGCACGTTAAGCCGTTGGTCCCGGTTATCACTAAATGTGCTAGTCGCTAAGCCATGTCAGAGGCCTAATGGGCGGCTTGATAAATTCTTACAGCAGGACGCCATACACCTGCCTCCGCCAATCCGCACTGGGTCTGCGTGGTGGAGTATGACCCACTACCCTCGCACCTTGGTATGTGAGAGGAGGCTCGTGCTCAGTAGTGGGACGTTAATGGGCTGAGATGATAATGATGAGAGCTTTGTTAGTTGATCGGCTGGTGCACCACTTGCAGGTGAGGTTGTTACGGTTGAAACAGAACCAATCTGCTGCGTGCTCTTGAGTTGTGGAATGAGCTCCCTGGCAAGGTATTCCTCAGAGCATAAAGCATGACAAAGTCGTTCTAAAAGAGAGTGAAACGGTTTTTAAAGAGCCGGCAACGCGATAGTGGATTTTTGGTGGATCAGTAAGTCGTAAGCTTGAGTGCCCCCCACCACCACCACCTATGTAACTAATTAATCAGATAGCAGATCAGTCAGATTGGAAGCTTATAAATAATCTATATATATAAAAATCAATTGCTGTTCGTTAGTCTCGCTAAAACTCGAGAACGGCTGGACCGATATGGCTAATTTTGGTCTTGAATTATTCGTGGAAGTCCAGAGAAGGTTTGTACGTAGAGAAAATAAAATAAAAGTCTTGAAAAAGTGTAAAATCAACATATTTCTATTCTCCCATATACAAACAATTTGTACTATTACTTAAAAGCCAATTTGAACCTTATCAAACAAATTTAATGTCAAAAGTGACGTTAGTTATATCAAAAAAATTTTATGTCATCATATGTCATTTCATTTTATCAGCGATAATTATTGCTTTGTTGTGTTTATATTTTCAAAAATATTGTTGTTGTTGATTTGTGTTTATTTTTTCCAAAATATTATTGAGTTGTTGAGTGAAGGTAAAATGCCATGAGCAAGACGACAAAACATAGGCCGGCGATTGCACGGCGATCAAAAATACGTTGTGCTGTTTTGGATGAAATGCTGCGTGCTGCTTTTAATTACAACAGTCAGATTGATTATAGTATATACGGATACATTGGAATGATGGACGCATTATGTCCACATTGTGATGCGGCTAACTTTCGTGAATTGGATGAACGTTGTGCAATTTTTTCAAATACAAGACCATTCAAGGTTTTTCCATAAGCATAACGCATTAGTTCAATTGTTCAAAATTGCTCTCGATCGTATGCCAAAATTATTGAACAAATATGAACATTATATGGCAGAAGACATTTTAATTCGTATGCGTCATCATGAAAGAAATCCCGATTTGTTGATTACCTTGGAAATGTACAACGAAGCTTTAATAATAATTGAAGATATGTGTCTAAAGATTTTAAATAAAGCATTAGCACAATTGGGTATGACCGCACCAAATCGTAAGATACATGATTTTTTTGATCGTGAATTGCAATATGAGCAGGAGTTCAATTCTAATGCAAAACTTTCGTTGTATCATTGATTTTAGCGACTATTCGATCGGAACAGAAAATTGCATTGCATCTTCGGGAATTGCTGCTACATTATTAGAAGGTGGTCGAACCGCACACTGCATAAAAATTGCCTTTGAATGTACAGGTGATTAAACTCCAACATGCAATATTTCGAGAAATTCTGCTATGGCAAAAGTTCTGCGATTAACGTCAATTATTTTATGGGATGAGTGCGCAATGGCGAAATCAATAGAAGCATTTAATCGAACAATGCAAGATTTACGCGGTAATCAACAGCTTTTTGGTGGTGCTCTGATATTGCTGTCAGGGGACTTTCGTCAAACATTGCCTGTCATTTCTCGATCAACTCCTACTGATGAAATAAACGCCTGTTTGAAGTCATCAGTTCTTTGGAGATATGTACGAAAATTTACAATGAACATTAATATGCGTATTCACCTACATAATGATGCAACTGCCCATGAGTTTTCAAAACAATTGTTAGAAATTGGTGACGGCAAAATACCAATCGACAGTACCAACGGATTGATCACTTTACCGAACAATTTTTGTACAATTGCGCAATCTATAGATGAGTTGATTAAATGTGTTTTTCCGAATATTCTTCAGAATTACAAAAATCTTGATTGGTAGAAAGAACGCGCCATTTTAGCACCGAAAAACCAATATCAATGCCATTAATTTTGAAATTCAAGCGAAACTGCCAGGTGTAGTCACGACATATAAATCAATTGACAGTGTTATGAATCAAGATGAGGCAATGAATTATCCAATTGAATTTTTAAATTCATTGGAACCGACTGGTATACTACAGCATTGCTTGAATCTGAAAATTGGTTCTTTGAATCTGAAAAAGGAGAAGTGTGTTTGATACCGCGTATCCCTATGATTCCAACTTATATGCCATTTGAATTCAAAAGATTACAATATCCTGTGCGTTTATCATTTGCGATGTCCATAAATAAGGCCCAAGGGCAAACACTTCACGTTTGTGGTGTCAATTTGGAGGAATCATGTTTTTCACATGGCCAACTTTATGTTGCCTGTTCCAGAACCCCCCCAACTGTTTATTTATTCATGCTCAAAATGGGAAAACAAAAATATTGTTTATCCAAATATTTTTGACTAACCCATATAAACCCACCATAGTAAGAGTACCCAATTCTTTTTTATTTTTTACTCTTTGCTGATAAATATAATATATAAATAATATATCATTTGTGTCATTTGGAATTTTAAATAGCTAGCAATTTATAATATTTTTTTGTGTGAATAAATGAACTTAATAGTCATTTTTTTTTTATTACTATGCCTTATACGTAGCGAAGCACTACCGGGCCGCTAGTAATAATAATAAATAAATATTTTCTAACAATTACACCAATTATTTAGTTCCAAGATAAGTATCATTAAGAATTTGTGTTATGGATACTAAATAACGGATAAACATACATAAATACTTTTTTGTAAATAAATACTTAACATACATAGGGAAACAGTCAGACCAGAACAAACATTCATGTTCATGCAAACAAATATTTGTCCTGTGTGGGAATCGAACCCACGACCTTGGAGCGGAGAGGTATACTCGCCATCACGCCATAACGGTCGTCAAATATCATCATATGTTCAGCCCTTGGGCTGATGATGAATCTGATTGCAATAGTACGATTTTATGGATAAAACTATTGTTAGGTGACGACCGATATGGCGTGATGGCCGCACTCCACTCCTGAAGTCGTGGGGTCGATTCCCACACAGGACAAATCTTTGTATGTTTATATGAATACTTGTTCTAGTCTCGGTGGTTTTTTATGTATATTAAGTATGTATTTAAAAATAAAAAAGTATTTAAGTATGTTTATCCGTAATTTAGTATCCATAACACAAGTTCCTTATGATACTTATCTTGGAAGTAAATAATTGGTGTAAGTGTCAGAAATATTTATTTATTTAGTGCAAGTGTCCTAAAATCAGAGTAATAATTAAGAAGCTGAAGTGGCAGTGGGCAGGGCTTATAGCATGTAGAACTGACAGCCGTTGAGGCAGAAAAGACTTTTTTTTTCGGATGGAAAATCATCAAATGACAGTCTTCCGCTGTGGGAGAAAAAAAAAAATTAAAAAGTATTTATTTAGTTTTCTTAGCAATGATTACATTGTACGTCTACCAAACTGTACAACAGTTTGTTGGCAGTGGAAGGGTGTGTCAGACTTTTACTGACTAAGAACCATCCATGTTCCTTCTTGAGCCTGTAACACCAAGGCCGCGGTAGCCCTTTCGAACAGTCCCGCAACTCTGGCAGGAGGCAGAAAAGACCTAGACGTCCTCCAGCAAGATGGACTGGCGATCTGGTAAATACTCAAATACAAATACTCATTTATTGGTAATACAACATTACACATCACAGAAAAGAAAACATACATAATTATTAGAATGAAATTAAATCACAATATTATTAAGAATTGATAATTGTCCAATATGTAAAAATATGTCAAAAACAAATGAATTAAGGAATATAAATGAAATTCAAAAAAAAAACGGTCAATAATTATGTAAATTAAAATAAAGCAAAATATCATTTCAGATTCTTACTTAATTAAATTACATTTATCACAATACAATTATAAATCTTGAGAATTCTTTATTTCATAAAACATTAATCTCATAAAACGTTTGCTCAAGAAGATATTTTTTAACCTCTCTTTGAAGGCTAGGAGCCGCCAACACGGCCCAAGGCAATTTATTGAACACACAGACGGTCCCATGATGTGCGTGAGTCTTTCAGACCTCGTCAAGCGTCTGGAAAATTCTCTCAGCAAGTTAGCTGGTCGCAGGAGCACTATGAATGCAGGCCAACTACAACAGGTCACACTGGAAATGTATGGGAGAGGCCCGTTCAGCATAGGCCTGTCTCGGGCCGATAATGATGATAATCCTAAAATCCAATACCTAAAGAAAATATATATCAGAGAGCCAATTTTTCACATAAACATAATTTTACAAGCGGCCCAAACATTGACTCCGTCTTCCCTTCAAAGCATAAAAAAACGATATATTATCATAACTCCGGCCCTTCACGTCTCGCTCGTTTTAATATCTTCCCGTGACCGTATGAAAAACTTGGGGTTTGTCAAAGAGAACCCTGTTTTTGGAGGGAAAAAGACGGTTATTGAGTTTTGTAACAAAAAAAGTTTTATGTTGATTTAGCAAAGAATTTATTACCGTATTTGAGGGAAAATATTTTTAATATGCACACTGGTGTTGACTTCTTGCCACTATAAGTGTACCAGCCCGTCTGATAAATTGATAAAAAAAATATATATATTTCTATTGAATAATTTGAATTGCCTCATCGTTAAATCGGACTGAGCATGTCATAAATTAATTTTATAGATTAATTATCAACAGGTTCAATCCATATTAAGCCTTAAATTTAACGCATAACCTTAAGTAACTATTTGTAAGTTAAATAATTTGCTCGCCCGCAACGGGTACACTGTTGTTACTAATTTAATTAATTTATTTATTTAATCAGAACGAAATACACCAATTACACTAATTATCAAAAACATTAAAAGTTAAATAATTTTAAAATCTCACACATAAAAACTTCTTTTATCCCAATCTCTCACAATTCCTCAGACACACTGACAAAATCTCAGGCCATCCGTCCGCAAACAAATCACAGTCGGGTGCTGCATCCAGGATGGCATTAAGTGCGTTGAGTGTCCGCGGAATGTGTGATTTTGAGCGGGCTACGGTTCGGCAGGTTGGCCCAGCAAACAGCTTATGTTTCCTGCTCCTATAATAATTATCGGGTGCATAAAGTCGACACAGCTCACCATGAAGATCAGGAGAGTCTATTCTACCACGTAAAATTTTAGTTATAGTGATGATTTGATCACAGGCTCTTCTCACCTCTAAAGAATTGTATTCTAATTGGCCAAGGAGAAACATAAATTAATACATGAACACCAGCAAAATGTACACAGTCTTAGCAATAAAGATCTAATCTATACTATTCTAAGCATGAGAGACCTTGGTCTCAGCTCGTCTACATGTTAGTATACCTCTAAACCTTTATAAATATGTCATCATTTATATCCAGTCCATTAAGATTATACTAGGACTTCTTGGCGGGAAAGTGAAGAGTCATGTCAGCAGTTTTGTGGATTTTTTTAAAATTTGTGATTTTTTAAACATTAATGTGTAATAACGGTGGATTATTAACCGTTAAGTGTTGGTGAACGTACATGAGTGTTGGTAAATCAAATGAAACAGTGCAACATCACATTTTAAATTCTCTCAAGAAGTCCATGTGAGATCTCAGTATAGTCCCACATTTTACTGAGGACTCAAGGGGCTTAGAGGATCTCAATTATCATCTTTATCACCACTTATTCATATTTACTATGTATTAAATATTATACATATATTTATTATCTATAACTTGACACTGGCTAAATGTGCTAAACGCACGAAGCCATTATTGAAAAGAAAAATAACAATGTTACACTGATGAGCACTAGCCTCCTCTCACGTTACTAGTCTACTAGTAAGAAAAGCTGTGTACATAACCTAAACACAAGGAACAAGCATAATAAATTAGTTGTACCTGCCACTAGGCTCCAAAAGATAAACAAATCTTTTAAAGGTCAATGTGTGCGATTCTACAATAAAATCCCAAGCAACATACAGCAATTGAGCCTAAATAAATTTAAATTAACAATAAAACACAAGCTGTCTTCAAAGGGATACTATTCTATTAAACTTACTTACTTTTTATTTACTATATGGCAGATAAAAATGCTTGAGATTAAGCTGCCGTTTCATACAGGCTATTCTAATATGAATGACTTGAAAACATAAATATTGTTAAAGTACATAACCTTAACTTATTGCATTGTATAGCTTCACAGACAAATGAAGATTGTATTTCTAGTACCAAACTAATGGACATATTTAAAAGAGCAAAGCCTGTGAGTTTCTTGCCAGTTCTTCTTACAGAGCGGTGGCTCGGAACTGGCACTTAGATTCACTTACACTTAATTATTTTTTGTTTTTAAATTGTTTTGTTGCATGTAAGTGAATCTAAGCTTCGTGATTTAGTGTAATATTATTTTGATAGTTTTTTTTTTTCATTTGTAATCATGACGTTTTCAAGTACTATGTATAATAGTTTATGAAATAAATAATTTTTTACTTTACTTTACTTTACTTTACTCAGCTCGCCATCACGTCAAGGTGGAGACCATTCGGGGGAGATCGAAGTGCAGTACTTCGTGGGACCAACAATAATAGCTGGCGAAATGTGGGCGTATAATGTGCCTCTGCCTACCCCTTCGGGAAAACAGGTGTGATATTATATATGTATGTATGTATCTAGTTTCAGCTCAGATGTATATCTCTGAACTTCCATAAAAATATATTCGTTCATAAATAATTGAGCAGTTACCTAATCGAGCTCCTCAGAAAAACAACTTGTTTTCCCAATACCCCGTCTTTCCCACATCGGGGACACTAAATTAGATAATACAGTAGGTCAGCTTTAGCGTAATATATAAGGAAAAATGTTATAATGCTCTCAGCCCATTCATTTTCCTCTATCCATTTTTAGTCTCGTTAGAGTCACCGACAGACTGACTGACTGATTGATGGACAATCCCCTCCCCCTTTAGAATCACGACAGGCTGACTGACAGATCCGCCCGATAAGAGTCACAGACAGACTGACAAATCTTAATCTTGAGAAAAACCACAACAGACGAATAAACTGACAAACCTTGACAAATTCTGACAAAGAACCCATTTGCTTTTATTTCTACAGCTCATATCTCTTTAATTGTTGTTAAAAATGCATGCTGTGGTCTCCTATAATTGAGGGAGTACACATAATGTTACGGGTATGTCACATATTATTGTATTTTTGTCGTGTATGTCCTTTGTTGGAGACCCATATTTTCAATAAATAAATAAAAAAATATATCGAATTTTAATTTTATGTCTGAATGTTTGACGAATCTAAATGATCATGTTGATCTTAAAGACAATAAAGTATATTTTATTTATTTTTATTTTATTTTACTGATCACGGGCCTTACGAACCAAGGTAAGAGGAAATAAGGCTATTCTCTAACACGCTGACTCTGCCTAGCACTGGGTATTGTGAATTGGAGGACGCAGGTGTGTGGCGTACTCTTGTATTCTATTTTTCCTGTTACAGTAAGGCCTCTTAAAGTTTTGTCACTATTCCTGTCTAATGTGGGTCTTATTTACTTTCCCTCTACGATATCAAAGTGTTATCAGCCCTATTTGTACTTAGTTTTAAGCAGCAAACTTTCTGCTCCTGTCTATTTCGCATGTCTCAGACACTTGAAATTGGGTCAATGTCTTATTTCACCTGCGTTTCGTTTCTGGTTGCTGAAGCGAAGGGTGCAATGACGTGTGAACGCGTTCTCCCGCCAAATTCCTTGTCACACTTGCCACAGACCAAAGGAGTTGTTCAATCGAAAACATTTCCACGGAGTTTTCATTCAATAATAAAAAAGTAAAGAGAATGTGGAAGATAGGACAATATATTATACAAAAGTTGCTCTGAACATTTCTAAATAAAGTAAAGTAAAAAAATATATTTATTTCATAAACTATTATACATAGTACTTGAAAACGTCATAATTAGAAATGAAAAAAAAACAATCGAAATATTATTACACTAAATCACGAAGCTAAGATTCACTTACATGCAACAAAACATTTTAAAAACAAAAAATAATTAAGTGTAAGTGAATCTAAGTGCCAGTTCCGAGCCACCGCTCTGTAAGAAGAACTGGCAAGAAACTCACAGACTATGCTCTTTTAAATATATCCATTGGTTTGGTACTTGAATTACAATCTTTATTATTTATTACTTACTTATTACGTATTTATGTTATTAAGTTTGAAGATAATATGCAAAATGAAGAAAAAATCCAGTCATCACCTGTCTAAGATATCAGAGACGAGACCAATAGAACAATGTAACGGGTCTTGGGTTTAATCCCTGGTCGTGTATATATATATGTATAACTTTTCAAAGTTATGTGCATATTACTTTCAATACAAGTTGAGTTCTCCTGTCACTTAAGTTGTTATTTAGAATAATAAGTCTTGTTTTGTGTTAACTATATTTTTTACTTATTTTTTTTTGTGCAACTTCAATTGAATAAATATTTTTCTTTCTTTTTTTCTTTAATAGTCACTAACTCCGTGCCTTGGAAAGCACAGCCGTTAGTCTGTCACTCCTGACATGAGCATCCTGATAGGTAATTTAATCGTAGAATGATGTTTCCCTCTGGGTTGCGGAGGTCAGACGGCTTAACTAAAATTCAGCCAAATTTGGTTACACCTCTGAACAAATCCTGGGTTGGGTTTTTAATGCCAGTTCA
Source organism: Musotima nitidalis (assembly GCA_949126915.1). Taxonomy (NCBI): domain Eukaryota; kingdom Metazoa; phylum Arthropoda; class Insecta; order Lepidoptera; family Crambidae; genus Musotima; species Musotima nitidalis. The sequence goes on from OX421439.1 coordinate 12,300,446, forward strand.
AAAGTCCCTAACACCTAACCAATTGAACAATGACAAGGACATAAGTCCACATGGCCTCCAAGCAGTAAGGACCATATCTCAGTAAGACTGTAATTGAAAGCGTGAAGCGACAGGCGTACAGGACGAGGCAGGTCGACACGACGTGTCGCTATTTCCCGAGGTGCAGCATTTTGGACAGGTAAGCTAGGGGTGCCAACTGTCTACCTTTCTATTATTTTTTAACATAAATATTATTATGAGACGAATTTTTGCTTGAAAAAATCAACGCGTCCGCAGTCGCCTGAGTAGGAATCGACCAGAGCGGTTGGCCGGTTCTTCCAGTATTTTTATTTTTAAATTATTACATATAGCATTGTGGCTGCTTACAGTTCTGCGGTCGCCTTTGCTTTACCTAAAGAAAAAACCAATTAGTAGCCATTTTGGATGTTTTCCCATGTATATTAAGTATGTATTTACAATAAAAAAAGTATTTAAGTATGTTTATCTGTTTTTTTAGTATACATAACACAAGTTCTTAGTGATACTTATCCTGGAACTAAATAATTGGTGTGATAGTAAGAGAATATTTATTTATTTTCTTATTTTGGGGAGCTCGAATTGATGTTTTAATATCAACACACCAGCTGATTTTATTACACTGATGAACTTTCCTATGCCAAATTGAATACTGTATATTTATTGATTGCTAGTAAGAAAATATTATATTAAGTTTTGTGTTCATTATAGATTCTTTTAGTAATTTCGTATTATTGGAAAGCATTTTTTTATTTGATTGATTAAATTAGGTGTATTATCCTACAAACATTTTAGGGACCCAATTTAATCTCACCTGCAAGTGGTGCACCTGCCGAAGAACGAACGAGGCTCTGGCAAACAATAAACGGCAATAGGCTCGCCACCTATTGATACAACATGAGATAATATAATTGGAGAAATGTAGGCATATAATTATACCTTTGAATACCCCCACGGAGAAACAGGAGTATTATTAATATTATTTATTTTTGGAAATATGTGATTTACTCTCCTATGCCAAATTAATAAATAAAGCCTATACTACTCTGTAAATGAATTTCTTTATGATAAAATTAATTAATTATTATGTATAAATTTTATGGAAAATAATATTAAAATTTAGTTATTCTTCAATGTGACATAAATTGTAATTATATTATTCTTATTACTTATTTTGACTAATTTGTACTGTATTTGCACACCTAGAAAGGTTAAATATGGCGAACAAATGTATTTTATAACATCTTTAAATTGTAATGTACCCATGTTATGCAAATAAATTATTTGATTTGATTGATTGATACTTATTTCAGATTTAACTTTGTTTAATTAAGTTTAATTATTTAGTTTTGTTTAAAATTATTCTGAAGCGGTGCCCCAACGAGCTTCATGATTGTATAATTGCTATTTTTAGATTTTGATAACTCATGAAACAAAAACCATTTGATTTTGTTTGAAATAGTTTTAGTGACAACCCTACGAAGCCTAAAGCGATGATGCAACGCCAGTGCCTGAACTTTGGTCCTCGTGAAGGCTGCTATCTACGACACTGCATGAGTGGTCACCGTTTTGGCTCTTCGAAGGTGTTGCTTTGTTAGGCAACCATATGATAGGTTAGGTCAACTATTTAGAAAGAATAATAAAATTATTTAGTTCAAAAATACTGTATCATCATCATCATATCCTAGCATTAACCCGGTTGCCCTAGACTTAAGCTTAGGGTCTGCTCACTCGTCTATCCAGATTTGGCTGAATTTCAGTTATTACACAAAGCGAATGCTGGCTGACCTTCACAAACAAGAGGGAAACACCAACCTATGGTTAATATAGTTATACTGAATCCCTACCAAAATTGCTAAATAGTACTAACTACCGGGGGGGGAGGACTACGAGGGACCTGTGTAGGATGCAGCGGGCGGGCCAGGAGGGCCCGTCAAGCAGCGCCAGTAGGTCGCGTCCACTGCGCTTCTCTCCCGGTTTTGGTCCGGGGGACGTTGGCCGTAGGCGGGGTGTCAAACGTTGCAACACAGTTACTGGCCCCCGCCTCTTTCTCAACAAGCGGCGGGCGTCGTCGGAAGATTTTTAGTGGGTATTACTGCTGACGGTCGTGCTGCCGGTGGTGAGTCCCACACCCTCTTTCGGACCCCTATGGCCGGAAGGCAATGCGTAAATGCATTTTTTTGATGTAACACAAAAAAAAGGGGAAGTACTATTCTAGGCACACGGCAATCATCATTATGTCAACTCATTAACGTCCCACTACTGTTTACATGCGTCTTCTCAAGCAAAGTTATAGGCCTATCTTATCTTATCGCAAGAGCCACAGACTATCCGTGGCGCACTTCGACCCTTATGTCGGATCTTTTGTGCATCCCCTTGCCTTTCACTCCAAATCTCCAAATATTGGTGCCATCATCTTTATGACGGTCTTTGCAGATTGGAGCCCATAGTCTCTTGGTTGTGGGTAGGCCACCCCCAGGAGACCCATTCGACAAGCAGTTATAGGCCTATAATTGTGTAGCAGAGTAGAGGTCTGATTGACGAACAATGGATTTAAAGTTATCTCTATAATAGTGATCCAGTTTCAATCAATCTTTGATTCCAGTTCCAGTTTCTTATATGACCTTGCAACTCAGACCTTCAAAATCAAAGTGACGTCAAAGTAAAAATCAATTATTCAAGTTTGGCTACATAGAGCTTTTATGAAAGTCAAACTTAAATGCGTGTAGGTTAAATGTGAGTAGGTTAATGAGTGTAAATGAAGCTAAAAGTGTGTGCTAAGATCGTAGCAAGTGGAAGGATGTGATCTCTGTCTACCCCTACGGGAAAGAGGCGTGACATTATGTATGTATTTAACTTAAATACTAACGCGCCCATTCACTGCGGGCGGGAGCTTGATCGTAAAAGAACGGGCAAGAACGTCGTCAAGGTAAATTTTTTTCCGCCAGTTACTTTGTAAACTCAGCTTTACTTCAACCAAAGCCATTCTACAATCTCAAGTATTATGTTATGTTTTGGTACATTACAAATAAGATTTAGAGACCCTTAACCCGACATTTCTGCGACCAAATTGCAATATTTTTTCTCAGGGTATAATTTATTGAGTGAAGTACACAATTTAGCGAGGCAACATGGGCTGGCGGCGCCATTTCCATGGGAATCGCAGTAACAAGACCGGCTAGTTGGATGTCGCTGACTATATTAGTGATTTATGAACTATTTCATTAGCAGAACTTCTGTTCGGCTGACGATTACACCGAGTCGTAATTGAACAAATTTATAAAGTTAATGTTCTTTAATGGAAGTCTAACATACACATATTATATTTATTAAAAACATGTACATTATAATATGCAGGAATTTTTCGATGATAAAATCAATTAATCTATTTAAATAAATAAGTATATTGTTATTCTTTAATGTCTTAAATTTTTGTAAGTCACCTAGGACGCAGGCACTTAGTAGGTCCTTTGTTATGTTGCTATGCCCTTACAGGGCGTCACATTGTATCTATCCATATTTGTTGTTACAACCTACTTCCATGTGACATGCAATAAATGATTTGTATTTGTATGATTTGTATTTGCATGTTCATAGGGATTTCAATCATCCTACCATGGGGGATCCTATATAAGGGGTATGAGGATTCTATCAAGAATGGGGATTTATTTCACAAAAGTTTTTAGCCAAATTAAATCCCATAATTACAAATTTATACACAACTTCTAGGGTTGGCTGGTAGAGATCTCTTCTAGAGATAAGTGCACCTTTGTACTTTTAGTTTTTAAATACCTTTTGTAATCTATTTATGTTTTACACATAAAGGATTATTTTTTTTATATAATATTGTCCTACCGTACTTAAGGAACCCAATAAAACACCACCTGTATCTGATATACCAGCTGGTCAACGGACGAGGCTCTGGCAAATATAAGTTCAGTTCAAGCAGCAATAGGCTCGATACTTATTGCAAGAGATCAAAAATACAATTAGCGAAATGTGAGCGTATAATATGCCTCTGCCTACCCTTTTAAGAAAACAGGCGTGATGATTAAGGTCAATATATTTTATTCAAGTTTGGCTCAATAGAGCTCTTATGAAAGTCAAACTTATAAAGTAACGCACCTAATTTCTAAGAGCAAAAGCTTGATTGTAAAAGAACAAGCAAGGAAATCGTCAAGGTTAGTCTTTATATACATTTTACACGCAAGAAATCTTTTGAAAATCGATGCCGTAGTCACAAGTACTCCCGGCTCATACTAAACAGAAGCCAGTTTTGGTGTAAATGGTCAAGTCTTTACATGTATTTTATTTGACAAACTTTGACTAAACTTTTGTAATCGGAGATGTATGTACTTTGATTGTTATTTTAATTAATTGCGATCTACCTTTTTTATTATATGTTTTGTTACAAAGATTGCATGGAAGACATCGCTCTTAGCCTTTACTCACCTTTTATTTTATAATAATGTTATTGTAAATAATCTCTCTTAGCCTTTACTCACCTTTTATTTTATAATTATGTTAATGCACCTTTTTATTAGTAAGAAGTTTATGTATCGTAAAAAGTCTCTCGAAGCGCTTAGTACTCCCAAATCCATGGGGCTCCCCTCACGAGCCAGGTCAGATTCAGATCCTAATTGTCTTTTACTTAGCTGAGCACTTACAATATAATTAATCATATTAATAACAGGAACCAATAGCATAGCGATTTTGAATGCTTAACAAACGGTCCCGCATTAAATGTGGTGAGTCCTTTTCAGTTGAATCTTCGTAGACTATTGAGTCACTTCAAAGACCGTTTTCTCACGAACTCATAATCTAGCTCCTTTCTAGTTTTTATCAATTTTGTTATGTTTGTTAAAATTAGCATGATAATACTTTCCCTTTCCAAATACTAATCAAACGATCTCTCTGATACTCTGTAGAAAAAAAATAAGGCAATTCTTATGTGCAATTTTACATAATACTGCCTTACACATCGGTGTGACAGCCAGCCGCGTTATCCTACACTCGCTTCAACGTTGCATAATGCATGACGGTATATTTTTACCGCCGAGCGCCGAACGCGACGCGCTGACGACACATAATGTGCCAATCACTTAGTTATTCGATCTAGGTGCAACATTCGGTTCAAAACTGTGTAAATGTTGTAGGTTGGAGTATTGTACGATCGCTGGGTAAGCTCATGGTACTGAATTCGACTTGTGATTGAACGGGATTTATTTGTGTTTAGGTTTTGAAATGTTAACTTCAAGTTTAAGTTTATGTGGTTGCAGACTACAACAGATATAAAACAATTTAATAGAAGTTTATCTTAGCATCCATCCCAGCCATTCGAAGTCCACTCCTGAACACGGGGATGTTCAGGAGTGGACTTCAAATGGCTTCAAATCTGTTTTCTATGTCGATGAACCTCGAATCCGCCTGCATCACCATCGGCCCAGTCATAGGTTGGGAAGGCCGTCCTTTCTACGAGTTACTTTAACACATCAATCTTTGATTTTGCACCCTGCATACATTTCGTCAGTCTGCAAATACGTCTTGCTATGTCGGGCACTTTAGTTAACCAGGGACTTCCTCATTGACGAGTCTATCACGTAGTGACATTCCGAGAATAGCTCTCTCTATTACACGCTGAGCCATACTGAGCTTACTTATGAGGCCCATAGTCAAGCACCCAGTCTCAGTACCGTTTTGTGTGCCTGCACCTTTCAAACTATGTGGTTAGTGTTGCTTAATTTTATTTATAAGTATATCTCGAAAAGAAATATGAAAGTGAGTGTGTGAAAAACTGTGAAGGGTGTACAGAGATTCTGTCATCAACATTGGAGCCCAAGCCAACCTTAACAAATGCACCTGCCGATTAACAGACGAGGCTTTGGCAAACATAGAAGTTCCTGGTTGAAGCGGCAATAGGCTTGCCACCTATTACGTGGGACCAGGAACACAATTGGCGAAGTGTGAGCGTATAATATGCGTGATATAATGTATGTATGTAAATAAGATTAATGCAGTAGGTGTGAAATTGAGAAAAAAGTTAAAAATAAAGTGGCAAAAGACGATGCTGGTTCGATAGAAGATATAGTGACAAGAATTAAGAAAGGTAATTATGCTTTTATGACCAAATTCAGAAAGTTTTGGAGAACGGGCAGGTCGTAAATACCCCAAACTGACGGGCGTGTATAACAAAGTCACTGAGTGTGAATAAAGCAAAGAGTGTGTCAGGATCATAGCAAGTGGAAGGATGTGATCTCTGCCTACCCTATATGGAAAAGAGGCGTAACAAATAAATTTAAATATTTCTGACACTTACACCAATTATTTAATTCCATGTTTAATATCATTAAGAACTTGTGTTAGGATACTAAATAACGCATAAACATATATAACTACTTTTTTTTGTAAATACATATTTAATATACATAGGAAAACACCCAGATCAGAATAAATATTAATATTTATACATACAAAGATTTGTCCTGTATGGGAATCGAACACACGACCTCTGGAGTGGAGTGCGGGTATACTCGCCACCACGCCATATCGGCCGGTAACAATTAGTATATCTGTAGTATTTTTCATTTATAATAAGTACCTTTTTGAAAATAGTGTAATTTAAACATACCCCAATAACCTGCGTATTTAATGAGACCTTTCCTTCGTCAGAAGTTGGCCAGAAACCGTTTTGTTTGCCTGCACCGTGCCGGTTTAACTTAATCTATTTCAAACTGTCACAGATTATCAGTCACTCACTGAACCCTTCTGTCATGAACGTTAACGATAAACTTACCGGCCGCATGGTAAAACCTTACTCATTTTACGTGCAGCCTGGAACTGAGGTTCACTTTCATGTGTGTAAAAGTGTTATCAACGAATTTTAAAATGTTAAGCCTTTTGTGATATAAATGATATATGTTTTACGTAGTGTTAAATGGAACAGGGTTTTATATATAGTTTTAAGTTTGTCTAGTTTATTTAAGTTAAGTTTACATAGTCTTTCTTTGGTTTGTACAAAAACTCTGTTGAAGTACACAATTTGAATTTGAATCAGGTACGAATCTGTTCCTACTTAATATACTTAGTGTACAAGTCTACATCTTGTATATTGGACTTGGCGTCAGCGTGGTCAGCGGCGAGTCGGCCCAGTTGCAACATCCACGTGAAGCGTCGACACTTTACACAGACGTTGCACTTTTTTATATCTTTATATGTGTACACAACATGTGATTGATATATAAACCTAACAATTATCAGCAATAAATTAGATTTCAACCGTCCGTGTTGGGTCTCATTCCTCTCTTTGTAGCTCCTACTGTCGGCCGGGACTACACCCCAGTACAGTTCCTTCCCTTCCTGCTGGTGGCCAGGGTACTCCCTGGTACAGCATTCCTTTCCCTTCCTGCTGGTGGCCAGGGCACCCCCTGGTACAGCAGTCCTTTCCCCTCCGCTGGTGGCCAGGGTACCCCCTGGTACAGCACTCTTTTCCCTTTCGCTGGTGGCCAGGATACCCCCTGGTACAGCATCTTATCCCTCTTTCCTCTTACTGTACGAGTGGCGAGCGGCGGCATACAACCGCAAGCGGACCACCGTACAATTAGTACTGTAAGATATACAATAATTGCATAGAACAAAGTTATATTTAGTGAAGGGCTGGTCAGAAGAACCCATAAAACCGACGGGAGGAAGAATCTGATGTGCTTTATTTGAATTTACAGAATTCTTGACTTTTTATAATTATTAATTTCATATATTTTTTAATAAAATTTTTATAGACATTTTTTATTTAGACTTTTTCAATTACTAATAATTTTGTGGTTTAATCGAATTTTAATAATTATTATAATAATGTATACTTTTCTTTTCCGTGACGTGTCATGTTCTATTATCTAACTAATCTAACATTGTCTTATATGAAAACGAAATTAAATTGCATTTTGAAACACTATCTCTCTAATGTTTTTTAGTGCAACTGTCGATAAGTTTTGGTAAAGAATATTTCCAACAAACGTTAGGAGACCGTTAACACAATCGACTAAGGGAAGCATCGTCCGAGTCCCATATGGCACCAGTCTATCTCTTTCGCTCCTCATATAATTCATGTTTAAACCTCTATCTATCTCACTTTTACACTACGGAGATAATTTTATTCTAACTATAAAAGGACGAGGCGTCGCAGTAATAATACCTCTCGACATTTTCAAGGAATATTTAATGAAAAGGGTTATAATGAAGTTTACTAATTATGTTTAGTGCCCGTTTATTTTGAATATATGATAGTGCCGTATGGTACCGGCCTAGAATAGAGCCACCCCCTCTCATATCACGGGGAGCCGTAAGAGTCGACAAAGAGTCAGCAGCAGCGTCATCCTTTTCTATTTTTTATCGTCGGTAAAAAAATGCTGCCTACGCACTGTGTTCTGGCCAATGGAGTGGAGAGATGGAGGGGAGTGTGGGGCTCACTGCGGCAGACGACACCACCGCAGTTCTACCCACTAAAAATCATTCGACGACGCCCACCGCTGTTGAAAAAAGGGGCGGGGGGCCAGTGCCTGGGTTTGTAGCTTCTGGCACCCCGCCCGCGGCCAACGTCCCCCGGATCAGAATCGAGAGGACCTCCTCAGAGAAGCGCGGTGTGCAGCGACCCCCTACCTCCTTGTGCGGCAATGGCGTAACTGGCCGACTTCTGGGAGGGTCTAGCAAGACAGAAGGGCCCCCCTGCCCCCGCCGTCTAAGACCCCCCCAGGCGCGGCCGGGCGGGCCATGAGGTGCGCCAACGGCGTAGCCGGAGAGAGAGCGGATCCCGCTCCCGGTGTCAACTGCGCAGTCACAGTGGCAACACCGAGTTGATTCCCCTCCGGCGATGTCACACAGATACTTCCCGAAACAACCTCCTTGCTCCTTCACGTTCTTGATTACGCCGACGCTTGCTTTCTTGATCTCACGGAGGACCAGCTAAATAAACTTAAGCGTCTTCAAAATTTTCGTGTAAGATTCATATTTGGTTTGCGCATATATGATCATGTATCTCATTACCGTTCTGTACTCAAGTGGCTTCCTATTCGTCTCCGCCGGAATACTCACATTCTATCTCATCTTTTTAACATATTGAACAATCCCATTGCGGTCATCAGAGAGTCTGAGCCTTGAAATTCCGTCACATGTCACTTCTTTTTACGATTCTTCTTTTACTGTACACGCTGCTCGTCTCTGGAATTCTCTCCCAGTTACTATAAGACAAGCGCATTCTCTAAATGTGTTCAAAATGGGAATAAAGAAGCTTTTCCTTTTAGAGAAGTAATGTCCTGCTGCTTAGTGTTCCTATATCATGATATACGTTTATCACGTTTTTATATATGTTGGTTTATTTAATTAAATTAATAGTATTTATTTTTGTTTTTGTTTATCAAAATATAACTTTATATTTTTATTCTTTTCTACTCCCCCGGTTTGCATTTAATTTTATCACTCTCCATCCTAAGGTTGCCTGGAAGAGATCGCTGTAAGCGATAAGGCCGCCAATTGTATCGCTTTTCTTTTGCAATTGTTTTCTTGTTTTATTTTTAATTTGGTGTACAATAAAGAATTTTCTATCTATCCTCATATTTTCCAGAAACCATCTCAGTGAACAGGGGTGGCTGGAAACCAGCGCCGTCTGAAGCATTATTCGCTGGACGGCACAAGCTGAGCCATCAGCTTTTGCTTTTAGTTCTCGAATTTAATTCTGGGTAAATTGTTTAATACCTTCATATATAAAATAACTGTTACAATGTACTTCAATTTGTGGAGAGAAGCAACAAATGACTTTTTATTTTATTTCTTCTTTATTTAGGGAAGTCTCAACACGGTAATGTACTAAATGGTTACTGACATAAACGACTTCTTACTTGTATTTTTGATATGTATGGTAAGTATTTAATTATTAATTTATTTATTTATTAATGTTAATTTTTTATTTGTATTAAGTATTTTGATGATTATTAATTGCAACTCCCCTCTCTTCAGTCTTAAAGTTGCGTACCCGACAGGGTCCATAAAATTGGTTCCTAAATTGTATAACACCTATGTACACATTATGGTTTAGAAATAAATAATTTGTATTTGTATTTAAGATCCAGTTGATTAGATTTAGTGCAGTTTTTTTTATCGTTTAGAGCTCTCTGACAAAGACGCGAAAACACCAAAGTCGTGAAGCGGGGCGAGTGACGCTAACGCTGCCATGCGGGTTATGTAATGCAATATTTCCAAATCCCATGAATACGGTATGACAGCCGCTCTGCCGACGCCGAGGCGGTGCGTGCTGGGGTTGTGATAATAGCGGGGAAGCAGGCATATTGTTTACATTTAGTGCCTGTTTCGCAATGTCTGGGAAGGAAAGAAGAGTAAGAATGTAAATACTTTATCACTATAGGAAGTTTCGATTTTTTCTCACTCGAGTTAAGAAATTTTGTGAATTAACTCAATTGCGTGTTCCTCATTTAGGCACTGTCAAAGTCTAGTATTGAAAACTTTACTGTAGGAGTTATGTTATATATTATACTATTATACTTACTATTATACTTGAGCAATTTTAAACATGCAAACTGTTCCATAAATAATTTCCTCAAAGGAATGTAACAATGATGCGCAAGTTGTTATCGATAAAGGCCACCAAAGACAGCAGACCTATGGGTCCGATCTTTTCTGTTCATGATTTATGTTGCTATGAGCGTAGAGTTTAAAATTTCCTCATATTTGTAACCGATTAGCGCGACTTTACACTTTACGATCTTAACTTAGGCCGGCTTGCACAACAGTATTTAATGTGATTTTAACTAAATTTGATTAAAAATTGTTTGCATTTCAGTAATTAGTTTGAAGATGAGTAGGACAGCACGATGCTTCAAATAGGTTTTGCACTAAAAAGGATTAGTGACTGTTGTGCCAGCCGCTCTTTGAAAGTGATCATACACAAACTAGATAGGACTAAATAGATATACGGGGTACAGGGTGTATGGGGATTCTATAAAGATCTGAGTGTTCAATCTAGTTAATTACATTTATTTATTAGTTTTAGTTTTCTTAATTGCTACTAGACGGCGTGACGTATATTTAAAATGCAGTAAAGATGAAAAATATTAGTTTGTAAAACTGCCGCTAGATGTCACTATGCGTAGTTACATCGCGTCATCGTTTTGTCACATCAGCTTCTATAGAAAGGTGGCAGTAACAAAATAAAGTATCTCAGCCTAAGGAACTAGAGTTTTATTCACTGAGAAACCCGAGCCAAACTCACCTGCAAGTAGTGGACCTGCTAAACAATGGACGTGGCTCTGGTATGGTTCCCGGTAAGCGGTAACAGGTCAGCCACCTAATTCGTGGGACGAAAATGTCAATGTGGCCAGTGTGGGCGTATAATATGCCTTTCTCGGGAAGAAAGGCGTGATTATAATATTTATGTATGCAAGTACGATTTAACACCCGCTGTAAGCAAAACCCCAGCCCACAACCATAACGCGGGTAGTGATTTGCGAGAAACAAGAGTATCTGTCATAAACTAGTTGATGCCGCGCTCGAGATTCAGTTAAAATTTATGCTCCTATGTTCAATCTCGCGCTACCGTCTCCTGCCTATATAACGAGAGGAACTATGAGACTTTAAGTTACAATTTAAGTTGAGAGGGGAGAATGAATGTTATATTTAAATTTGGGTATCTACATATTGACGGTAGCAATTAACACTGTCGTAAGTGAAAAGTCGTTTCTTTAAACAATGTCGTAAGTAAAAAGTAACGACTTATCACTTATGAAATTGTTAATTGCTGCCGTCGATGTAATGTCACACCTGTTTCCCCGAAAGTGTAGGCAGAAGCATATTACAAGATCACACTTCGTTGTTGGTCCCACGTAATAGGTGGCGAGCCTATTGCTGGTTACCGGGTACTGTTATGCTGCTAGAGCCTCGTCCGTTAATCGGCAGGGGCACCACTGGCAGGTGAGGTTGGCGTGGACTCCTAAGATCTTGATATCTCCCTCTAATCTTATGTCTTTGCTCCGGCCTCGTACACTAAGAGAAAGCTATGAAACTTTCAGTTACGAGTTTAGTTGAGAAGGGGCATGTACCTATGTTATATTCAAATGTACCTGATTTAATAGAATCTCTTTCTTTTATAAAATTGCGAAATATCTTTTGTGGTGATAGTCGTGCGCTGTAATTTTGGTGACGATTTAGATCTTTAGTCCTTTTAGTCACAATCATGAGTCCAATGAAGTCTACTGCTGAACATAAGCTTCCCCCGTGAACTTTCAACTTGACCAATGGGTCGGAGGCGAAGTGAAAATATGGACCTGTTTTTGGTCAAATTACCTATTCTTTTACAGATTTTCTAAGTAGCTGAAAGAGAAAAATAACGTTGTGTTTTTATTTTATATCAGGTTTATGATTTAGTGGTACACACATACATACATTCACGCGTGTCCCCCCGAGTCGAGTATACCCCACGGTCGGCAGGTGCACCACTTGCAGTTAAGGTTGGCTTAGACTCCTCAGGTCTTGGTAGGATTTAATTCTTCTTTCCTTCCTCCCCGGAACTCTAGGGCTAGGTTGGCGTGGTAGGGGGGCTGAGTACCTCCCTGAGGCCGAGAAAATGTAACACCCAGAGATTGGCGACTCTGGGTGCCCTTAGTACTGACTACCGGGAGGGGGGGAGAACTAAGAGGGATCTGAGGGGCGCGTCCACTGCGCCTCTCTGAGGAGGTCCTTCCGGTTTCGGTCCGGGGGACGTTGGCTGCAGGCGGGGTGTCAGAAGCTGCAACCCAGGAACTGGCCCGCGCCTTTTTCTCAACATGCGGCGGGCATCGTCGGAAGATTTTTAGTGGGTATTACTGCTGGCAGTCCGTCTGCCGGTGGTGAGTCCCAAACCCAATTTCGGTCCCCCTTTGGCCGGAAGGAAGTGCGTAAATGCATTTTTATTCCGACGTGAAACAAAAGAGAAAATGATTTAATAGCCTTAATATTCTTATAGGAAATTGTCGAAGACATCTTTGGCATAATATTATACAAGTATTCGTACTATGTTTCATTAAAATTAATATAAAGTCTCACTAAAAACTGTTGTTATTTTCTTATTTTAATACGTTACGTTTAGATATAACCATGACAGACTGTCTCTATGAGCATAACGTTTGATGTTGTTTTTATCGCAGTTGTTTCATTTACATTTTAGCCTTTTCATTCTATTTTTATGTGTATAGAAAATAAAATATGTTTTTCTTTTAAGGACTGACCCAACCGACTCTGTGAACTTTAAAAATGACCACAGGAAATAATTGATATACCATTGCCAACTTTTGAAACTGTAGTTAAAAAGGTTAATGAGTGTGAATGAAGCTAAAAGTGTGTGCCAAGATCGTAGCAAGTGGAAGGATGTGATCTCTGCCTACCGCTACGGGAAAGAGGCGTGACATTATGTATGTATTAAAAAGCTCTTTACAAGGGGTATAATGCTGTAAATGATTACTGGTCAGATAAAAAAGCTTTTTTGCATATAAGTGAATCTAAGGTACCAATAATCCTACCAAGACCTAAGGAGCCCAAGCCAACCTCACCTGCAAGTGGTGCACCTGCCGATCAACGGACGAGGATCTGGCGAACACATTAGTGCCCGGTAAGCGGCAATAGGCTCACCACCTATTACGTGGGACTAACTATATAATTGGCGAAGTATGGGCGTGTAATATGCCTCTGCCTACCCCTTCGGGGAAACACGCGTGAATATATGTATGTGAAACTAAGCCTCGTGATTTCTGTGTATGTATATTTAGTTTTTTTAGGAATATAATAAACTAAACCTCTAAAAAAAGCTTTTTTGATCATCAAAAATACTGAGTGAGCATCTAATGAGGTGATTAGGTGCTCAATCAGTATTTTTGATGTACAAAAAGGTTAGGTTAGGTTGGCAATTTATTAATTTTGAAGACACGTTCGTATGATCCGTTTTTTTATACATATTTAATTTTGACGTTTTCAAGTGCTATGTAATAGTTTATGACATACATAACTTTTAACTTTAGTTTACATCGATGACCTTATCAAACAAGTACCGCGGAGCTAGGATCACTTTGCGACAATATCAACTTTAGTGCGAGCTTCAATCAAGTTTCCACTTAGAATATTCCACTAAAGTAATGATTAATGTACATTCTCGCTCAAACACACTCTAAGCCATTGTTTCAATGGCTGGTCTGTCATCATTGACGTCAAACGCAAAGGCAATATAATATATACATAGTTCATAAGGATTCTGCATGTCAATAAGTTTATTGATAGTCATAGTTTCGTCATTAATTTATTGTAAGTTATACAATTACTAAGGCTTTAAAGGCAAACTTCTCACAGTAAATGCAATTGTTTAAAGTATAAAACATATATAGGGTGTATAGGGATCCTACCAAGACCTGAGGAGTCAAAGCCAACCTCACCTGCAAGTGGTGCACCTGCCGATCAACGGACGAGGCTCTGGCGAACATAACAGTGGCCTGTAAGCGGTAATAGGCTCGCCACCTATTACGTGGGACCAACTATGTAATTAGCGAAGTGTGGGCGTATAATATGCCTCTGCTGTGAATGTATATATGTATGTTTGTTATATATTCTGGTTGGCATCGACTTAAACTAAGGTCTGTTCTTACCTACCCCCCCGACTGGTCTCCACCTTGTCGTGGTGGGGGGGCTGAGTACCTCCCGGTAGGGCGCAGGAGGCGCTAGAGAAAAGGCAACACCCAGAGACCGACGACTCTGGGTGCCCTTAGTACTGACTACCGGGGGGGAAACTAAGAGGGACCTGTGGAGGGCGCAGTGGGCGGGCCAGGAGGGCCCGCTCAGCAGCGCCAAGAGGGTCTAGGCAGTGGGGGCAGGGGGCCCCTGCTGTCTAACCATGGACCCTCCGGGAAGTCGGCCACACACGCTATGGTCGCAAGGGGAGGTAGGAGGGGCGCGTCCACTGCGCCTCTCTGAGGAGGTCCTCCCGGTTTTAGTCCGGGGGACGTAGGTCGCAGGCGGGGTGTCAGAAGCTGCAACCCAGGTACTGGCCCTCGCCTCTTTCTCAACAAGCGGCGGGCGTCGTCGGAAGATTTTTAGTGGGTATTACTTGGCGGTCGTGTCTGCCGGTGGCAGTGCGTAAATGCATTTTGTTACCGACGTAAAAAAAAAAAAAAAGGTCTGTTCTTACCTGACTGGTCTTACCTAACTTTGCTGAATTTCCTTTTATAACATGGAGCGACTGCCGTCTGACCTTTACAAAGGGAAACATCGTTTTTTGATTTATTGTATTGTACAAAGTGCTGACTTTAACCAGCTGTCATGAGAAAGCGGGAAAATTAGCGGGAGAAAAAACCAAACTTGACGATTTTCTTGCCCTTTCTTTTACCTGACCTTCATAAGAGCTCTATTGCGCCAAACTTGAATAAATGATTTTGAATTTTGAGTGATGTTACAAGGCACTGAAATCCTAATAACGACTGCCTAGGTTCATGACAGCCGGGACCAATGGCTTAAGGTGCTTTTCGAGGCACGGTGCAAGCGATAATTATGCACATGACCTCGAATGTCTTAAGTAAAAGTAAAGTAAAAATTTCTTTTTTTCATAAACTATTACATAGCACTTGAAAACGTCAAAACAAAAAAATACAAAAAAAATAATAATAATACCCTGAAATCACGAAGCTTAGATTCACTTACATGCAAATTAATAAAAATTAGGTGTAAGTGAATCTAAGTGCCAGTTCCGAGCCCCCGCTCTGTGAGAAGAACTGACAAGAAACTCACAGGCTATGCTCTTTTACATAATTTTTTTTTACAAAACACTCACAATGAAAATTTGAAAATACTGAAAGGGTCCCCCGAAGCTGTAACCAATAAACTAGCACTAAGGGAACCTTCCATCACAGTCAAGTAAGTATGTATTGTGAAACTGAGCTAAGCCTGTACAATAGGGTACTTAAGTGCTCCACCAGGGTCTGAGACCGAGGCCCTCTTAATTTTTAAGGTTATGGGTCCCACTATTGGGCTATCGCTGCCTAGCTTTTGCTTATTAACATAGATCCCAAACTAAGCAGAGGTGCTATTAGGTGTTAGATTCAGTAATGTGAAGCCCCTTATATTTCAAAAATGTATAATATTTAGTGACCGTTTTTGAGCAGATGGGCCGTATGTTGAGGTGGCTTGTGAGAACTGGTGGCTTAATATCATCATCATCATATCAGCCATCTGAAGTCCACTGCTGAACATAGGCCTCCCCAATTGCTTTCCACGTAGATAAATCCTTTGCCGCATGCATCCATTGGCTCCCCGCCGCGCTGACCAGGTCATCGGTCCATCGCGTGGGGGGTCGGCCTCTACTACGCTTGCTGATTCGTGGTCGCCATTCAAGCACCTTAACGCCCCATCGGCCGTCGGTTCTTCGAGCTATGTGCCCCGCCCACTGCCACTTCAGCTTGCAAACGCGCTTCGCTATGTCGGTCACTCCAGTTCTCCTACGGATTTCCTCATTTCTGATTCGATCACGTAGGGACACTCCGAGCATAGCTCTCTCCATTGCACGCTGAGCGACTTTGAGCTTCCTTATGAGGCCCATAGTCAGGCACTACGTCTCAGACCTTTATATAGAAAATAACATATAACTTTAGCAGCGGTAACCCCTTTCCACCAGTATAATATAAGCCGTATGCTCGTGGTATAAAAATAAATGTATCTATCGGCTAAATCTGGATACTCTATATTGATAAACTTTTATGCAATATCTGAAACGCAATCCGTCGATGAGCGTATTGAAAGCTTTTTCATTTGGATTTTTTCCATTAATGAACACCTTTGAAGTTAACCCTTTAGCTGGTATAGTATTTAGAAAGTAAAAAATATGTAAAATAATATCAACATAATCATTTAGATTCGTGAAACTTTTACAAACAAAATGGAAATTCAATAACATTTTTAACAATGTTGAAAAATATATGAGGCTCACCCCATATACTTATATAGTCCAAATTATTGTGGCAACTGTTTTGCATCTAACGGTAAAGGGTTAACAGAAGCAAAAAAAAACACAACCGTTAATGTATGGATGCACTAGTTGTAATTTGATATTTTCTTCAGTGAAATAAATTTTTATTTATACCCTTGGAAGGCATCATTCTCATCCTTACCAGCCCAAGGAAGTCCACTGCTGAACCATAGGGCTCCCCCATAAATTTCCAGCGTGACCTAATGTAGGCGGCCTCCATTCATCGTGATCTGGTAATCCAGATCGTCAGTTCATCTTGCGGGAGGACATCGCACGCCTCCCTTTCTGTCCAAGGGTCTCCATTCCAAGATTCCTCTGCACCAACAGCCGTCAGTTCTGCATGTCATGTGCCTAGTGATGTACACGACTCGAGGCGTCCGAGTCCCTTTACCTAGAGCTCGGTGTCGTTTACAGGGGTTCGCCTCGTTTGTATGGCGCCGCACGACTCGGGAATCCTTTTTGAAGGCTCGCGCCCTTCTGATAGGTTTAAGCTTTTTTGAAGGCTCGAACTCTTTTGAAATCTCGAGGCATGGCTCAAAATGATTGCGGCTCGGCTAGGCTTAGGACTCCAAGCTTACCGAGCTCAGTGAGTCTTGCCATTCCGCCTCGAGGCTTGTACACCACTACATGTGCCCTGACCACTGCCACTTCAGCTTGCTTATCTTTGGAATATGTCGCTAACCTTAGTTCTCCTTCGAAGCCCCTCGTTTCTGATTCGATTTCATAGAAAACCCCCAAGCATACCCCCTCAATGTTCTCTGTGTGACTATCATGACTGTCGATTAACTTGACTGAGGACATACCTCTTCTCACAAATCGAGTTGACTGAGTTCATACGCTAACCTAGTGCGGTTTGGCTTAGGCATTTGAGCGAAAGAGCATTCGAAATATATTGTAATGTTTCACAAAAAACAACAATGTTTGAGAGTTTGAAGTTTAAAGAATTGAGTTTAGACAATCCATATGACATAGCCTGTTTGTTTCTTGCCAGTTCTTCTTACAGAGCGGTGGGTCGGAACTGGCACTTAGATACACTAACACTTAAATAATTTTTGTTTTTTATATTTTTTTGTTGTTTGTTTGTTTGTATATTTACAATAAATTGACGTTTTCAAGTACTATGTAAAAGTTTATGAAATCAAAGTTCTTGAAGTTTAAAGATTAACTTCGACTTACGAATTCCACTAACAGCATAAACTACTGGAATCTTGATCTATTACCGTAAAGCTTTAACAGAGCATTTAAAAAACGTACATAATTATTTTATACTATTAGTGTTGATAGGTACATAAATAGCAGTTTAACTGTAAGTGCATTCCATCAGCTAGTTGCATTAAACTGCCGTCGTCGGAAAATAGTCGACGTATCGAAACGCAGCTGGTGCTGGACGCGTATTTACAAACCTTATACCCTTTCTAGATAAACATAAAAAACGCGGGATCACATTTAAAAAATCCTTGTTATATAGTGTATTTAGTTTATTACATTATACATTCAAACAATCACTGCTGTAGTAGGAGTATCAGGTGTATCAGGAGTAGGCAGATGCATATTATAAGGAAACATTTCGACTATTTTATTTTTGGTCCCACGTAATAGGTTAAGATCCTATTGCCGCTTACCGGGAACTTTAATGTTCGCCAGAACCTCTTCCGTTGATGCACCACTTGCAGGTGAGGTTGGCTTGGACTCTTAAGATGTTAGTAGAAGACACTAAATAGTTAGAGATACATTTTTCTGACAATTACACTAATGATTTAGTTCAAAGATAAGTATCATTAAGAACTTGTGTTATGGATACTAATTAACGGATAAACTTATATGTAAATACATACTTAATATATTATTTTTTCTATGTATATTAAGTATGTGTCTACAAAATAAGCTATAAATATAAACATATTTCCGTTCTTAGTATTCATTACACAAATTCTTGATGATACTTTTCTTCAAACTAAATAATGGGGGTAATTGCATGAGAATATTTATTAATTTAATTAAAGGGAAAAAACTTCGAATAAATTAAAATTATGAAAAATTTTTGAACAGCCATGTTGAGTCAGAAACTGAGTTCTACATGGCAGTGCGACGCATATGGCCACATTTTAAATGAAAATGGTATTTAAACATGTTCAAATTTGTAGACATTGTCTTCATTTGTTCCATTAAGTACATATTCTTGTAACTGGCGGGAGACAAAAACTAACCTTGACGATTTTCTTGCCCGTTCTTTTACGATCAAGCTCCCGCCCGCAGTGAATGGGCGCGCTAAGTTTTAAGGTTTTACGTTCATAAAACAAACTTGAATAAATGAATATGAATTTGAATTGAAACTTAAATATGGAAATAAAAAAAAGTCCAACCAATTATCAGGTATTAAATAATAGCACACATACCCTCACCCCTTATTCCCCGAAGGAGTATGCAGATATCTAAGTAGTATTCGCCCACATTTCAGTAGCAAGGTTTGCCAAAGCCTCGTCCGCAAGTGATGGATTAAAAATATCTTTGTAACCCCGCGCTACTATAATTTTCCGAAAAATCGGGAAACAATTCAACACGACACGTGTTTCGCCCTTACACAGGGCATCTTTAGTTAAGATAGCGAGCCTCAGAACAACGATGTCTTCACGACTCGGGTTGGGAGTGGTTACAAAGACATTTTTAATCCATCACTTGCATACAATAGATTTCCGCAAAGTAACGCCGGAATCAATAAATTATTTTAGAGCCTCATACGTTGAAGGGACGATTTGCAGGTTAGGTTGACTTGGATTTCAAAGGTTTGTCACTTATGTATGACGGTGTGGGAGGCGATGGCCTCCTTCTGCGAAGTGGTGATGTCGCAGAAGGAGGCCGCGGATTGGGAGAGGGTGCGGGATCCGCTCTCTCTCCGGCCACGCCGTTGGCGCAGCGGGCGGGTCAGAAGCGCCCGTCCGGCTGCGCCCGGGGGGTCTTAGGCAGCAGGGGCAGGGGTCCCCTTCCGTCTAGCTATAGACCTCCCCAGAAGTCGGCTAGTCACGCCATGGCCGCACAAGGAGGTATGGGGGATTTTTAGGTAAACTACAAATCCTCTGGTGCTGGCCCCCCACCCCTTCTTCAACAGCGGTGGGCGTCGTCAGAAGATTTTTAGTAGGTAGGAATGCGGCGGTCTCGTCTGCCGCAGTGAGCCTCACACCCCCTCCCGGTGTCCCCTTTGGCCGGGAGACAGTGCAGTTGCTACCGACATAAATAAAAAAAAGGGTTTCAAAGGTTTTAATTAGATCCATAAGCACCTCATACCACCAAGTTTTATCACTACATAGTATAAAACAAAGTCGCTTCCCTCTATCTGTCCTTTTGTATGATTAGATCTTTGAAATTACACAACGTATTTTGATGAGGTTTTATTGTGAAATAAAGTAATTCAAAAGGTATATTGAGGCGCAGACGAAGCCGCAGGCGGCCGCTAGTTAACTATATATTAATTGCGTTGGTATATACCAAATACGCTACAAGCCAGCTGACACGTAAATAACAGGCACTGGACGAGGCATGAGTCGAGTGTACGGTTTACATGTAAGTAGGGTGGAGGTTATGTTACTTGTGACTTTACGGCATAAGGCTAATTTTCCCATGGCAAATTCCGTTTAAGTTATACGCATGATCGATCAAAACGGAACGAGTTTACTCGTGATTATCATCTCAGTAATAACTGTTCCACTATATAGATGATGAGGCGGCATGGCTGTAAATAGCATTTATCATAGGTCAAACCATTTTGTGGTCTGCAGCTTATTTAATT
Source organism: Musotima nitidalis (assembly GCA_949126915.1). Taxonomy (NCBI): domain Eukaryota; kingdom Metazoa; phylum Arthropoda; class Insecta; order Lepidoptera; family Crambidae; genus Musotima; species Musotima nitidalis. The sequence goes on from OX421439.1 coordinate 12,321,283, forward strand.
TTTATATTATTATTGTTATTTTTCATTTGTATTAATCTTTTTATTTTGTGGCTTGAGTATGTCATGCACACTTAAATGTCTCTGGGGTGGCGGCGACATGCGTCGGATCGTTACGTTCCCTAAAATATGGTTGAGTGAAACGATGGCTGGTTCATGCGTCATACTCGTGAACGAGTGCTGCTTGTGGGGACTGGTCTGCTCTTGTCTACTATTATGATGTATAATTAAAAATTTAGCTAACTGAATAATAGTTATTATTATTTTTAATCATATAACTGCACAACACAACTTTTGTAGTCCTTTCATTGTCCTAAATCATTACTGTGTAATATGAAGTAAATTTTGTACTGGTGGGAATTTGTTTTTGATTAGGAACGCATTGTATTCATCGAATGATTGTATAAAGGTTAAGACGGAATTGCTTTCAATGATATATTTCATAAGACCAAAAATATTTGTAGTTTGCAGCACATTTCATCAATATAATATTATTTAGTTAAAATTCTGCTTTTAGTTAAAACAATGCTCACTTAAATGTCTTTGCGGTGGGTGCGTCATGTGTCGGGTCGTTCCGTTCCCTAAAATATGGTTAAACGAAACGATGGCTAGTTCATGCATCATACTCGTGAACGGGTGCCGCCAGTGGGGACAGGTCTGCTCATGTCTATACTAAAATCAAATTAAGTCAATACTTTAGTTATTTTCTTCTTTTATTTAATATCTTGTAACTGCAGAACACAGATTTTTGTAGACTTGTCAAATTGTTTTACTACTACGTACATTTTCTTGTAACTGGGGGGAGAAAAAACTAACCTTGACGATTTTCTTGCCCGTTCTTTTACGATCAAGCTCCCGTTATTTTATGCTGGAACCACAACACAATCTTCCATTGTCATTTAAAAATAATCAAATTTTGACGTTGCAAGCGCATTGAAAGCCAAGAATCCCCCTAAGCTAAAAATATCCGCGGCTTTGTATTCCGCACTTTCTGAATCTACATTCTGAAAGCTTCCGAGTAGAATGCAGTATGTGGAATAGGTTTAAATTATTAACGAATACTTACCTCAATCATAGTGAAAACGAATAAGTACAATATCTTCATAAATTAAACCGAAGACGGAGTAACTTTTTTTTTTATGTGACACGTCATAATGACTACATCCTGCCTGATGGTAAGCAGTCGATGCAGTCCAATAAAAAAGTAAAAGCGCTTCATAACGTGAAATAAGCACGGTATAAAGCGCATCCACTCATGACGGCCTGCTAAAATGCCGTTTCACGCCCCGGTTTTTTAAAAACCCGGGATCATAGGAAATAGGAAACACATGAGCCGGCAGCGAATTCCAGAGCTTAGCGATCTTGCTCAAATTTGTTTTGGTTCGAGTGCTGATAGTCTGCACAGTATGAGGATGGTTTCTAAGAGCAGCACGTGTTGTTCGGGAGAGGAAAGGAGAGAGCGGGATGAGATCGAAAAGCTTCTCAGAACACTCGCCATAGTAGTTCCGGTAGAAGACACTGAGAGATGCAATGTATCTTATAGGGATTTTTTAAAATATTATTTTTATAGAAATTAAGTAGTTGTAATATATTTATATAGCACGTCCTTCTAGCACACGGCTTCACACGAAGAGAAGTTCCCCCTTCTCCGCTACCCCACCCGCTCCCCGCTAACATCTTGTTTACCTCGTCCCCGCCACCGTCTGTCGCCCCGCGGGACGGTCGCGCACGAGATTGCCAGACTATAGTATTCGACAGCCCTGCGTGTGTCGGTTTTAACTATTCGCTGTGTTCAAGTTTTCCTACTAATTCGTTTTAACTATGGCCGAAGGCTGAACAACGTGAAGTCTGCTTTCAGAGGAGCTGTATCGAGATGCAGGTAATATAGACGCGAAATTGCTAAAGGGAATAAATTTAAAAATTGGTCTACCTTATATAATAGGTTTAACAAATTTATAAGCGTTTTTTGACGACCGATATGGCGTGGTGGCCAGTGTATACACACTCCGCTCTTGGGGTCGTGAGTTCGATTCGTACTCATGACAAATCTTTATGTGCATAAACATAAATATTTGTTCTGGTCGTCTGGCTCGCGTCGAACGCATAATCGTTCAAACCGGAACGGCATTACTCGTCAGTATCTCAGTAATTAATGTTTGACAATTGAGCACGGGTGTGTGGCGTATGTGTTTACACCAAAAAAAGAATAAATACATACATTCACGCCTGTTTCCCCGATAGGGTAGGCAGCGGCATATCATACGCCTATATTTCGTCAATTATTTTGTTGTGCCTATTGCCGTTTACCGGGAATTATATGTTCGCCAGAGCGTCGTCAACACCCTATTACTTAGTTCCAAGATAAGTATCCATAAGAACTTGTGTTATGGGTACTATATAACGGATAATCATACATAAATCCTTTTTTCTTATAAATACATACTTAAAATATATAGGAAAACACCCAGACCAGATAAAATATTCATTTATACACACAAAGATTTGTCCTGTGTGGGAATCTAACCCATGATCTCTGGAGTGGAGAGCGGGTATACTCGCCACCACGCCATATCGGTCGTCAGTGATCCATTGCACCTCTTGCATGTGAGGATGACTTTGGCTCTTAGGGTCTTGGTAGGATTCCTATCCCCCCCGGACAGGTCTCTACCTTGGCGTGGTGGGGGGGCTGAGTACCTCCCGGAGGCCGGGAAAAGGTAACACCCAGAGGTTGGCAATTCTGGGTGCCATTGGTACTGGTTCCCTATGCACTTAATATGCATAGAATAATAACCTTAACTTAAATAAATTGTATAAGCCTCACATAAACTAATTTAAGCTTAAGCTGTGTTTGTGCAATGCGAGTAATGCGACAGTTATGAGACAGTATATAACACGGTATAGAAATAAAGGACTATATGCCACAGAGTAGATGGATTACAGTAGATTTATAATAGATTACCACTTAATTACTTACTCAAATACCTTTCCTTTTTTTGTGTTGTATAATAGTGAAATTGTACGCTCATTTATTTAGTTATTTAAATGATCACCCTCATAATAAACATTAACAATACAAAAAAAGACCTAAAAAGCATAGCAGTATTTAGCTCAATGTCATTATTATTATAGCCGAAGACAGCATGCAATTAAAAATCATACATGAAAATTCCTAAAGTCACATTTTACACAATTACATCATAAAAAAGCGAAATTAAAATTTCATGAAAGAAATAAGATAAATATAAATACCGGCCAAGTGCGTGTCGGGCCACGCGCAATATAGGGTTCCGTAGTCACCCTTTTCTAATGAATGAAATTTTTATACATTTAATACAAAAATTTATTTGATTGTCGTCCATTAATCGAAAACCAGTAAAGCCTACTTAGCCGTGATAGTTTTCCTTTTAACTTCATTATATATACTACTATTGTGAATTTTTTCAGCCACTCTGAAAGTACCGTTTACCTGGTGGGGGGGGGGGAGGGCGGATACTTAACTCTATCAATATTTTCCACTTCAAAGCTTAATATTTCGAAAACGGATCCCTAAATCGAAAAATGGTTTTAAGAATCTCACAACAAAAGACCTTTCTAACGATACCCAACATGATAAGATAGACTTGAGAAAAAAAAATCATTCCTACTTTACGTGTAGGGGAGGTACGTTAAAAAATAATATTTTTAAAAATTTTATTCTACAGGTTTGTCGACGTGATTAATATATATACCCACACCAATTTTCAGCTGTCTAATGTTAATAGTCTCTGCGCTAACCCGCGGACGGACGGACGGACAGACGGACATGGCGAAACTGTAAGGGTTCCTTGTTTACTACGGAACCCTAAAAATGTCAATCGTACAAATTGCTGTCAAGTGAGGCAGAACTAACCATGACATGTAAACCAATAACACCAGTGTAACCCATGTTTCGCAAAAGATATTTGATTGATTTTTTTTACTATTTTTGTAGTTATTTTGAATAAAAACTACTTCACTTTGTTTCTCTGTGGCAGCTAAGTTTTCTCAAGTTATTTTACGTAATAGAACATCTTTTAAATAGTATACCTGAAGCCATTAAAGTGGAAACAAACAAACACAAGTACAAAGAAAATTAAAAAAAAAAACACTATATTGGTGTTTGTGCAAAATTTTTGTATAAAATATGTTGTAATTAGTATAAAAGACACTGTGACCCACAGACAAACCAGTCAAACGGTTTTGTGGGATATGTTTTTATGCCGGGAGAAAAAACTAACCTTGACGATTTTTTTGCCCGTTCTTTTACGATCAAGCTCCCGCCCGCAGTGAATGGGCGCGCTAGTTTTTAAGTTTTGACGTTCATAAGAGCTCTTTTGAGCCAAACTTGAATAAATGAATATAATAATAATTACATATGTAACTTGCATTATTTAAAGGAAATAAACGTTTTATCTATCTATCTATCTCTACTTTTTTACTCTGTGCCAGTCCCAAGCCTTTTCCTCTAAGCTTGCGGCTAGCTTGTCTTTGTCTACCCGCTCTGTATAATTGTCCTTCGAGCTAATTGTGCATTCGGTATCGCCTGTAACCCACACCAGATTGCTCCTTAGATTATTCCTAGTAGTAATTAATGGTCACACTAGTAATGTCTACTATCCTATTACGGGTCCTTGTGATATCATACTAATCGCTTCTATTGGACTTTACTTTAATTAAGCTCGCTTATAATGTAACACGTTTCGTCAAAGTCAAATATTTAATTCAAGTTTGGCTTAATAAAGCTTTTATGAACGTCAACTTTAATACTAACGCCTCCATTCACTGCGGATGAGAGCTTCCACACCTAGGAATTAAAGAAAGAAGAAAAAGAATGTATTCTGTGACAACATCAAAATAAAACAGATACATTATATTTAAGTAACTACTTAAAGAGTGTCACAGAAAAGGTATCCACTTAGCATAAAGCCGAGGTGCCACGAAAACGCCTCGACGCTGGTCTTCCGTAGATACTATTTGTGAGAGCACTGCTATGACACATTCATTCCTTATATTGTAAAACACAATACTACAACACAATACAATACTAATAAATTAGGCAAGATACTTGTTAAAGTTGATTTTTTCCAACAGCCAGTTACATAAAATGTACGTCTCACTACTGAGCACGAGCCTCCTCTCACATGCCAAGGTACGAGGGTGTTGGGTCATACTCCACCACGCCGACCCAGTGCGGATAAGCGGAGGCAGGTGAGTCGTGGCGTCTTGCTGTTAGAATTTTTCAAGCCGCCCAATCAGGCCTCTAACATGGCTTACCGCTACCACATTTAGTGATTAACGTGCATAAGCACGGAAGAGCTCTTTATCAAATGCCATACAGACGGTCAGCCATCCAAGGACTGACCTCTGTAAACTCTGCTTTGCTGCATTTCCGACAACCGAGCAATGCAGAGCTACGAACGCTTCACTTACTATTAAGACAGAGTAAAGATTTTATTAGTCGACAAAAACTTGTGTTCATGTTTGAAGATACTTAGTAAAGATCTATTTCCTATTACAACGATTTTCTTAGTACTTTTAAAGTTATTTAAACCAACACCCAGATTAATCCATAGATTATTCCTAGTAGTCATTAACGGTCACACTAGTAATTCCTGCTATCTTGGTACGATTCCTTGGGATATTGTACTAATAGATTCTATTGGTCTATCCTTTAATTAAGCTCTCTTATCATGTTACACAAGTCGTACTGTTCGGTGTGTAACCGAACACCGTGATTGACGGCGCTTTAGACCGACAAATTAGAATTAAGTTTTTGTTTTTTAAATAATGGCTTCGTGCGTCTAGCACATCTAGCCAGTGTCAAGTAAGTGATATATTAGTAATATATAATTCATAGTAAATGAGAATGAGTGATGATAAAGATGATAAATAAGATACCCTCCCCTAAGCCCCTTGAGTCCTCAGTAAAGATGTGGGACTATACTGAGATCTCACATGGACTCCTTGAGAGAATTTGAAAAGTGATGTTGCACTGCTTTGTTTGATTTACCAACACTCATGTATATTCACAAACACTTAACGGTTAATAATCCACCGTTATTACACATTAATGTTAGAAATATCACAAATTTTAGAACATAAAAAAAAACTGCAAAAAACGACATGACGCTTCAGTTTCCCGCCAAGAAGTCCCTAGAATTAAGTTAGTGCATTATCAATTGCCGTCGCGTACGGGTGCATTCACATCATTTATAATTATTTTTCCGTAATAAAGTTTATATCATTTTATCAATCTTTTATTTATTTTCTAACCTGAACATAAATTGGTCCTTCGAACCGGATGAGGAGTTTACAGATTTGGGAGATTTCGTATCCGAGAAAACACTAAAATTTTAATAAAAAATTTAGTTAGCACATTTAGCGCAGTTTTCTTAATTCTTATTACTTATTTTGTCTATTTCAGATGACTAAGTCTTAGCACTTAATTGGAACATGTTGAGCTAATTAGCCTGACTGCTTGGTCAATATTCTAAACAGTCTGATTTAAGATATTTGTCACATTTCACTACTAATATAAAATGCAAGAAACTTTTATCTAACAAAATGTATCCATTTGATAAAGTGAAAAATGGCGTATAGTTTTCATTATCTAGTTTTGCTAATTAATTGTATAGGTTTTGTTAATGGATGTTTGGTGTTTTTAAATTGCTATGTGTTGTAGAATAAAGCGCCGTTTTAATTTATTAATGTTTGCGCTGAATAACGTAACCTAATTTTCTCTTTTTTATGGATAAATAATACAGTAATCTTCATTGGGTTTGAATGATGGAGTATGAACTTAACCGGGAACCCTTAGTAAGCATTTAGTTTTAAAATAAAATAATGCAAGTTTTATTGTATATTGTTGTAATGAATGTTTTGTAGGTAGCCCATGAATAAACAAATAAATTGTCCCATAATATGTATTGCTCGTCTCTGGAATTCTCAGTTACTATTAGATGAGCTGTTATATAGTACCCATATATCTAACCTTAGTATATAATACCTATATGTCTTACCATAGTCTTAATAATTAGATCCTAAGTCATTTAATAATCATATGTAAATAACATACTCTTTGTTTCTAACCACTTGTTTACCATTCCCATTGTAATTATTGTTCTCATGTAATTATGTAATGATTTTGTTTTCTATCATTAACTAATTCTGTTTACCACTCTCATGCTACCCTTAGAATATAAGAACCATTATTAAAAATCTAATTACTTGTTTACCATTACCATTTTAATTATTTAATGTAATTATTTAATGATATTGTTTTCAATTCTTAATATTTCTGTTTACCGCTCTCATGCGATCCTTAGAATCCAACCAACCAATCATTGTTAGAATTAAGTCAGTTAATATTTTACGATCAAAGTGTTCAGACCTATTTTATAACTATTTTAAATAAAACTTTTATGTTTAAAAGGTTATTTAATATTACCACTTAACAGAGCGCAATCACGAAATGTGTTCAAAAATTGAGAACTGATTTTTTTCTTCTCACAGAAGTAATGTCCGGCTGCTCCATTTGTCAATGTCATTAATGATTGTAGGTGAATTTTATTTACTTACTTTTAGTATTTTATTTGTAGAAGCGCTCGTAGCTTTGCGGTGCTCGGTGGTCGGAAACGATCGCCGAAGTACAGCAGAGTTTACAGAGGTCACTCCTTGGATGGGTGACCGTTTGTGTGGCATTTGATATCGAGCGCTTCCGTGCTTCGGAAGGCACGTAAAGCCGTTGGTCCCGGTTATCACTAAATGTGGTAGTCGTTTAGCCATGTTAGAGGCCTAATGGGCGGCTTGAAAAATTCTAACAGCAGAACGCCACACACCTGCCTCCGCCAATCCTCACTGGGTCAGCGTGGTGGAGTATGACCCAATACCCTCACCTTAATAAGTGAGAGGAGGCTCGTGCTCAGTAGTGGGACGTTAATGGGCTGTGATGATGATGATGATTTGTTTGTACATACATACATAATGTTACGCCTGTTTCCCCGAAGTGGTGGGTAGAGGCATATTATATGATCACATTACGTCAGTTAAATTATTGGTCCCACATAATAGGTGAGCCTATTGCCACCTACCGGGACTATTCTATTCGCCAGAGCCTCGTTCGTTGATTGGCAGATTCTCCAATTGCAGGTGAGGTGGGCTTGGGCTCCTCAGATCTTGTAAGAAGCCATATACACTATTTATTTGTGTTTTCCTTTAAAGTATAATTATCCCCGGTTTTTATTTAATTTTAATCAATCTTCATCCTAATGTTGCCTGGAAGAAATCGCCGTAAGCGATAAGACCGCCATTTGTATTGCTTTTCTTTTGCAATTGTTTTCTCGATTTTTTATTTTAATTTGGTGTACGGTAATGAATTTTCTGTCTATCTATGTGACAGTTTGTGTAACATTTTAAACTTTTGTGTAACGGAAGTGTATATTTCTGCATGTGTGTGTTTGTGATTCAAATAAATTATTATCTTATCTTATCTCAAAATGTTACAAGTAATTCTAGAACCGCGTTTCGGAAGGCATATAAATCTGTTAATCCCGCTAATGAAGTGAGGTAGATACATTGGATTATTATAACAGAACATATTTTATGCCTTATGTAACGCTTATCACGACAGGCATTTTAACCCTTTAAAAGACAGAGCACGTTAAAAATATTCATTGGATTTCCACCTTAAGTAAACGGCATAAGGTTCAACTTATGCAGGTCATATATTGACCACTGCCATTAAGAAAACATTGTACATTACGTGGACTTCTGTTAGTTTAAAAATAAAGAAAAATAATTTCTACTAAAAATACTTTAAAGAAGATAGCTTCCTGAAAAATATTGTCAAATGTACTTATTTCTTAAGAAATTGCAACTGTTCAAAATGCGGTTTCCAATTACCTGTCCCCATTAGGGAGTGTACAGTCAGCGCCAGTTATTAGGTAGCACCCAAACCGCCATATCATAATAAATAATAAATATTCTCTTACAATCACACCAATTATTTAGTTCCAAGATAAGTATCATTATGAATTTCCAGAACTTAAAGAACACATAAACATACTATATAAATTTACTTTTTTTTTTTTTGTAAATTCATACTTAATATACATAAGAAAACAAATATTCATGTTCATGCACACAAAGATTTGTCCTGTGTGGGAATCGAACCCACGACTGCAGTTTTGTTTTATTTTCTAAAATTTGTGATATTTCAAACATTAATGTGTAATAATAACGATGGATTATTAACTGTGAAGTGTTTGTGAACGTACATGAGTGTTGGAAAATTTAATAAAAAAATGCAACATCACTTTCCAAATTCTCTCAAGAAGTTAATGTGAGATCTCAGTATAGTCCCACATCTTTACTGAGGACTCAAGGGGCTTAGGGGAGGGCATCTTATTTACCATTTATCATCTTTATCACCACTCATTCTCATGTGATTTATGTATTATTAATATATATATAGATATATATATATATACTTACTTGACACTGGCTAAATTTGCTAAACGCACGAAGCCATTATTTATAAGAAAAAAAAACTTCTGGAGGCGAAATAATTTGAAAATTCAAATGACAGCATTGGGTGCGGGTCAAAAGGATCTATTCAATGATGTGTAAACTTAATACGGCCAAATTTCTGTTTGCGCGGTGTTGTTAGCTAAGCAACAATATTTGACGACCAATATAGCGTGGAGGTCAGTATACCTGCACTTCACTTCAGAGGTCGTGGGTTCGATTCCCACACAGGACAAATCTTTGTGTGCATGAACATGAATATTTGTTCTGGTCTGGGTGTTTTCCTATGTATATTAAGTATGTATTACAAAAATATTTTGAGTATGTTTATCCATTCTTTAGTATCCATACTTATCCTGGAACTAAATAATTTGTGTGATTGTAAAAATCAAAGAATTAAAATCAAAACTCATTTATTCAAGTTTGGGTCAATAAAGCTCTTATGAAAGTCATAAATAAATAATAAATAAATATTTCTGACACTTACACCAATTATTTAGTTCCAAGATAAGTATCATTAAGAACTTGTATTATGGATACTAAACAACGGATAAACATACATAAATACTTTTTTTTTGTAAATACATACTTAATATACATAGAAAATACCCTGACCAAAACAAATATTCATATTTATAACACACAAAGATTTGTTCTGTGTGAGAATCGAACCCACGACCTCTGGAGTGAAGTGCAGGTATACTGACCTCCATGCCATATCGTTCGTCTAACTAATGTCATACTTATAAACTAACGCGTGTAAGAGAATATTTGTTATTATTATTTATTAAAGAGACGTGAGTCAAGCTTAATTGCGCTTTAGATGTTAACAATTATATGTTGCTGACTGTACTACGACAGAAATATACGTTCGCTAAGCGATTTTTGTTTGATCAGAAAGCTCTTTATTTTTCTATTAACTGAACTTGAGAGGTCGGGCGGGGAAGCAGGTGACAGAATTTGATTTTGGGAAATGTTATGTTACAAGTTGTTACATTGAATGAGTTTTAGTATTTGTAGCTCAGCATATCAGCCTTATAAAGTCCACTGCTGAACAGTGGCGTCCCCAATAGATTACATTATTTTATAAAGTCCACTGCTGAACAGTGGCGTCCCCAATAGATTACATTATCTTATAAAGTCCACTGCTGAACAGTGGCGTCCCCAATAGATTACATTATCTTATAAAGTCCACTGCTGAACAGTGGCGTCCCCAATAGATTACATTATCTTATAAAGTCCACTGCTGAACAGTGGCGTCCCCAATAGATTACATTATCTTTGAAGTATTTCAAATTTGCTAAAACTAGAATCACTACAAATACGTTTCTTAAAATTATTAGTAAGTAAAAAAAATCAAAAATAAAAGTAAAAGCGACTACAATAGATTATTCAAAATATGTAATATTCTACCACTTAGATTACAGTATAAATATTTGCTAGCAGTTAACAACCATAACAGTCGGGAGCATGGTCTAACTTGCGTCGACAACAATACTCATACTCGCTCAATGACCGCCGGTAAACTCAATGTACCCACAGTATACAATAATTATGGTGACAGGACTATAAAAAAAAGCTTCCATACCTTTTAAATAGTATACCTCAAGCCATTAGAATGGAAACAAACAAAAACAAGTTCAAAGAAAATTAAAAAAACACTATATTCGTGTATGTGCAAAATTGTAATTTATTTATTAGTTTAAAATAAGTTGTAATTAATATAAAAGAGACAAACCAGTCAAACGGTTTTGTAGGATATGTTTTTATGTAACTTGCATTATTTAAAAGAAATAAACGTTTTATCTATCTATCTTACCTCTCACGCCGTCTCGCTGTCGACCATCTTTTGCATGATGGTCGGCAGCGAGAGAGCCACTCAACCCTCTCATACAATCCTATCTGTCTTGGTTTTTGGGAACAACTAGATAACCATCATATCAGCCTGATAAAGTCCACTGCTAAACATTAGCCTCATTAGGAGTATCTGTCCATAAACACCACGCTGGGCAGGCGGGTTGGTGATCGCAGTACCAGCCAGTACACATGACGCTGCTGCCCATCATCCGGTAGGGTTTCTCTTCGATGACTCTTACGACTCCCCGTGAGATGAAAGAGGATGGCATTATTCTAGGCAGGCACCACATGGTATTTTTGTAGGTATTATAACAAAAATATTAAGAATTGTTTGGTGCTAAATATATTTTTTGATTTTAAGACTGGAAGTCATGGTATAAGTGTATCCTACCAAGGACCTTAAGAGCCCAAGCCAACCTCATCTGCAAGTGGTGCACCTGCCGATCAACGGACGAGGCTCTAGCGAACATAAAAGTGTTGTAATTAAAACGGATTACTTATTGTGTGGATTAGTTTATTTTCTGAACGGATACAACTCGGAATGTGACACAGAGTACAGAGCGACCTCTGCTGTACCAAAACAATGACATTAGGCATAGATAAGTGAAGGCGGCAATTTCAAATATACATTTCAACACACCCACCAAATTAAAGCCTTCTCCTTTCTTAATTAAATGATATACAGTCACAAAATGCCAGTACAAAAATATAAATTTAACTTTTACATAGTTAAAAACATATTAACAACATAGGTAAACAATTTTGTTCATTATTATAAGATGCTGATACTTATATAGTCAATTACATAACATTATGCCTATTTTGTCTCTAAGATACTGAAATGTAGATATAGGAAGAGCTTTAGTAAACATATCAGCACACTGTTCAGTTGTACATAGGTATTTTACATCAATTTCTTTTTCTTGATATTTTTCTTTAATGAATTTATATTTAATATCAATATGTTTACACCTTTTATGAAAGTCTATATTTTTAATCACTGATATTGCACTTTGATTATCCACACACAAACAAATTTTGTCCTGATTATATTCACCAATATCAAGTAGTAGTCTTTTAATCCATAAGGCTTCTTTTGTGGCAGAACATGCTGCCATGAATTCTGCTTCTGTAGTAGACAGTGCTATACTTTGCTGTCGCTGTGTAGACCAAGTTATAGCTGCTCCATTTTTTATAAATACATATCCAGTGGTAGATCGTCTTGTATCACTGTCAGAGGCATAGTCTGAGTCACTATATCCTTCCACTGTATTGTTTTCCATTGGAGAATACAATATTCCATATTCTTTGGTTTCTTTTAAATACCTTAGAATCCTTTTAACAGCCGTCCAATGAGTATTTTCATAGCAGTCCAGGAACCGACTTATTAAGCTGACTCCAAACATAATATCCGGTCTACTTACAATAGCAAGGTGCATGAGAGACCCTACTGCCTCTCTGTATGGTATCTTTTCTTCGGGCACTATTTTACATTTTACCAAGGTCGTATGAGGATCCACAGGTATACTGTTTCCATTTGCATCATTCATATTAAATTTGGTAAGTAATTTTTCAATATATTTCTTCTGATGGATAAATATATGTTTGTTGGACTGTTCTATTTGAAGACCAACAAAATTCTTCGGATCCATTGTTTTTATTTCGAAATTTTCTTTTAGATCTTTTAATACTTGATTAATAACAGCTGTTTCTTTAGATATTATCAATCCATCATCGACATAAAGTAAGAGGTACACTTTGGTTCCATTTATACAACCTGTATAAACACATTGATCGGAGTGGCTATTTGAAAAACCAAATTTATTTAGTATAGATTTAAACTTGTTGTTCCAGCAACGTGGAGCTTGCTTTAAACCATATAGGGATCTTTTTAATTTACAAACATAGTTTGGTGCAGGTTCTATTCCTTCAGGTGGCTTCATATATATATCTTCTGTTATATCACCGTAGAGAAAAGCTGTTTTAACATCAAACTGTATCATTTTTAAATTATTTTGGCATACTTCTGAAAGTAAAATTCTCACAGAGTCGTATCTCACAGTTGGGGAAAATGTTTCTGTATAATCAATTTGATAATTTTGAGAACATCCTTTAGCACATAGTCTAGATTTGTACACTACACCAGATGGCTCATCTTTTATACGGAAGACCCACTTACATCCGATAGTCTTTGCTTCTGGTGGTTTCTTTACTAATATCCATGTCTCATTTTGCTCATGTGCTTTCAATTCGTCTGCTATCGATTGTTTCCCATTTTCTCCATTTCTTGATGTTACAGCTTCAACATATGTCTGCGGTATGTTGTCATCATCAGGAATTCCACTATGACAGAGATAAGTATCAATTTTTTCTTTTAGTTTTTTAGATCTAGTTGTAATGTTACTTTTTGGTACTAATTCAATTTTTCTTTCAGGTACATAATCAGAGCTGTCATCGGAATGAAAAGACTCATTACTGTCTATATCTGCAGTTATATCATTTGATTTAGAATTATCTAGTCTAATATCTTGCAACTCTGAACTGATTAAAGTTTCTGTTTCACAATTTGTATTATTATTTTCAACTGAAGTTAGGGGCACCACTACATGATCTTGTTTTATTGAATTTTCCATAAATAAAACATCTCTACTTATTATTATTTTTCGTGTTTTTGGATCTATCAACTTGTAGCCTTTGGTAGTCTCACAGTAACCAATAAAAGTCATTTTACTTGCCTTAGCATCCAGTTTTTGAAGTTTTTCTTTAGGCACTTTTACCATGGCTTCACATCCAAAAATTTTTAAATGACTTATGTTAGGTTTCTTCCCAGACCATATCTCCTCAGGTGTAGCATATGAAAGTGCACGTGTTGGACACCGGTTTGTAATATAGGCAGCTGTAGCTACTGCCTCTGCCCAGTACTGTTTCTGTAAATTAGAATTAATAAGCATACAGCGTGCTCTCTCCATCAGTGTGCGATTCATTCTTTCGGATAGACCATTTTGTTGAGGAGTATATGTGTTAGAAGTTTGATGAATTATTCCTGATTTCTTTAAATAATCTGAGAATTCTTTACTTAAATACTCTCCTCCATTATCAGTACGTAAACATTTAATATTTAGGTTCAGCTGATTCTCGACTAATGCTTTGTATTCTTTAAATTTTAATATTGTATCTGACTTGTTGTGTAAAAAATATACAAATACTTTTCTGGTATAATCATCAGTGAATGTGAGAAAGTACCTGGCTCCTCCAAGTGATTTTACTTCTAGCGGTCCACAGATGTCAGAATGTATTAACTCCAAAGGCTTCTTTGCTCGGGAACCTTCAGCTGGAAACGGCAACTTGGTTTGTTTTCCTTTTTGACAGAGTTCACATATCATTTTAGTTTTATTTTCAACTACTTTCACTCCATCAGTTCTTTCTGTTATTTAGTTTATTCAAATCATTAAAATTTTAATGTGCCATCCTTTGATGCCATAATAAGAAATCTGTCTCATTTGCTTTACAACTGTATGCTGGAATAGTGTCAGTATTCAGCCGGTACATATTATTGATGAGATTTGCAGCTGCTACTTCAGTATTCTTGTTATTGAATATTTTACAGCTGTGATTAGTAAACTGTAAGGAACATCCATTCTTTATTATCTGACTAACCGACAGTAGGTTAGTTACTAATTCTGGTACATAGAGAACATTTTTTATTTGGATAGTTTGTATTTTACCATCTCTTGAAATAACTTTCAAGTCTACTTTGCCACAACTTTTAACTAGAAGCATTTTATCATTTGCTATTTTAATGCTTGTGATCGGAGGGGGTATTTCATTATAAAGCCAGTCTTGCCTCATAGTCATATGCATAGATGCTCCAGAATCTATAAACCACCCATCATCATTCCTTGTTGCCGCTGAGAACACGGCTACATAACCAGAATTTTTATCATTTTGTTCCTTATAATTTTTCTTAAGCCTGCAATTTTTACTTAGGTGACCATAACGGTTGCAGTTAAAACATCTCGGGCCTTTTTTCTGACTTTGTTGAAAGTTAGACTTATTAAACTTATTATTCTTGGTGTAAAAAGCAGAAGTGTCTGGATCAGTTGACTTTATTTCTTGAAGAAGTTTAGTTTTTATTATATCAGCACTAATCTTTAAACCTGAACTTTCGATACCCATAATCATTGGTTTGTAACTGTCCGGTAAGCCAGCAAGCATCAATGTTCCTAACCACTCGTCATCAACATTAAAGTGGATATTTCTGAGCTTGTGGGCCGATGACATAATCTTATTTACATAAGCTTCTACACTTTCACTCGTCTCCAATGTTGTATTTATCAGGTCTTTTAATAACCCAACTTTTCTAGTCAAGCCACTGTCTTCAAATGCTTTGGCTAGGTTATCCCAAACTTGTTTTGCGCTAGTTGCTTCTTGGATATGTACGTACAGAATTGGGTCTACTAATAAGATAAGCTTTGATTTAGCTTTTATATCGGTCTTCATTGATATTGGATCATCAGAGACTGGTTCTTTCAGTATGCAGTCAAACAAATCCTCGTGCTGCAAATACGCTTTGACAGCAAAGCTCCAGGTAGCCCAATTATCTCGTCCCGTGAGTTTGGGAATTGACATTATTGCATTGTTATTACTCATGTTTTATGTTAATTAACCTGAGAATTCTGAAAAAAGGAAACACTCGCGAGCCGGTAACTGAGGTTATGCACGCGGCGTTTTACAAGTAATATTTTACGTAGAAATACTATTATTTTCGAATTATTTATTACTTTCACAAAACTAAATAGCAGATTTGAGCTATCTGGGCCCATAACCTGTTGTAATTAAAACGGATTACTTATTGTGTGGATTAGTTTATTTTCTGAACGGATACAACTCGGAATGTGACACAGAGTACAGAGCGACCTCTGCTGTACCAAAACAATGACATTAGGCATAGATAAGTGAAGGCGGCAATTTCAAATATACATTTCAACAAAAAGTTTCCGGTAAGCGGCAATAAGCTCGCCACCTATTACGTGGGACCAAGCATATAACTAGCGAAACGTTGACGTTTAATATGCCTCTTCCTAGCCCTTCGGGGAAACAGGCGTGACTGTATGTCGGTATGTATTTAAGCCATGGTAAAGATCGATTCTTGAAAGTTTTTTAAATGGTTATTATTATTAATTAACAGGCAGGCAGTTTGAAAACTTATTGCGCCTGTATCCAATTCATCTGCATCTAGTTCCTCTTAACCGGTTGCATGTGTTTGTCCAGCTTGTTCTTGGATGAATTGACAGTGGGAGCTGACACTACATCTGCCGGCAGCTCGTTCCACTGTCTCACTTCACGGTTGCCTAAGAAGTTCTTATGTGGGTTGTTGGTAGATAAGCTAGTGCAAAGTTTGAGGTGATGGCCTCTTAGGTGGGTATTGTCGCTATATGTGAATAGTTTGGCATCAAGGTCTTCAATGTTATAGTGTTTATGTAGAATCTTATAGGTTTATTTTATTTATTTATTTTATCTTCTTTGGGAGAACAAACAATTGTATAATATGTATTAATAGTAACTTATTTAACAAAAAAAATGTGTCATTGCACAACCAGCACCATTATCCACGACTTACTACTAATATAAGTTGTTACTGCAGTGCACTTATACAAAAGACTTTTATGAAACTAAACAAAACACACACGAATCTGAGAATAGAAATGTTAAAACGAAATGATTAAATACTAGTAGGCTGTTTAAGCAACACTCTTAAGGAGTACTTGCTTTTAAGGGTTTTTTTCGTTAGTGCAAACAGATCAATGTCTAAAAACTGTTCATTATATGAAAATTACTAATGAATAAATTCGAAATAGATTTTGCCTAATAATCGATTACCAGCAAATTCGGCGGTAGGCCCCCTGAACCAAACTCCAGACCAAATGTCGGTATCTGTTTAAACAAACAATTATCCTAACATACCAATTACCTGTTGTCAAAACTACGAACTAGCAGACAAGCTGCGGGGTCGCCTGCTGCGCAAGTTGCGACTTCATTAGACTATAATAAGCTATGGGGTGGGGCCTGAGGTAAAAGCGAAAGAAATTTAATTAAATTTTATACATACATACATTTACGCCTGTTTCCCCGAAGGAAAAGAGAGACTTATTTTACGTTCACACTTCTGCAATTATATAGGTGGTCCCACGTAATAGCCGCTTACCGGGAACTGTTCGAAGATGGCATTCACCATTTGCAGCCGAGGGTGACTTGGGCTCCTTAGGTCTTGATATAAAGCCTGTACCCAAGGACTGGACTCAACATGGGGAGGGGCTGAGTTGGCTCCTGATAGGGCGAAGGTGGCCGCCGGGAAAAAGTAACACCCAGAGGTTAGCGACTCTGAGTGCTCTTGGTACTGTCTTCTGGGTAGGGAAACTAAGAGAGAACTGTGGATCGCGCAGCCAGGTTACCGCCACCAGTCGAGGGGGAACCACACTCCTACCTTCGCTTATCCACACTAGGTCTGCAGTATGGTTTTGTTCGTCAGGACGTTAATACGCTAAAATGATCTTGAGATGAGTTTCTTGCTCCAATCAGGCTTCTGCCCGTAGTGAATAAGTGCGTTATCAATATATAACTTTTGAAATTCCTAAGTGTTTCCCTCGAACCCAAACTGAAGAAAGGACGCACTCACTCTTCTTCATAAGTCAAGAAGTTGATTCCCAACTGTAACATCTTATCGTCATATCCCACACCATGAAGCTCTTTGAGCGGATTATTGACTCTCGGATCCGACAGGAGTGCACTGTCTCGGAGTGTCAGTATGGCTTCCGCCCTGGTTACGGCACTATGGACCCTGTTTTGGCCCTGAGGATCGTCATGGAGAAATATAGGACGGAGAATACGCCTCTGTATTTCCTGTTTTTGGATATGCAGTAAGCCTTTGGCTGTGTCTCTCGCGTGATGATCTGGTGGGCGCTGCGGTCCAAAGGGGTGCCAGAAGCTTATATTGACATTATTACAGACATGTACCGAGATTCTGATTCTGTGGTTTGGACCGCTGTTGGTGACACGAAACCTTTCCCAGTTACCGTTGGAGTCCACCAGGGTTCCGTCCTTAGCCCATCCCTGTTCAGCGTGATACTTACAGCTACTTGTTTATTTAGGAATTCATAGAATGCAGTTAACAAGGCGTCCTTATAAAATAATAATAATAATTTATTTCTGTATAATAACTAGCCTAACTACAATATTTTACGAATATAAATTGGGTTAGTAATGCAGTTAATTAAAGTGTTATTTACCTGAACTAAGTAAACTTAATTACTTGGCGCAGTAAACTTAATACTGGATGCACTGTTTGAAAGTATCCGAGATGCGCATGAGCATCCCCCATGGCTACTTATGTACGCCGATGACATCGCGCTGGCAGATGCGGACAAGGGTCGGTTGGTGCGGCGGCGGCATGCAACTTAATGTGGCGAAGATCGAATACCTGGCCTGCAACACGACAGATCCCACACTCGTCTGCATAGACGGAAACATGGTCGAGCAGACGGAGGAGTTTAATTACCTGGGATCTGCACTTCGCACGTCCAGTGGAATCGATTGCGACGTCAAGACAGGCATTTCTGCGGCATGGGCTAAGTGGTGTGAGGTGTCTGGTGTCATTTGGGAAACGAAAAATGTCAGTTAAATTGAAGGGGCAAGGCTATAAATCCATCATTAGCCTTGTCTTTTTGTATGGCAGTGAAGCGTGGCCTGTGCTTGAGCGACACAAGCAAGAGCTGCGTGTCACGGAAATGAAAATGCTGCGCTGGATGTGCAGAGTTACGCGGAAGCCTTCATGTTCGTGACATCGCAGATAAATTGCAAGAATGTCGCCTACGCTGGTACGGCCACGTTTTAGGAAAACCGGCTAACTACGTGGGGAACAATTGTCTGGCCATGGCACCGCCGCCCTACCGAAGTACATTGGGCAGGCTCAAGAAAGGCTGGCTTGACGTCGTAAGGGATGACATGCGTGCCAATAACGTATCGACCAAGGATGCCGAAGATGCGAAATGGAGGAGAAGTTGTAGGTAAGCGGACCCCGGGCCCGTAAGGCAGCAACCGGGATAACGCTAAGTTGAATAACATCTTATAACTTAAGGCACACACCATACGAGCGAGACTCACAATTAGCTGCGTAAATCTTGTAAATGAGCGCCTGGAACTTGCGAGAGCGAAGCGATACTCCGGTGTATGCTTTAACGAACACGAGTTGTTTCTGAAACTATTTGTAGGTATTAAAGCCTGTCAAGGCGGCTTCTGGCTGGCTTACATCCTGTGGAACTTCACTTGATCTCTATTTGTGCGTTGCTTCATCAAAGGTGACATATATTTACAAGTTTTCCACTAGGAATTTGATATTAATGTAAATAGTTGTTATTCTTAGTGCCAGGTTGGTGCCATGATTTATGATGTGTAACAAATGTTTGTGTATTAAGTGCTCGTAGCTTCGCATTCGGTCGGAAACGATCACTGAAGTGAAGCAGAGTTAACAGAGGTCAGTACTGGGATCCCCCTGACTAAAACAACATCAACAGGATCATTTACATTCGTCAAATTTTTATACACAAAGTGGACTGGAATAGACAGGGCAAATAAATAGTCAACATCGGTATTTTCTTCCGCCCGTTACAAGAAAATGTACTTATTATGAAAACAATTTGACAAGTCTACAAAAAGTTTTGTTCTGCAGTCACTAGATTTCAAAGAAAAAAGTTTCCAATCCATCGAGCCTCAAGGAGTTAGGACCGCTTCATATTTTATCATCAGCTCAGGCCATGAATGAATGATTAATCATTTATAAATGGGGAAAGAAGGAGTCTTCGGCCTGTGATTGTGGAGCGCCAGATCTAACTATAGCCCATGTTGTAAACGATTGCCAGCTAAACTCTTTTCCCAGTGGTCTTAAAGAACTTCATCTTCTTACTCCAGCTGCTGGGAAGTGGCTACGCTAACTGACACTGGAAATTTAAATAAGGATTCAGGCAGCTCAACGCCATACACTACGATATGAGCTCAGGCCATTAACGTGCCACTGTCATGTTCCAAAGTAAGAGGTATTTGGGTCTTAAAATCCTCTAGAGTGTATAAGGATCCAATTAACATCTAAAGAGCCCAAACCAACCTTACCTGCAAGTCCTGTTGATCAACAGACGAGGCTCTGGCTCCAATCCGTCTATTTTCACAGAAAAACAACAAAATGACTGCAATGTGACTTTAAGTCCTCTTGTCGCAAATCAAACTGAGAGTGATTCATACCCCTTCACGCGGGTAGTGCTTATCGAACCTTCAAAGCACAAACGTGCTTAATATTGAATGTCCCACAAACGGTCAGAAAGCGCTCGTATCTCTGCGGTGCTCGGTAGTCGGAAACTATCACCGAAGTACAGCAGAGTTTTCAGAGGTCAGTTCAGGCTGCGTACTCCATCACACAAAACAGTCTCATTCCGTGGTACGTTCAAGTATGCGGCACCACACTGTTGGAATAATCTCCCTCCTCTCATTCGAGCGCTGAAAGCCAAATATAACTTTAAAATATGTCTTAAGAACTTTTTATTAGCGCAACAAAAGGATTTTACACCTTCTTGATCCTTGCGATGCGTAGCTGACGGGGGGAGAAAACCTAAATTCCTGTAAAATGGACACTTGCCCCAGGTTTCCCGGATAAATATAGATTTTCAAGTTTTGAGAGGTTACGCCATGCCATGCCTTGCTATGCAAACATTTTCCTTACGTGTCATTATGTGTACAAGTGACATATTTTTTTATTTTAATAATGATGTCCTTATGCAGCCTATTGTTCTTAATATTATTTTTTCTTTTATTACTTTGTGTTTCTTTTAGTATTAGTTTTTTTTTGTATTTAGTATAAAATTTTATTTAGTTTTGTTAGCGTCCTATTTAATTTATTGTTGTAGTGTTTAATGTTAAATCTGGCCCCTGCTGAAAATCAGTGCAGTGGGTTTGTTTACAGACTCACTGCAAATAATGAGCAGGGGCCTTTTTAGATATCATGCAACCTTTACGTGTCCTATATATTGTAATATTTCTTTATTATGTTGTGTATGTTGTGTGATAAATAAATAAATAAAATAAATATTTTCTGACAATTACACCAATTATTTTAGTTCGAAGTTAAGTATCATTAAGAACGTGTTAAGGATACTAAATAACGGATAAACATACATAAATACTTTTTTTTTTGTAAATACATACTTAACCTTCCGTAAACCACGTGTATAGAATTTACGTCCTGCACTACGTGGGGTTTCTCGTACCCCATATTGTTCCATCCTTCAATAGAGATTATGTAATTAAAGTTTATTTTACATGTAATATAATTATTTATGGACTATTAGGGGATACGAATAAAATATTTTTTTGAATATAATAAACATTTTTAATATCTTTAGGCGTTATAACAAAAATAGTACTTCTAATACGAACAAAGAGGAGACAACCTTCTTTGGCTTAGCCTTATAAAAAAAAAACCTATCTACTAACTTCTAAGAGCCCTTTATTTCAGAGCCTAATGAGATAAAAATGAAAATTAAATGAAAATAACTAAACATAATTAGTATTCTTGGGAGCCCAGTCCGTTCAAATCTGAACAATTTTTACAAAAAAAATCTAAACATGATGTACTTTGTACCGCTCACAACCGTACTTAGTCTTTCGAACTTTCCTCCGATCGCATTCCGAACATCTCGTTACACGTCTTTGATTTTTATTTGGCGGTTCCACACTTGTTTCACCAAGTAAAACATGTATACGCTGACGAGAATTCCTTGGAACTCGTGGATTATCTTTTTGGTTTCTCAGGTGCTCTTCAACAAAACTTATTCCTAAATCTTCCTCCTATTGTTAGTACATACATACAGTTAGACAAAGTAATAAAAAAAAACGAATGACATAAATATTTATGTAGAAATACATATATTTTCCATGTCCACCATGCTTACCTATTAGACGACGTCCCAAACTACGTGGGGTTTGTGACACCCGACCTTACTTTGCGGGCAAACATCCTCTGCGCCTGCGACGCCACTACTAAATTAATGTTATGATGCGATTCGGCAACGTCACAATTACAGCTACACGAGGTTTCGTGGAATTCGCGGGGTAGTTGAAAAAGATGCGACAATTTTTGTTTCGCTGGGGTTTATGAAACCCCACGTGGTTTACGGAAGGTTAATATACATAGGAAAACACCCAGACGAGAAAAATATTCCTGTTCATGCACACAAAGATTTGTCCTGCGTGGGAATCGAACCCACGACCTTAGGAGCGGAGAGCGGGTATTCTCGCCACCACGCCATATCGGTCGTGATATTGAAATAAATAATTTTTAATTTTATTCATTTCATTTTGTTTGTGTGGCATTTGATATCAAGCCTTCCGTGTATTTGTAACAGCAGGATACCATACATCTGCCTCCGCTAATCCGCTCTGGGTCAGCGTGGTGGAGTATGACCCAATACCCTTGCACCTTGGTATGCAAGAGGAGGCTCGTGCTCAGTAGTGACTCCAAGAACTTAAATCTATGAAATCTACTAAGCTCCAATTAGTCTTTCCATAAATCATGACCAGTGTCTAAATCAGTAAGAGTTTTCCTAGAAACGGTGTTAGTACAAATGTATTAGTCCGATGGAGGACGGGAAGTGGCGCCGTGTCGCTAATCCACCGAACTCGGTGCGACTGTATTAACTGGCTGCTACTTACACCGAACACTTCGATTGTAAACGAGGAAATTATTGATGAAAGTAATAATAATAAATAATAAAACATTTATTGCCTAAAAGTGGTACAACATTGATTCACTGGTAGTCCCCAAACTAGGTAATCCTGTCTCTTGGGGACTAGAATTTGAGATTTGCATTAATTTTAAATTATCAGCGTTGGAAATATTTAACATAAAGTAAATAATTGTTAAAATAAAGTATAAAAATAAATTACAGTAGTTATACTTTGTTGAATAATGCCAGCTTTTAGTCTTACATCATTAATAATATTGAGTCCAGAAAGCCTAGGCCATTAAGTTAAAAAGTGGTCGTAGTTTAGCGATACTGACCCGTGGTTGCGGAAATGTTCGAAATAGTTTCCTCGGCTCCGGAACTTGAAGCGCTCAGGGAGGGACATGAAATGATTTTAGTCAGTAAAAGTCTGACACTACCTTTCACTTCACCACCAGCGGGGGGCAGCCACTTCATGATTTTCCATCAAAAAAAGAAGAAAACCACTGCGACACTAGGTGGTTAAAAAATTAGGTCAATAGAGCAGATTTGAATCTGCGTGGTGGATTACGACTTAACTCCGAATTTGTGTATTTGTGAAATAAGGCTCTTGCCCAGTACTTAGAAGTCCATGTGCTAATTAGTAGATGCAGTAACAAACTTCTCATGACACCATGATGCAAGTGAAGTGGGTAGTTGCAAGTGAAGTACTCGTCTTTAGTGCTCTTGATATTTTAATTGAATTTAAATTAATTAATTAGTACTACTTACGTTTCTAAATTATGATCTCTTGTGATCATTAGTATCTAAGAGCCACCTGCCATTGCTTGCAATAGATCCTCTTAACTTTTGTTTGTCGAAACCATGGAAAGCCTCAAACAGTCGATGTCGGAAATGATGACTGTTTTCAATGATCGAATGGCGAGCTTCGAGGCAGAACTTAA
The DNA here is from genome assembly GCA_949126915.1 of Musotima nitidalis. NCBI lineage: Eukaryota > Metazoa > Arthropoda > Insecta > Lepidoptera > Crambidae > Musotima > Musotima nitidalis. Next base: position 12,345,389 of record OX421439.1, read on the forward strand.
GAAGAATACTGAATCGGCTCCTACCACTTCATCTCTGTCTGCTGTTTTTGCCACTTTTAAGTCCTTCTTCATGGAAGCCGTGATCGGTATGCAGTCTCAACTTCAGGTGATGGCTCATAATATAGAACGGATTGAAACTCGTGGACGTCGAAAGATGCTGCTGGTCCATGGTATTCCCGAACAGCGGAACGAAGATACATCCAAAGTTGTCCTCGACCTCCTGAAGAACAAGCTGAGCGTGGACAGCACGACAAGTGATATCAAGCACTGTCATAGGATGGGTCGAGATGCTAGGGATAGACCTCGACCAATTCTCGTGAAATTCCAGAGTGTTCTAGTACGTGACGAGACCTGGTTCGCTAAATCCAAGCTTAAAGGTTCTGGGATCACCATTTCGGAGTTTCTCACACGGATGCGACATGAAACTTTTATGGCTGCACGAGAGAAGTTTGGTGTTGAGAAATGCTGGACGCGAGAAGGAAGCGTTTATATTATAGGCACGGATAACACTAGACACCGAGTTAACACTATGTTCGAGCTTAACAATATTGGAAATGGTAAGCCTGCACCCGCTTTAAAACCACAACAGTCCACTAAAACCAATCCGAGACGGGGCAGGAAGTAGATAAGCGGGACTCACTGAACTCTTATCTCTTTTAATTTATTTATTTTTTACTTTTACTTTATATTAATAAGTTAACTACATTACATTGTACTTTCTCGCAACATTTGTTTTGTCCTTAAGGTTATCGTATGAAAATGTCGGCAGTTGTGTATAAAGGTTTCTCTAATTACCTTCACTTAAATTTACTTTCCGGGGAGCATTCCGTTTCTATCACTTTTTTGATGCAATCGGTAATGTTGTTAACATAATATCAGAATGTAGTAGCTTTTAGTTAATAATTTTACATTAACTTTATTTTATGTAGATTTGTATTAATGGTAATGTTTGCAGTCATTTATTTTTCTTATTTTTATTCTCCTCATTTCATGGTTATGTTATTAGTTACCTGTAGTTTTCACTTTGCTATTGTGTAGCAAAAATTATGTAGTAAGCAACTGGCAGGTGGACCTTATAGAAAGACCTTATAGAAGCATATATATATTTATTTTAAGTCAAAATTATTTTTTTCATATAAGTATTTTAAATTTGTTATTTTTAATATTTATTATTATACAAGGCAATTATAGCTTGATCATGGCAGGTTTTTTCGATGACAGTAAAGCTAGTGATACTGCCAGTTTCAGATCGGCCTGCAGTTTTGGTTCTGATATCTCCGATGACAGTTTTACGAGTGTCCCATCACTTGCGGATGCATTAAGGTCACATTTCTCCACAGTACCTAACAATTTCAATATTGTACATATAAATGCCCAAAGCATATCGGCCCATTACTCAGATATGTTGACTTATCTAGACTGTAATAATATTCACGCTGTTTTAGTATCTGAATCGTGGCTAAAGCCGTGTCTTCCTTCTGTAGCTTATTCTCTTCCAGGATTCCAATTGATACGTAACGACCGGGCTGTTGGTGGTGGTGGTGGGGTTGCCATTTATCTCCGTTCCCATATGCCGTGCACGGTACTCAGTATGTCAGCTCAGCCTCCGCAATCAAATGCCGGTGAACATTTGTTTGTTGAAGTGTTATTTAAACACCACAAAGTACTTATGGGTGTTTACTACTGCCCCTCGATGCGCATAAATTTCTTTTCCTCTTTTGATGATCTGTTACAATCCTTGATGCCTTTTTATGACCATGTAATTGTAATGGGTGACTTTAACACATGTCTACTAAGGAATGATTTTCGTTCAACAACGTTTCGCTCGGTTGTGCATTCAAATAATTTGGACATTGCTCCTTTAAATGCTACCCATCATTTCCCTAATTGTGCTCCATCCCTTCTGGATGTTATCCTTGTTTCATCTTTTGATCGAGTAGCGATGCATGGACAATGTGCCGCTGATGCCCTTTCCTATCACGACCTTATATATTTATCATATAAAATTCGTCCCCCTAAGCTTAGGTCCAAATACCTTTTGCAACGTAGTTTTATGAGTGTTAACCTTGAAAGGCTATGTGAGGATGCCAATGGCATTGACTGGACTGATCTTTTTATGAGTAAATTCGTTGATGAGGAGATTGAAATTTTTCGATCAAAGCTGCTTCAGATATACGATGTTCATGCACCAGTACGTAAAGTTAAAATGAAGCAAATGCCTGCACCGTGGTTATCCGACGATATTAAGTTACTAATTAACAAAAAAGCTGCAGCCAAAACTAGGTACAAACGTCGTCCTACACCTTTCTACTGGGAGAAATATGTGGTGGTTCGCAATCAGTGCAATAAAATATGTAGAGATGCTCAGCGTCAGCACATTTATAATTCAGTGAAGGATCGTGATCAAGCCAAGGTTTGGAAATTTTTAAGATCCCTTGGAGTGGGAAAGCAGCATACATTCATTAATTTGCAGAATTATGATACTGATCTACTTAATAAACATTTTTCGTCATTACCTTACTTAGACAATATTGCTAAAAATACCACTTTAAATTACATATCATCTCTTCCGTTTCTTGATTATTCCCCGTTTAATTTTCGCTCTTTTACAGAATTGGATGTAAAAAAGAGTGTTATGTCGATCTCCTCTGACGCCGTTGGTTGTGACAGTCTTAGCAGAAAAATGATTGTGCCTATACTACGCGAGCTCCTTCCTGTTATTACTCATCTTCTCAATAGTTCAATATCCTGTGCTGTATTTCCATCTTCTTGGAAATCTGCTCAGATAATCCCTCTACCTAAAAAATCTAATCCTACAACATTCTCTGATTATCGACCTATCTCCATTTTGCCCTTCCTGTCCAAGGTCCTTGAGCGCCTCGTACATACTCAGCTCAGTTCATTTATTTCTCAAAATAAACTGTTGAGCCCTTCTCAGTCAGGCTTTCGAGTCGGACATAGCACTACCACGGCATTGATAAATGTCACAGATAACGTAAGAGCAGGCATGGAAAACGGAAACCTGACAATTCTGGCTCTGCTCGATTTTAGCAACGCGTTTAATACTGTAGATTTTGATATCTTGCTCGGAATCTTACGTTCAATTAATTTGTCACCGTCTGCATTAGATTGGTTTCAAAGTTATTTGCATGGCCGACGCCATCAGGTTCGAGTAGATAATTCCCTTTCCTCGTGGTGTGACTCGCTTACTGGAGTACCACAGGGTGGAGTTCTTTCTCCTTTGCTTTTTGCTATCTTTATCAACTCCGTTTCCAATGGCTTGGCTTCATCGTGTCACCTTTATGCAGATGACCTACAAATTTTTTCTCAAGCCCCTGCTGAACATCTAGCAGCCGCTGCTGATAATATAAATGCTGATTTGGAACGAATTTCCAAATGGAGTAAGCTGTATGGACTTCGTGTAAATCCATCCAAGTCCCAAGTCATTGTCATTGGTAGCCAGCGTATGAGGGCTAAGGTAGACTGGACCACCATTCCTCCTATACTATTTGATGGTGCACTTATTCCACTTTCGGACAAAGTTAAGAATTTGGGCATTTTCATAGACAAGAACCTTACTTGGGGTCCTCAGCTACAAGAAGTTAGCCGAAAAATTTATGCCTCAGCCGGGTCCTTGAGACGTATCCGTAATTTCCTTCCAACTAAAACTAAAATAGCACTTGTGCAGTCCCTACTCCTCCCTATCCTCGATTATGCAGATGTCAGTTATTTGGATCTCAACCAGGATCAGCTCAATAAACTTGAGAGGCTACAAAATTTTTGTATTAGAATTGTTTTTGGCTTACGAAAATATGATCACGTATCTGAATTCCGATTTAAGCTTCAGTGGTTGCCCATAAGACTTCGCAGAAATGCTCACATTCTTTATCTTCTCTATAGTGTATTATTTAATCCAGCAGCTCCAATCTATCTTAAGGAGCGTTTTAAATTCCTCCATGATGGTCACTCTCGAAACTTGAGGTCAGAAAAGAATCTGACTTTAAATATGCCAATGCATGCCAAAAAATTTTACGACTCGTCGTTTACTGTGCGGGCAGTTCGTCTTTGGAATGAGCTGCCCGTCGGAATACGAAAATTAAATTCATTAGATTTATTTAAGAAATCAGTCTGGGAGCATTATTTGTCTGTGTAATTTTAAATATGTTATATTATGTGTGTAACTTTAAATTATATATTTCATGTAATATAATAATATAATATGTATGTGTAAATTTATTATTTACTTTTAAGTAAGCAAGAGCACTCTGTTGTGCCTACTCTATATCATTATTTTTTATTCTTTGTTTCCTGTCCATCCTAAGGTTGCCTGGAAGAAATTGCTGTTAGCAATAAGGCCACCCATTGTACCATATGTGATTTTATTACTTTTTTTTTATATTTAGTGTGCAATAAAGTGTTCATTCATTCATTCATTCATTCATTCTATACGTCTATTTCATATTATTATATACGTAGATTAAAATTATAAAATAATGTTTTTGATCTTTTTCTGCAATTACGCCTAAACTGTTCAACGGGATCCGCTGAAATTTAGCACATAATTTAAAGACCAGTACAAATGCAACACATGCAAAAGATATCTATTTACAACAAAAAAACAGGATACAGATAAAACAGATGAAAATGGCGTTATCTGTGTTACTGAACGGTGTAACAGCACCCCCAAACTTTTTCAGCCAGTAAATACAAAAGGGGCGATTCCTTCCAGAGGCGCAGCGTGAAAGAGTCGTATTAATGAAAGCCAATAAACCTTGGCTGTTAGCGAAATTTGCCAAATGAAAAAAGTTTCCGCAATGAGCGACTTCGTCACCGAACTGGAACTCACCGGTGCGAACCGGTTCAATTCGGTTTCAACTTGAATGATCCAGTTTGTTTGTGAAGAGAAATGGAAATTTTATCGTTTGTTACGGATATGTGCCGTTTGTGGTGTTTCTTGTCTGACGTTCATTTAAAGACAGGTTTTCTTAGGAGCTTAGTTTACATTTTGAAAACATTAATTATAGAAAACAGTTAGTGCATAAATATTACGTGAGCATTGACTGTAGTGTCCTGTTGTATCGTCCTAGAATAGTGCCAACCCCTCTCATCTTACGGGTAGTCGTAAGAGTCGACGAAATTGAGTGCTACCGGATGATAGGCAGCAGCGTCATCCTGCGTACTGGCTGGAACTGCGAGCACAAACCCGCGATCGCAGGCCCAGCGTGCTGATTTTATAAACTTATTTATGAATGCATGTTCACACATAAATAAATAAAATAAATATTCTCTTACAATCACACCAATTATTTAGTTCCAAGATAAGTATCATTAAGAACTTGTGTTATGGATACTAAATATCGGATAAACATACATAAATACTTAATTTTTTTTAAATACATACTTAAGATACATAGGAAAACACCCACATGTATAAGAAAACAATACAATAAGTATTGTTCAAGTATTGTTGTAAGTGCAATAAAATATGACGACCGGTAAGGCGTGGTGGCGAGTATACCCGCTCTCCGCTCCTCAGGTCGTAGGCTCGATTGCCACACCGGACAAATATTTGTGTGCATGAACATGAATGAATGAAATGGGTGTTTTCTATGTACATTAATTAAGTATGTATTTACAAAAATAAAGTATTTATATATGTTTATCTGTTATTTAGTATCCATACCACAAATTCTTAATGATACTTATCTTGGAACTAAATAGTTGGTGTAATTGTTTGAAAATATTTATTTATTCTCTTTTTCATCGATTAATAAGACCATCACCAGAATGTCAGAAATACTCTTGCTCATATTCAGGACCTATAAAGTCGTTTAACAAGGCGAGGACCATGATCACTGTTTTCCGCTCCAGACCCACGAACATCTGTTATTAAGTGTCCTAATTCCATAATATCACAGCCTTCCCGGTTCCAACCCGGGACAAAATATCGCGAAAAGCTGTATGATTCTTTGCTTTAACGGTGTGGGATAGATTTTAGTGGTAAATTGAGAGCCAATTTGGAAAGTCAACAATTATTTATTTCATAAACTATTATACATAGTTCTTGAAAACGTTATAATTTAAAAAAAAACAATCGAAATATTATTACACTGAAATCACGAAGCTTAGATTCACTTACATGCAACAAAACAATATAAAAACAAAAAATTATTAAGTGTAAGTGAATCTAAGTTTCGTGATTTCAATAATATTTGGTTTGGTACTTAAATTACAATCTTCATTTGTCTGTGAAGCTATACAATGCAATATAATATAACATTAACAATATTCATGTTTTAAGTCATTCATATTAGAATAGCCTGTATGAAACGGCAGCTTAATCTCAAGCATTTTTATCTTAAAGGTTATTTTACTTACAATCTGCTACAGCCAATGGAAAGGTTATTTTACCTACAATCTGCTCTTGTCGTCGTAAAATTAAACTCACACAAAACAAATATTATTGTGCATCAATTAAAAATATATACGTTTCCTTTTCTTTGTATAATACAGTAGGTAATTTACAGTTTACATTCAGCTTCTATAGCATAGATGTCGCTGAATGTAGAAACATTTGCAAACACACAAAATTTGAGTGTTTTAGTTTAAATATAATATACTAATATGCATGGCATGCCTCAAGCCCCTTAACCCGTACTAAGGGCGCGTTTATATGACGTGAAAATATTTCGAGCTAGTAAAACGTGACCACAGCGCAGCAACATTCAGCATTAATTATTCTAGCAACATTCACGTGTCAACGTCGCGTGGGCGACATGAGGCTTCCACTGCTAGGAATTTGTACGTTATCGACTTGTCAGTAAAGTTTGAATTGCTATGAGAAGAAACAAATACGCGGATATCGCGGGCGGCCGCAAGATAATTTTTTGCGTCGTCTAACTGGACCCAAACCATTGCTTTTTCACCTGATTAAATTGCTTTAGTTTGATTTTTCCTTTCATTCTTAGCTCGGCTGAGTTTCCCTTATACAATAACAAGTGTAAGTCTTGTACGTTGCTTAGTACTAGTAGTGGTGTATAGGGATCCTATCAAGATCCGAGGAGTCCATGTCAATCATGATCCGGAGCGACAGGGAATGGAGGGTAGTCACATATTTTTGCGAAGCAGTCATGCTAGCAAAGGAGGCGACGGAATGGGAGAGGCAGAGTGTTTCTCGTCACAATACCAGCCGGTGCGTTCTGGGACCAACCTCCCTTGCAAGTGGTGCACCTGCCGAACAACGGACGAGGCTCTTGCGAACACAAAACATCCCAAAAAGCGGCAATAGGCTCGCCACCTGTTACGTGGGTCCAACTGTATAATTGGCGAAGTGTGGGCATACAATATGCCTCTGCCTACCCGTTCGGAGAAACAAGCGTGATATTATGTATGTATGTATCTATATATAGTAACCTAGTACAAGATCTGCTTAGCTTAGAATTATATAATGTCTTCTAAGATAAATCGGTCGATGACCACAGCTTTGAGAAATTAAAATGGCATCCCAGCCTTTTTATCTTATTTTTACGGGCAACTGCATACCACACAAAAAAATATTTGGAAATTCTATTCCAAACAGTTTGCCTTCTTCCAAAACTTATTCTTAAACAAACAAAAAGAAAAAATAAAAGCTTGCTAAAACTTCCAAAAGTCGTGTTAAGAAATTATTAAGTGTATTGCGTTTGTAAGTTTCCGTTGAAACTTTTATTAGTGAGCTCAACAAGTCAAAAGTAGTGTTGGAAATAAAAAAACAACACTTGAATCCACCTCAGTAAGAGCTCTTAAACATAAACACGATACGATGTCGTAAAGAAGAAATCCTTCCGAGTTTCGTACAAACCTTTTTTTTATGCTATTGCATAGCTTCTATCGCGGGCCTTGAGCGTGGAGAGCGAATCCAGAAATTCCGTAACGAAAAAACCTAACACCCACCACTCCGACCGGCACAGCTGTGATACTTTTTAGTTTTTCCATCTATCGATAAATAGCAGAACTTTTAATGACTTTTTTAAAATATCACGCTTGTCTCTATAGTTCAGCAACCCGCCATTAAGTGGCATTGGTTTGTATCGGGTGGCTAAAATTTGTTTTCTTATCGGTCACCACGCTCAAAGTGTAACTTGTAATAAAAAAATATTGCATAAATAAAATAAATAAATAATTATAATTGCATAAGTTGATGAAAAATGCTATACAATAGCTTTACCGCGGCAGTTTCCGAGTGCCATAGGTCTTTTTTTTGGATGGACAATCATTAAATTACCTTACCCCGCTGTGGGTGGAGCGGGAGGGTGTGTCAGACTTGTACTGACTAAAAACCATCCATGTTCCTTCTGCCTGCTACGTACCGAGGCCGCGGTAACCCCTTTCGAACAGTCTGGCAAGCCTGCAATTAATCTTTCACATTGACGCTGGGGTGACGGCGCTCTTATGCTGGTCGGGGAGAAGAAAAATTACATTGTGCCAGCCCTAATCTATGGTGTCGTAGAAACTGGCTATGAGAAATCGTTCGGTGTACTTCAACACACACTAAAGGACACCTATAGGTGGGGAGCGATTCCTGAGGAGGCTTGGTGTCTACCGCTGTCTGCCCCGCTTGGGCGGAGAACCAACGTTCCCTCGTATCGGCTATCGGTGGCGGCGACCTTCCGTGTTCTGCTCTGGTGAAGGTCATGATCCGAAGGTATGGTGACGGAACGAGAGAGACAGAGTGCCCCTCGTCAAAATCTCAGCCTGTCGGGGTTGCATTGCGGGACTGTTCAAAATGGTTACCGCGGATCTGGGACATAGCAGGCTCCAGAAGAAACATAAACCGCTCAAATAAAAAAAGGATAGATGACGTCAAATTATTTATCAAACTGCTTTGCAGCGATGTTGAGGACTAGGCGTATCCAGAAGGCGCCAGCTAGGGGCTGCACTCAGAACTGGTAGGAAATTACGTGAGTTGTAGCAACATTTTATATACTCCTCCGCCCTAGATCAACAGGCTCGAGAATAATGCTGACTGATAAGGCGTGATCAGCAGCGTTGACACCACACACTGAACTTCCACAGTTCACTGCTTTATACATTTAAATGTGAACACCACAATATAATGTATGTATTATAGCTTGTTGTAGTTACGTCGTCGTATATTGTTCATGTGTAAGAGCCCTAAGGGTGCGGTTCTAAGTGAAAGAGGTATAAGCCTTTATTTTTTAAAAACATTAGTTTTATACCAGACACGCAATTTATTAAAAATACAAAATGAAAACTGGTATGTACAACTAAACGCGGTGCGGTTTTAATTGCTAATGTTTTTTTCTCTCAATACTGTACTCCAAAGATATCAGATTATTAAAATATAATATAAATGTGTAATATAACTCACTGAAATACGACACCTAAGTAAGATCCACTAAACATACATAGCAGAGGCATTTATACACCCACATTTCGCCAGTTATACTGTTGGTCCCACGTAATAATAGCCTATTATATCAAAAATTCTTAAGTGACTTACAAATTCTTCATTTAATTGGGAACAAATATATTAATTAAATTATTTTCTGCATTCCACAGTAAAACAAAAGATCTTAAAGTAAAAACTAACCACCCTGTCGGGCACAACAATACTCCTCTCCATGAGGAATTATTATGTTCATACATTATTTTTGTTGGTAAATAATAATATCAAAGTCTGCTAATTGCGGCAGTGGTTCTATAAGTTGACAATTTGAGAAACTGTATATCTGAAACGTATATCTGCTTCGGAAGGCACGTTAAGCCGTTGGTCCCGGTTATCACTAAATGTGGTAGTCGTTAAGCCATGTTAGAGGCCTCATGGGCGGCTTGAAAAATTCTAACAGAAGGACGCCATGCACCTGCCTCCGCCAATCCGCACTGGGTCAGCGTGGTGGAGTATGACCCAATACCCTCACACCTTGATTTGTGTAAGGAGGCTCGTGCTCAGTAGTGGGACGTTAATGGGCTGTGATGATGATGATGATATCTGAAACTAGGCAACTAATCTCTATGGAAAGCTAAGACAACTATAGCTATACTCATCAGAACACATGGATGGGTCATCGATCGCAAATTATCCGCTGAACGAGCACAAAAATGAGATGACTGACAGCGATTGATAGCAATGGAACGCCATATTTTTCATCACATTTTCCTATAAGAATAAGCGATTAATGGAAAGTAATCACACTTCATACGAATAATATAAAGAGCATAGATTTCATTGTTTGCATTGCGTAAGTAATCAATTTTTTTTATTTAAATAAATATCTTTATATACAAATTATATTATACACAAAGAACTTCTTTCTTTCTTAGTAAGAGGCTCAGAAAATAATTAAAATCTCATATTATTTATTTGGGGGAAATTCAAATCATTTAATTATAATAGGTATTGCTACAAAAACAATTCTAATAAATGCATGAGCAGTATGATTGTACTATAAATTTGATCATCTATGCTACATTTTATTCGAGATACTTGCCCATAATCACCACGCTGAGCAGGTGGGTTGGTGCTCCCCCCCGAGCAGGTCTCCACCTTGTCGTGGTAGGGGGATTGAGTACCTTCCGGAGGCCGGGATAAGGTAACACCCAGAGATTGGCGACTCTGGGTGCCCTTAGTACTGACAACCGGGGGGAAACTAAGAGGGACCTATGGAGGGCGCAGCAGGTTTGCTAGAAGGGCCCGCCAAGCTGCGCCAGGACCTAGGCAGCGGGGGCAGAGGGCCCCTGCTATCTAACCAGGTACCCTCCGGAAAGTCGGCCACACACGCTATGGTCGCCCAAGGAGGTAGTAGGGGCACTCTCTGAGGAGGTCCTCCTGGTTTCGGTCCGGGGGACGTTGGCCGTAGGTAGGGTGTCAGACGATGCAACACAGGTACTGGCCCCGCCTTTTTCTCAACAAGCGGCGGGTGTCGTCGGAAGATTTTGGGTATTACTGCTGGCAGTCGTGTCTGCCGGTAGTGAGTCCCACACCTCCTTTCGGTCCCCCTTTGGCCGGAAGGCAGTGCGTAAACGCATTTTGTTACCGATATAAAAAAAAGGTGGTTTGTTGCTCGCATTTCAAGCCAGTACGCTCAATGACGCTTCTGCCCACGTTACCTAAATATGTGTATTATGAGTCATACATATAAAAAAATGATAATTATTTCTGACACTTACACCAATTATTTAGTTCCAAGATAAGTATCTTTAAGAACTTGTGTTATGGATACTAAATAACGGATAAACATACTTAAATACTTTTTTTTATTTGCAAATACATACTTAATATACATAGAAAAACACCCAGACCAGAAAAATATTCATATTTATAGACACAAATATTTGTCCTGTGTAGGAATCGAACCCACGACCTCAGGAGTGGAGTGCGGGTATACTCGCCACCACGCCATATCGGTCGTATACATGTCAGGATCGTAGCAAGTCATAGAATGTGATCTCTACCAACAACTGTATATTATACTAATTGTGTTTTTGGATTACCAAATGTTGTAAGCCGCTAATTGCCATTGAAGGAACATTGTGAACCTAATCGACCATCGGATTAGCGTGTAGTACATCGTTACTCCGCGATAGTATAATAGGATAAAACATTTTTTCAATGTGCTATGCAATTTTGATCGTTTGAAAGATAAAATCTATTGCAATACGTTTCTGTATTGGAAATTCTCGTCATAACAGATATTTTGAAATATCGATGCTATTTCAATAGGAGATAACAGCCCTACGCGAGTGGCATACCATTTCTAGGTATTATAAATTTTACATATTGTTCGTTACGGTTTTTTTATTTATTTATTTATTTTATTTCTATTCAGCTACACGGACAGATTTTTATTAATAAAAATTAACTAAGATTAATAAAAATAAAAATAGGCTAGACAATAATCCACAATTAGTGTTCACAGCATGACAATAAACTATAATAAAAATAATGCTGAATATCTAACAATTAAATCATCTACATCACAGCCCATTAACGTCCCACTACTGAGCACGAGCCTCCTCTCACATACCAAGGAGTGAGGGTATTAGGCCATACTCTACCACGCTGACCCAGTGCGGATATTGGCGGAGGCAGGATGCTTAACGACTATCACATTTGGTGGTAACCGGGACCAACGTCTTAACGTGCCTTCCGAAGCACGGAAGCGCTCGATATCAAATGCCACACAAAGGTCACCCATCCTAGTACTGAACTCTGTAAACTCTGCTGTACTTCGGTGATTGTTTCCTACCACCTAGCACCGCAGAGCCAAGAGCGCTTCTCTATTAAACAAACAAATACTAACGGAAAAATACTTAAAATATAACAAAACAATAAACTAAAAAAAAAACGATATCAGGATTCATGAGAGGACGATGCTTGGTCTGTGGTCGTGTTTTACAGCCAAAGTGATGCGGAGGTTTCCCTGCTAACCGTTTCTGAGATCTTGGGTTCTATTGTTACATCATCTTCATCACCATCTTCACTATAATCTTCATCATCCTCTTCATCACCATCATCATCACCATCTTCATCATCATCTTGAAATGAAATGAATTGAAATAAAATTTCTTTAGACATAAATACATATAAACAAAGAACTGAATTCAAAACAGTAAAAAATTTTTACACATAAGTTTACATATAGTATGCCTAAAAAGGACTCCACTCAGCATGTGCTGCAGTGGAGGACCACAACAGCGCTGGACTTCCGTGGAGACCTTATAACTTTCGTGTGCAACAGCCACACAAAAGGCTTAACAATAAAAAAAAATATTTAAAACCACAAAATACAATTAAATGAAAAGTTAAAGTAGTAAAAGTAGTGAGTTTCAGCAGAATTACACTTACTTCTGTATATTATATGACATTTTCTAATTTGGTAAAGGTTCCTACTTAAGATTAAATAACATAGAACAAACACAGTTTGATTCGAGTTTAAAGAATTTTTATTTTTTATATTTATTGAAGATAATAGAGAGATCGACAGCCTTAAGTAATACGTAAATATTTTTTTAATTTATATTTAAAAGCACCAATGGAATCTTCATCATCATCTTCATTTATCTTCAAGTGACATCATCATATCAGCCGTACAAAGCCCACTGCTGAACATTAGCCTCTCCAGTTGACCACATTATATTTGCCTATAATCACCACTGCTCGGAGTGTCCCTATGTGATAGAATCAGAAATGAGGAAATCCGTAATGGAACTAGAGTGACCGACATAGCGTAGCGGTTTGCAAGCTGAAGTGGCATTGGGCGGGGCACATGCCTGAAGAACCAACGACCGCTGGGGCGTTAAGGTTTTTGAATGGCAACCACGAATCAGCAAACGTAGTAGAGGGCGGCCCCCCGATTCACCGATGATCTAGTCAGGGCGGCGGGGAGCCGTTGGATGCAGACGGCAAAGGATCGATCGACGTGGATAGCAATTGGGGAGGCCTATGTCCAGCAGTGGACTTCAAATGGTTGAACTGATGATGATAATCACCTTGCTGAGCAGGTGGTGATCGCAGTTTCAGTCAGTACGCAGTAAGATGCAGCTGCCCATCATACGGTAGTATTTCTCTATGTCGACTTTTACGACTCTCCGTAAGATGACCTTTTTGACCGGACCACACGACACTCTCTATATCGATACCTCCTAAGTATACTGAGTCAACTAGCAAATTTAGGTATTTTATGATTTTTATATAAATGTATACAATAATCTATGATCTAAATGATAGTGTTGAAAAAAATATAAAAAAGAACAATATTACTGAGATAATTTCGCGTATACTAAATCAATTTCAACATCTGATAGATTCGTACATTATATACTCATTCAACTGACATCGTACCGGTATACGCGGTGTGTGCGGGGGGACGCAACGGCACAAGTGCAACGATGTAAATATAACCAATATATAATTTATAATAATGCAGGAATCGAAGATGCCTAGCAAAACAGACATGAAAATGGTAAGTTATCTTTATCTATATATAAATATAAGCGTATAACTAATATTATAGTATTTTATTCGTAATTATTGTTCACGTCACGTCACGTTTTCTGATGTATTAATTTCAAATAACGCTGATGAATCCTTTGACCTATTTGTAGATTTGTTTAAAACTTTCTATGATCTATGTTTTCCATTTAAGACTATAACCAGGAAAATAAAAAAGAAAGAAAAATGGATATCTCCAGGTATAAAAACTTGTTGTAAAAATAAAAGAAAAATGTTGTGGCGATTGAGGTCAAACAAAACACAAGAGAATAAACAAACATTTAAAAACTATTCCAATAGGCTAAGAAAGGTTATTAAACTAACTCAGCGATCACAAAATAATTACTACATTAAAACAGCTAATAATAAATCTAAGGCAACATGGGATATCATTAACAAAAATAAATCTATACTACCTAACGAACCAATAACGAAAATTAAACACAACAATTATTATATAACAGATCCAGAGCAAATAGCTAACACCTTTAACAACTATTTTGTAGATCAAATAACAGACACCCCGAAAAATAAATCAATCGACATACAATTAAATCAATTCAATTCAATCTTTATAGCACCGATAACACCATATGACATACTTAGAATAATTCAATTGCTAAAAAATACAAATAGTGTAGGAGTTGACGATATCAGTACTCAAGCAGTCAAATGCGTAGCATCGTTTATAGTCGTACCACTCACCCATATAGTCAATACTTGTATTAGTACAGGAATCTATCCACGTAACCTGAAGACGTCGATAATAATACCACTCTATAAAAAAGGTGATAAATATGACATAAAAAATTATAGACCAATTGCATTAATTTCCATTTTATCAAAAATTTTTGAAAAGGTTCTGTACGATGCTATGTATTCTTATCTAGAGAAAAACAAGATCCTGGTTGACGAACAAAAAGGTTTTAGAAAGAACAAAAACATAAATATGGCAGTTTATGACTTGGTTTTTCCAATACTGTCGAATGTAGATGTCAAGAACCCGATTTGTGCTGTTTATATGGACATGTCTAAAGCGTTTGATTGTGTAGATCACAATATACTATTGCAAAAACTGAGCAACTACGGTATACGCGGTAAGTCACTTAATTTGATCGATTCTTACATTAGCGATAGAGATCAATATACAGATATTAATATAATATGCCCTAAGTCTTGTAAGGAAATAAAGTTTAGATCTTATGCAAAAAAATTAAAGTACGGCGTACCTCAAGGAAGTGTTTTGGGTCCTCTATTGTTTCTGCTTTATATAAACGATTTGCCCAAACACGTCAATCATCCAATGGTTCTATTCGCGGACGATAGCACAGCCATTATAAAATTTAACGTAAAATATGACTACGAAAAAGAAATAAATAGCACGCTTACAGGGATTATTGACTGGTTGAACAACAATAACCTACAAATCAACTTAGACAAAACTAAAATAATGCACTTCACACAAAGAATTCCAATAAAGCCAATGCATATAGGGTATGATAATAATGTTATAGAATCTGTAAATGTCACGAAGTTCTTGGGAATCTACATAGATAGTGATATGTCTTGGAAATCCCACTCTGACGAAGTATGTAAAAAACTCAACAAATTCTCGTATGCACTTTACAAACTTTCAAAAACAGTAAATACAGAAGCTGTACTAATATCATATCATGGATATGTAGCATCCATTATTCGATATGGAATAATCTTTTGGGGCAATTCAACACAACGCGATGCTATGTTTAAAGCACAAAAAAGATGTATTAGGGCAATGTGTGGTTTAAGGACAACAGAAAGCTGTAGATGTCATTTTCAATCTTTAAAAATCCTTACACTTCCCTGTACCTATATTTTTGAGGTAGCAGTTTTTGTAAAGTCGAATCCCAATATATTTAAATTACAAACACGGCCTCTATTTTTAAGAAAACGTGATAGAATTTGTAGGAATATTTGTAAAACTACACTTTCTTTAAAAAATATATCCAATATGGCTCCGAGAATTTATGATAAGTTGCCAACTACAATCAAACAATCAAATATTTCTATATTTAAGCGAAATCTATCTAGACTATTAATCGAGAAGTGCTACTATTCAATTCAAGAATATTTTGATGACAAATTTCTGTGACATTGTTTTACTATTTATTGTGGATTATAGGTTGTTTGATTTTAATGTAATGTTTTTAATATTGTTTACTTAATTTATCGCTTTTATAATAATCATCTTTGATTTTCATTATTTTTTTATTTGACATTTTTATAATAATTGTAAGTAATAATCTTTTGCTTTTAAAATAACTATTCTTATTTTATTTTGACATGTGTTCATTGTTGCTACATTAAATTATTAGTTGTTTTATTATTGTCACTCATAATTGACTGAGTAAGGAAATAATTTTAACTATTATTCAACTTTATATTTGTATGCCTAATACGGTACATTACGGAAGCTATCTATTTATTGTAACTATTGTAAGACCATTATTACCTGTAATGACAAATAAATTATTTGATTTTGATTTTGATTTTGATTTGACGTCACTGACTACGACGTATACGGATACAAGTACATTTACACCAGTATACGGGGTACAAATTTCATATAGAAAACACATGACTCATCTGGCTGTAATTATGTTCTAATTAAATTGTTGATATAATTGTGTTATAATTTATAACAGAAACAATAAATATTTATTGTGTTAAAATAAATTATATTTTGTATTTTTTACATGTTTTATTACTTTTTTTACATGATTTTTTGTGTTTTTAATTTTAAATCTTGTTTTAGAATCTTCATTGCCACCTGGTGCAAATTTTAAAAGAGTCAGAGTCGTCAAAGAAGTCAGAAGAGAAATTGAATTAATTTAATTTGAATGACAGCGAGGACATATTGCAGAATATTCCTTCTAATGCTTCTATAACATTCCCGAATAATATTCCTTGCTCCTCGCCTTTTGTATTTAATGGTGATAATAGAATTCATATAGAAAACCGATCGCCATCAATTATAGAAAACACCCCAGGTAATTCGCCCATCCAGAATTGGATTACTGAAAATTACTGTAATATAACTCCAGTACCATCGCCGTTTATTTCATTTGCTCCATCACCTGTTAATTTCGAGCTAATTGATAGTCCTGCAATAGCCACCCCTGCATATGACATTAATGATGTCTCGTGAGTATGAGCGTCTCATAGCGTAAAACGTCGAAAACGGACTTCCACTGCTAAAAAAGATAAAGGAAGGCTAAGAGAACGTTTTCATAAAAAATGGAAGGATCAGGAGAGGCAATATAATGTTTATAATAGAGGTTTAGAATATGTCAGTAGAAACGGAAGAGTTCATGGTAAGAGAATTATGAAAACTTCTTGCCCTACATCTTGTCGGAAAAATGCAGTAAGAAAATAACAGAAGATATTCGGCAAAGAATTTTTGATATGTTTTGGAATATTGGAAACCACTCAAGACATTGGGATCTTTTAGCAGGGTATGCTGTGAGAGCTAAAAAAAGATTTACTGTGGTTAAAGAAAATTCAAAACGTCTTTACACTATTTCCTATTACCTTCCAAGTAGTCAAGGAGATAATATTGAGACCACGAAAATATCGGTTTGCAAAACTATGTTCGTGACAACCCTTTCTATTAGTTTTAATTTTGTTTATATAGCTTTAGAAAAGTCTGACAAAGGATCAGGATTTATTGAAACAGATCAGCACGGTAGGCATATTAATCATGTTGCGGGACTGTTCGAAAGGGTTACCGCGGCCTTGTTGTTACAGGCTCAAGAAGGAACATGGATGGTTTTTAGTCAGTAAAAGTCTGACACACCCTTCCGCTTCACCCACAGCGGAACCGGTCATTCGATGATTTTCCATCCGAAAAAAAAAGGCATATTAATCATCCAAAGATTATTAATGAAGATATCGTTCGCAGTGTTATAGATCACGTTGAAGCAAGACAAAGAGAAGCATGAAGAGCATTTAAAAGAAAAAGAGAAAGCTAGAAAAATAAAAACAGAAGATAAAGAGTCAGCGTTACAAAATAATAATGTCCCTCATGGGAACTTAAGTACGTTTTATTATAAACGGAAACTTTCTGTATATAATTTCACGATATTTAATTTGGGATTACGTCAAGGTTATTGTTATTCATGGCATCAACAGACAGCAAAGACAGGCGCAAATGAAATTTCTAGCTGTGTTTTTAAGTTTATAGAGGATACGGTAAGCGAAGACTACAGGTTCTGGTCAGACAACTGTGGAGGCCAAAACAGAAATAGAATTGTTTTCTTATTGTACATGTTAGCTAGTTCGAAGTTTCGTGTAGATATTAGCCATCGCTTTCTAATAGTGGGCCAAACTGACATGACATCATGACACTGATTCAAACTAATTTTGAATTTGTTAAACCTTTAATATTTTTATATAATTTGCTAAAGCGATTTATTTTGAGCACTACAATTTTATTGTCTAAGCTTCTTATGTTATTCTTTTTGTTAATATTCATTAACAGAAGTTACCATTTTTAGTTCTTATAATTTTATTTACCTGCAAGAGAAGTCCTTGTTTGTTTTTATTTTTACTGTTTGTTTATTTTTTGAATTTTTTATAATATATTTTTAATTCTAATTTTTTTTATTGAACAAAGACAAGTCCTTGTTTTAGTTATTATTTTAAATGTTTTTTTCTTTCGTATACTTTGATAATACTCTGTTGTCGTTGATTTTTTCAAGTTAAGTCTTTTAGTGAGGCTGAATAATGTTAAAAATATTATGTTCCTACTTAATTACAACGAAAAATACACTGTGATTCTTGAAAATGCGTTGTTTTTGCTTATGACTCTTCCTTTTCTTCCTAGCCTTTACTAATCCCACATTTCGTAAGGTATTAGAAACAAAAATAAACCTCGGTAAATTATATTGGTGCAGTATACGTCAATGCTTAAATACTATATAGCTAAGTACATTCGTAGTATAATGAGTCAAGTGATGTAATTTAATTATTTATTATGAACTAAGCCAGAAAATCCCATAATTACCAAAAGTAAGGGATGATAATAATAAAATAACAATCCTATATTATAATATTTTGGCGTAAACCATGAATTTTGGTGTACAACGTACATGAATATAAGTGGTAGTTAAACCATTGTACTATTGAGTTCCGCCGGCGTATACCGAGCTATGTACATAAAATATAATTTAAAACAAAAATCAGCAAAAACATTTCATACCAAAAGAAAAGCTTACCATATTTATTTAAAAAAACATTTATTTTACTCTGATTAAGATTAATTTCATAAAAATATAAGCGATTTGTCTTAAAATCGCTCTCCTACAAAATTACTATAATGTTAGTTGACTCATTATACGTAGGAGGTATCGATATATTGACTTGCCTTATTTCTTCTTTATTTTAAATAATGGCTTCGTGCGTCTAGCACATTTAGCCAGTGTCAAGTAAGTGATAAATTAATAATATATAATTCATAGTAAATGAGAATGAGTGGTGATAAAGATGATAAATGGTAAATGAGATACCCTCCCATAAGCCCCTTGAGTCCTTAGTAAAGATGTGGGACCATACTGAGATCTCACATGGACTCCTTGAGGAAAATTTTAAAAGTAATGTTGCACTGTTTTGTTTGATTTACCAACACTCATGTATATTCACAAACACTTAACGGTTAATAATCCACCGTTATTACACATTAATGTTAGAAATATAATTTTTTTTGGAAAATATAACAAAACTGCAGACATGACGCTTCACTTTCCCGCCAAGAAGTACCTATTGATTTGTCTTTTTTCCATCTGTCTGTTTATTATTTTTATTGCACATCAGCGTTGAGGATAGCCTTACTGCACCTGTGGCATTATACTGAGAGTGGAACCTAGTTGGTCGCACATGTGTCGTCTACGTCTTTTAAATTTTTAACTATTTCTTATTGTTTGCATTCTGTGATTTGCTTATCTATGTTATTTGTATGTGTGTCAATAAAAGTGCTTCTTTCTTTTTTTCCTTAACATTCAGAGAGTAGTAATTAGAGGAGATATGAAGGGAAGTGTGGGGTATAATTACAGGCTGATAAGAATAGTACAACGCATGCAAATATACGTAAAAATTGGCTGAAAAACTTAATTGATAAAAGTAATCCAATAGAAGAACGGTTCGATCTTACCCCACGCTCCCCTTTTCATCTTCCGAACAATATGTGCTGGTCTTAAGAACCATCATTATACTACCATATATAGGGATCATACCAAGATCTAAGGAGGCCAAGCCAACCTCACCTGCAAGTGGTGCACCTGCCGATCAACGGACGAGGCTCTGGGGAACATATAAGTTACCGGTAAACGGCAATAGGCTCGCCACCTATTACGTGGGACCAACAATGTAATTGGCGAAATATGGAAGAAAGAAAGAAAAATAATGTATTCTGTGACAACATCAAAAGAAAACAGATACATTATAATTAAGTAACTACTTAAAGAGTGTCACAGAAAAGGTATCCACTCAGCATAAAGCCGAGGTGTCACGAAAAAACCTCGACGCTGGTCTTCCGTAGATACCGTTTGTGAGAGCACTTCATATGGGTGAATAATATGCCTCAGCCTACCCCTTTGGGGAATAGGCGTGATTGTATTTATGTACCCTTATGTAACTGTTGAAATTGTTATATGAAATATTAAATGTCTTTTAGATAAACTTTTATTTACTTATTTGTTACAGCGCACATTCTTAAGACCCAAAAAACAGAACCAGAGAGCCAAAAAGAATGTATATCTAAATTGTACAGATTGCGCAAAGTTTTGCCAACGAAATGATAGATGGCGCTACTTGTTCCATTTAAACATAAAATTACAAAATTTACCTAATTACAACAGTAAAGTAATCTTAGTAACGAATAATCGACTAAAATGGTTACGAGACCAGTCTTAATCTCGAGTAATGCAAAACTTCTAACGCAGTATTCATAAGAAGTGCTCGCTCGCAAGTTCCACATGGCAATGTCGACAATACAACTCGTTACATGACCTGTCGCAAACTCAGGTAAGTGAATTTGGAATTTTTCCGCACCCCATGCAAATAAGTCTTGGTAACCGCTGAATAATTCAGGCGGGGGCGACGACAAGACGGCGCGACCTGCGCCTCTAATGAGGGCGTGGGTCTTTGTTTACATTCTTCAGTTAGGTTAGGTTATGTGAGCTTTTCGGGTGACCTGCTTTCATATATTTATTATTGCTTCTATTATTCATGAGCTGGATGGGTGCTGAGGTATCCTACAGATCTTGAGATCCCAAGCGAACCTCACCTGCCGATCAACAGACGAGGTTCTGGCAATTACAAAAGTTCCCAGCAAACGGCTCGCCACTTATTATATAGGGCGAAAATGCAATTTGCGAAGGGTAGACACCTATTTGAAAGAAAATTAGCACAAGTAAAAATACTTATCATGTTATTTTGTAGCAAAAAAGACTCAAGTACTGAAACGGTACCGACTCACCAAAAAGACTGACATTCAATTTATGTCACGACGCTGATTTTCCGTGGGTACACAAATTCCTAAAACGAATTAATAAATATCCATAAAAGTAACAAATATAGATATATAAAACTAAAATGTCTGAGACGCCCTTAGGTGATGGTCAAGACGACTTGTTGTCGTCTCCACCTTCTGATATGCCTACCATCTTTATTCAGCGGTTACCGAGACTTTTCTGGTTCCACTCTGGGGACTCTTCATCGATGTTGTTACGGGAGTTGGTGGGGATGTAACTACGTGAAAAAAATTGGTTGTCTATAAAGTCGATTTACTGACGATAGTTGAACGTGACAACTTCTTAAGAAAATACTGATGGAATGGTAGCATTTTTCGAAAGAAAATTATAATTTCATTTGTTTAATAAAGCAGCAGCTGTCCACGCAGACGCATCGCTCATTCAAGTAGGAGAGAGACGGATGTCGAACGCTGCCGAACGCAAAGGCCGATTGTGCTTTTTTGTCGCTCGTTCCGCGCTGTCGCTTGCACTTCAAGCCTTAGATGGAACGCCTCAGAGCGAGGTAACGCCGCATGAGTCATGTTTTTTCGTGCGTGCAGCCGGCTTTATCGAATTATAAGACGTTGTCACGTCAAAAAACGGTGAGACGAACAGGTTTATACACGCAGCGGCACGAGGTGTTTTGTGTGTGTAAGTGATTGCAAATAGAGCAAGTAGTGACGTGCGAGCGAAGAAAGCGTATATTTTTTAGAAAAAGCGGAGAAACCCCCGCAGGTCAGGAGATTAAATATTATTACCGGAGTCTCCCGTGCAATCCGGGAGGGTTGGGAAGCCTAGATGAGAGGGGATGGGACTATTCTAGGCCGGTACCAATAAGTCACGGTTATTAGTATTTATGAGTAAGTTTCACCATACATTGTGGTACCAGTATAAAATACTCACACAATCATGAATGATACTCCACGCTCAACCCATTTGATTCCATCTGGGCGTCCCATAAACAGGCGGGCTCACATCAAAATTGTACGACATCGTAAAATCATAAAACGTGACGAGAACCGCGTAGTACGACCATAAATTCATGCCATATCGCTTCTGGCGAAAATCTTATACTAATGACTCTGCGTGGTTGGGGTCATAGTGCGAGCGGTTATATCTTTGATAATATGACTAGTGACACGCCTTCACTCCGCTTCGGTAGATATTTTCAAATATTGCAAAATATAATCTATGTTATTTAGAGATTTATCGAAATCCCTCCAGAAGTTTTTGCATTCTTTTGGAACCAACATACATAAATACAAAACTTTTTTCTTTATAATATTAGCATTGACAAAGATTTGTACATATATACCATCACGCCTTTTTTCCCGAAGGGATAGGCAGAGGCATATTAACGCCCACACTTCGCCAGTTATAATGGTAATAGGTGGCGGGCCTATTGCCGCTTAATGGGAAAATTTGTGATTACCAGTGCCTCGTGCGTTGATCGGCAGGTGCATCACTTGCAGGTTAGGTTTACTTTGGATTTTAAGATCTTGGGATCCCCCATACACCTGTATTATTATTGAAATCTCATTTTATTGTACTTATCTATCTATATCTTTTTATCCGGCTAATAAAAATTCATTAATTCATTCATAAGAAATAAATAAATATAGAATTCTTTGTTTTTGTAATTGGTAGATAATATCGGCCCAGTACACATCTCCTTGAATCCCAATCTATCAACAAGTTATTAAGATAATAAGTTAAAATGATATTTCCTCCTTTCCACGCTGGCAGTAGGAACCCGCCTTCTTAACAATAACTAGACCAAAGCTTGCGTGCTTTCGCAAAACTAAATATTCATTCGATGTATAAGGCAGTTCTTACACTGTCAATCAAATGACATTTCACGTTGAGTAGTACAGAGACTGAAGACCTTTTTATTTTCTTTGTTTAACGTCGTTAACAAAATGCGTTTACGCCTTGCCTTCCGGCCAAAGGGGGGCCGAAAGGGGGTGTGGGACTTACCACCGGCAGACGCGACTGTCAGCAGTAATACCCACTATAAACTTCCAACGACGCTCGCCGCTTGTTGAGAAAAAGGCGTCTGACACCCCGCCTGCGGCCAAGGTCCCCCGGACCAAAACCGGGAGGGCCTCCTCAGAGAGGCGCAGTGGACGCGCCTCTCTTACCTTCTTGTGCAACCACAGCGTGTGTGGCCGACTTCATGGAGGGATCATGGTTAGACCGCAGGGTCCCCCTGCCCCGGCTGCCTAAGACCCTCCTGGCGCTGCTGGACGGGCCTTCCTAGCCCGCTTGCTGCGCCCTCCACAGGTCCCTCTTAGTTTCTCCCCCGGCAGTCAATACTAAGGGCACCCAGAGTCGCCAAGCTCTGAGTGTTACCTTTTCCCGGCCTTTGAAGGTACTCACCCCCCCACCACGACAAGGTGGAGACCAGTAGGAGGGGAACTGTATTTTGGTAAATTTTACAGAAGAATGTTGTAATATTGTTTTATTTTTCTTTATCTACAGACTGCAGAAAACAACTTTCTGCAGGTTGGAGATGACAAGTTAAAGATTGAGCTCAGTGGAGTGCCATTGGAGATACCTATGTCCAGTTGACGAATGTAGGCTTATCATGACGTAGAGATGACAATATATTGACGAGATCGGTGGCTTACTGTTAGATTTATTTCGACGACCGATATGGCGTGGTGGCGAGTATAACCGCATTCCACTCCTGAGGCCGTGGGTTCGATTCCCACACAGGACAAATATTTGTGTTTATAAATATGAATATTTGTTCTGGTCTGGGTGTTTTTCTATGTATATTAAGTATGTATTTTAAAAAAAGAATTCATGTATGTTTATCCGTTATTAAGTATCCATAACACAAGTTCTTAATGATACTTATCTTGGAACTAAATAATTGGTGTAAGTTTCAGTTTTATTTATTTATTTACATACGATCGCGCATGTATCCCTGAAGGTAGCTTTGCAAGCCAGTGTAGATTAATTATTTATTATTTCTATAAAATGTCGCTTCTAAGATTCATTGGGTTAAGGGACAATCCGCGTACTTTTAGAATAGCAATACAATTATTTTTAAAGTTTGGGAAATCATTACTTTTCATGTTATAAAACTTTTTACATACATAAATACATTAACACCTGTTTCCCCAAAGGGGTAGGCAGAGGCATATTATACGCCCACATTTCACCGATTTTATTGTTGGTTCCACGTAATAGGTGGCGAGCCTATTGCCGCTTATCGGGATCTTTTATGTTCGCCAGAGCCTCGTCCGTTGATCGGCAGGTGCACATTTGCAGGTGAGGTTGGCTTGCGCTCCTTGGATGTTGATAGGTCGATACACCTAAGTCACATTGACTTTATTAAGCTTACAGATAGGGAATTTTATTTGACTTATAACTACTACAAAGAAAGAAAGAAAAACGTTTATTCATAACCATGTACAAAAGATAAAATAAAAAATAATATAAAACTGAAGATACCCTCATCTCTACATGGTTATGAAAAGGTGTCTACTCAGCATGTGCCGTAGCATCGAAGTGATGCCTCGACGCTGATCTTCCGTAGATACCTGAACTAAAATAATATCTAAGATACTAAACAAAAATAAAAATATTACAATAAACAGGGAGGGCACTGCTACAAAGATTGCTTATTATTAGACATAAAAATTACAGATTAAAATTGGACTCCAATTTAACATTATAATACCACGCATTAATGTGTTACTTTACTACTATATAAATAATTTGATATCGAGCGCTTCCGTGCTTCGGAAAGCACGTTAAGCCGTTGGTCCCAGTTATCACTAAATGTGGTAGTCGTTAAGCCATATTAGAGGCCTAATGGGCGGCTTGATAAATTCTAACAGCAGACGCCATACACCTGCCTCCGCCAATCCGCACTGGGTCCGCGTGGTGGAGTATGACACAATATCATCTCACCTTGGTATGTGAGAGGAGGCTCGTGCTCAGTAGTGGGACGTTAATGGGCTGAGATGATGAGATGATGATATAAATAAAGTGAAAACCGACACCAACAATATAAAATCTTCTCAATATAGATATTGATGACTCAACATAGATGACCTCGGTATTAAATGCCACATAAACGGTTCCCTATTCAAGAGCTGACCTCTGTAAACTCGGCTTTCAATCAGTGATCCAATCCACTTAGTGCCGCGTAGTTATGATTGCATTAAATTTATCACTTCATTATTCAGCAAGTTATTTTTGACGACTGATATGGCGTGGAGGTCAGTATACCTGTACTTTACTCCAGAGGTCGTGGGTTCGATTCCCACACAGGACAAATCATTGTGTGCATGAATATGAATATTTGTTCTGGTCTGGGTGTTTCCTATGTATATTAGGTATATATTTACAAAAATAAGTATGTAAGTATGTTTATCCGTTGTTTAGTTTATAACACAAGTTCATGATACTTATCTTGGAACTAAATAATTGGTGTGATTGTAAGAGAATATTTATTTTATTTATTTATATGGTACAGAGTGTTCTTTTGAAGCGCGTTTTAAATGCCACAGTAATATTCAATTTTATATATTGGAGCTTCTCTTCAAGCTTTAAGGCCTGTGTTTAGTAGCTTTGCTTCTTCGTAATTCTAAACACTATGCTTAGGACAGAGAGGATAAATGAAAAAAACTTAAAATATTAAGATTAGTGTACACAAATGTAATGAGAGAGAGAGAGAATGTGCATGTGCTTATATATGTGTTTGTTTGTGTGTGTTTCAAACTTAATTTTTTTTTAAATTTCACAAACTATTACATAGTACTTCAAAATTTACTATAATAATAAAAAACAATCCACATATAATAACACTAAAATTACGCAGCTTAGATTCACTTACATGCAACAAAACAATATAAAAACAAAAAATATTGAAGTGTAACTGAATCTATGTGCCAGTTCCGAGCCACCGCTCTGTAAGAAGAACTAACAGAAACTGACACCAGTCAGACAGTAATACGGTGTTATGTCCTGTCCATCCGTCGGTAGCTTCTCTAAAGTTGGAATAAGCGCGTAAAGGCACCCTTACATTGATCGATGACTCACGCTATGAGGATATTTATCAGTCTTTACGGTTATAACATTTAGGGGAGGGTCACATCACATTACGCAAATTGATCGAAACTGGATACGGCGAATCGTGTTCTTTAAGGTCGATGTTTTCTCCTTTGTATGTTGTTTTTATGGTAATATTTTGTTTTTGCTGCAGAACTGGTTTTATGATTGAATTGATACTGCGTATTTAAAATATAAAAAAATAAAATAAAAATCATTTATTTTCAGACCAAAGATCCATAGATTGCTAGTAACAATAAAACTTAGCGCTCGTAGCTCTTCGGTGCTAGGTGGTTGGAAACGATCACCGACGTACAGCAGAGTTTACAGAGGTCAGTCCTAGGATGGGTGACCGTTTGTGTGGCATATGATATCGAGCGCTTCCATGCTTCGGAAGGCACGTTAAGCCGTTGGTCCCGGTTATCACTAAATGTGGAAGTCGTTAAGCCATGTTAAAGGCCTAATGGGCGGCTTAATACATTCCAACAGCAGGACGCCATACACCTGCCTCCACCAATCCGCACTAGGTCAGCGTGAATGAATGAATAAATGAACACTTTATTGTACACCAAAATAAAGAGAAATACAGCAATTGAAAAAAAAATACATTTAAATTAATTGTACAATGGGCGGCCTTATTGCTCATAGCAATTTCTTCCAGGCAACCTTGGGATGGACAGGACATGGTGGAGTATGACCCAATACCCTCACACCTTGATATGTGAGAGGAGGCTCGTGCTCAGCAGTGGGACGTTAATGGGCTGAGGTGATGAATAAAACTTATAGACTATGTTAGTAGGTATTAAAACAATAACACAAAGGAATAAATTATTTATCCCTGATAGACAGGCTAACTCAGAATGATGTTAAATCAGAAATGATGTTATCCGACATCATAAAATATTAATGTGTGTTACATGTTAATACATCATAAAATCAGAAATGATGTTATCCGACAGAGGACCAAAGTCACCGACATAGCATATAGGATTAGCAAGCTGAAGTGGCAGTGGGCTGGCC
Source organism: Musotima nitidalis (assembly GCA_949126915.1). NCBI lineage: Eukaryota > Metazoa > Arthropoda > Insecta > Lepidoptera > Crambidae > Musotima > Musotima nitidalis. The sequence goes on from OX421439.1 coordinate 12,373,016, forward strand.
ATATCTGTCGAAGGACCGATAACCGATGAGGTAAACGAGTTCTTGAGTGGAGACCGCTACTTGGCAAACGTAGTGTAGGACGTCCACTCGCCAGGTGGGGTGACGATTTGCGAGCGGTCGCTGGCAGATGCTGGATGCGGCAAGCCGAAGACAGGGGAAAATGGCGCGAATTGGGGGAGGCCTATGTCCAGCAGTGGACTAGTAAAGGCTGATGATGATGATGAGACAGGCTAACTGATACTTTGTTGTACCGTGCAGCTCAGTGAACCTGTGTCACGTTTTTAGCCCCAAGGGTGGGTAAAAAGTGCACTTAAAAAGAACAAGGTAAAGAGAATTAACAATTATGCATAACATACGTTTAATTTAACAAAAAAAATAAAACTAATATATAAAAGTCAGGCTCTCAGGTAGTGGGTCATAAGTTCATTTGTCTCAAACTGTTCTTGGCAACACTTCACACGCGAACTCCCCTGTCAGTCGGTCCCGGGGGTGGCCACCAGCGCGTTGAGAGCAGTTAAAAGACGGGCTCAAGGGCAGCCCGTGCTTCAAACCGTAGGGTGATCCTGTCGAGGTACATAATATTTGTAAGATGTATAAGTTGTCTCAAACATAGGTGATGCGGTACGAGTGAAGCTGGGTGAAGCAACTAGTTAGTCCTCCGTCAAGGGGAGTTTCTCTTTCCCTTCGCAAACTAGCATCAGGGTTTACAATATAAGTTTATTATGGAATTTATAAGCAGAATCGAACGACTAACCAGTTTAGCAATTACTTCGTAATTTCTTACTTACATTTAGAAAAGAGGTAACCGAAGGTATCTTACAAATAAAAATAATGATTATGTTTAACGTAACATAAGCCAGTAAAATATTTTAAAAATAAATGTACACAAATACGAATTTAAAGAAACGTACGGATTCATTAGTATTTATTACCTTCGGCTGCATGCAACACTTTTGGAAGCTTCTAGTTAATAATAGCTAAATGCACAACTTACCCAAGCACGGGATTATAACAACTAAGTATCACTTTATAACACTGATTGAAATCAGTATTGTTTCCTTGATTGTTATATTTTGGTTTATAGCACACCACAATAAGTACTTTAGATGTACTGTATTTGGCAATATAAGTTACTCGACGTGAGTGGCTTAGAAGTGGTAATGACGGAAGCGGCGCTCGCGGCGCGGCGGGTTCGTTCGGCTCCGTAGCCGACCGGTTTCCGAGCACATAGCTACGTCACACGACAAGTACGAGCGAGCGAGTATTAATATAAATATTATTAGTTATAGAATGCAAGTAGGTTAGACTTTGCTGTATATTATTATTTTTGTAAGTTTTAATTAAGGTATTACATATTAGATAAATTATCTATATCTTTTATTATAGTTAATAGTAGTTATGTAACCTACGTTACAGTATCCCCCCCCTAAAAAAAGATTTTATCTTATTCAAATCTACTATTCAAACTAACTACAGAACATTGCTACGATTACTTTGAGGCTTTAAATCTTTTATGTGCCAAGCTCCCAAATTGTTGCCAGTCATATCCTCCAAAACATAAACCAAGGGTGACCGCTTTACTTTAATCCTACATTTAATATATTTGGGTGTCAGTTTTTTAGCATAGTGGGCGTCCTTATCACTTTGGAAATAAGTACGCTTCCATACAATGTCTCCCGGTTGAAACTCGGCTTCTTTGCGCCTTAAGTTATAGCGCTGTGAATTTTTTTCATGAGCCTTCCATATCTCTGTCTGGACCTTATCAAAATATTTGCGTAAGTGACCCAGGTTTTCAGCGTAGATTTCACGAGGTGCAAAAATTAACTCATTAGGGTTATCGTTGTCGATAAAATGAGACCCACAAGTAACTAGTTCCCTACCGTGGACGAGAAAAACTGGTGTATAGCCAGTTGTTTCGTTGATTGAAGTATTGATAGCAAACTGAATTTTTGCAATATTGACATCCCAGGATCGATGATCGTCATTGACAAATGAAGAAATAGCAGTAACAATGGTTTTATTGTACCTTTCCACTGTGTTAATTTGTGGTGTATATTTTGGAGTGAAATTGACGTTTGGAACCATATATTTTTTTAAAAGATTATCCATTTCATGGCTTGTAAATTGGACTCCGTTATCGAGTATGACTGTCTGAGGCACACCGTGAATGAGGAATACGCCGTCTTCCAGGTGTTTAACGACATTATTAGCAGTGGCTCTCCTTAAGGGGAAAAGTAGACAATATTTAGAAAAACAGCAAGTTACCACAAACAAGTAAGAGTTCTGCTTTCTCGAAACAGGCAAGGGTCCTACGAGGTCAATAGAAATTGTTTGGAAAGGCCTACAACATTCTTTGGGCCTACCCATTTTTCCAAGGGTGCCCTGGGTAGACAATTTATATGCGAGGCAAATATCACAGTTAGCGACGAAATCTAAAACATCTAAGTGTAGTTTTGGCCAGTAAAATCTAAGGCTTATCCTTTTGAAAGTCTTGAAAACACCAAAGTGGCCACTGGTTGGTTCAGAGTGGTAAAGAGAAATTATTGCTTGGCGGTTTTCTTGAGATACGACCTCTTTCCAATCAAATTCGGCAGTGAGATTATTTTTATTAGACATAAACCTATATAATTTACTATTCTCTATCCGATAGTTGGGGTAGCTACTAGGAGATGATTGACATCCGTGGTAAATGTTTAAAAACCATGTGTCTTGGGTTGCAGGCTGTGTTTGGCTATCAGAAATCGAACCCACGGGAATGGCTCTTGACAAAAAATCGGGTATTATATGATCCTTACCACGTCGATGCTTTATATTAAAATTAAAGACAGAAAGCCTAATACCCCACCTGGCCAGTCGACCAGTAGGGTTAGATAATGTAAGAAACCATTTAAGAGCAGAGTGGTCGGTATATATATTAAATGGAATTCCACTTTCCAAATAGCAACGCCAATATTCCAGAGCAGTCAGCACAGCAAGTGCCTCTCGCTCAGTTACGCTATAGTTGCGTTCTGCGTCCGTAAGGGACTTGCTCATATATGCGATTGGGTGTTCAAATCCATCAATTGTCTGCGAAAGCATGGCTCCAACGCCAAAGTTGCTAGCGTCTGTATGAACATCAAAAGGATAATTAAAATTTGGACATGTTAGTATAGGAGCCTGGGTAAGTAAGTTTTTAAGTTTTATAAAGGCTTCATCAGCCTCGTCAGACCATTTAAAAGGCGGTGTGTTCTTTTTCGTCGATGTTAATTTATTCAAGGGACCAGCTATAGAACTAAAATTCGGTATAAAACGTCTGTACCAGGATGCCGTACCAAGGAAGCGCTTAACACCCTTTCTATTTGTTGGAGTTGGATATTTTATTATAGCATCTACTTTTTCGGGATCAGTTCGTAAGCCCTTACTGTCGACAATATAACCAAGATAGCGTAATTGGCTGCGGAAAAATTGGCATTTTGCTAAATTTATGGTCAATTTAGCGTTACGTAATCTGTCAAGGACGCGTGAAAGAAGAGATACGTGTTCCTCAAATGTTTTACTTATGGCTACTACATCATCGACAAAAACAAAGACGTTGGATTCAAATTCTGGACCAAATAAAGCGTCAACTAATCGTTGTTGAGTAGCTGGAGCGTTTGTTAAGCCAAAGGCGGTGACTTTGAACTGAAATGTTCCTCTACCTGGTACATAGAAGGCAGTTTTTTCACGGTCTTCTTTTTTGATAGGGATTTGCCAGAAACTTTTCGAGAGATCGATGCTAGATAAATATTTAGCATCTCTAAGGTTGTCTAGGATCTCTGAAACATACGGAAGGCAATATGCATCCTTTCTGGTAACAGCATTGAGCTTCCTGCTGTCCAGACAAAATCGGGGCTTGCCATCTTTTTTGCTAACAACAAGGACAGGAGATGACCAAGGACTTTCGCAAGTCTCGATGACGTCCAGTGAAAGCATTTCATCTACCTGTTCAATTACAACTCTTTGTTTTTCAGGGGACATTCGATAGTATCTTTGTCTAATAGGCTCAGCATCTCCGGTATCAATATTATGGCTAATCAATGTAGTTCGACCTAAGCCTTTTTCCTCATAAGATATAGCTTGAAACTTAGACACTATATTGTCGGCTATTTCCCTATCTGCTGCAGCCAGACTCTCATAGGACTGTAGAAATGACTCAGATGATGGTGAAATTTCAAGAAGTTTAGGGTCGTTGTTGTCACAGTAAACAATATCAGAGATATGATCAGGAAAAACTTTGAATTTTTTCCAAAAATCAACGCCAAGAATTAAGGAAGAAGCAATTTCCGGTATGACGTGAGCTTCGATTTTATCTGAAAGACCATTAAAACTAATGGGCAAGTAAATATACCCATGAGATTTTAAAATTTGTCCGCCAGCAGCTTCAACTGAGATAATTTTATCAGTGTGTAAGTGAAAACTGAGTTTAAGTAAATCTTTGTGAGAGTTTCTTCCTAGAATGCTAACAACTGAACCTGAGTCAAGCAAACCCATCATATGTAAATCTGTTGAACCAGTTAAAGTAATGTTTAGATATGGTCGCGGATCGTTAGTAGGCGTTGTATTAAAAACTGAAGCAATCTTGTAAGTCAAGAAAAAATTACGTAAGGTACATATCCAAGCTTCCCAGTCCGCGCGAGCTGAATATTTGAATACCTCATTGCAACAGTTTTTAATATTTAGTTTTTTTTGGTTGAGATCAGAGGTATTTGGGTTGCATTTAGGGCATTCGGGAGTACGAACTTCCTTCATTCCACATTTGAAGCAAAATATGTCGCGTTCAGCTTTGCAATCTCGCATACTATGTGTATTTACACGGCAACGATGACAATAAAGGTTAGGTCTGTTTAGCGCTGCAACATGATTTGTATCATTACTGTCTTCATAATCTATGGGATAAGACTTAAGGTTAGAAAATGGCTTAGAATATGGGTTTTGGTAAGGTTTGGTGGCTTGTTTGTAATTTAGTTTTAAGTGGTCTTTAGTATAAATTCTAGTCGGATATTGATATGCAAATTCAGGTGCGAGAGTTTGTGAATTTACGGCGGGAGGTTCTTTAAAGTTATCTGAACGACTCTTGAAGCGCTCATAATTTTTACACAAATTTTGTAACTCCTTTATAGAAGTAATATTAGAATGATTAGCTAATACATGAGCATAACAAGGCCGAATATTGTGCAATAAGATTTCCAATTGGGCGTGTTCACTTTTTGGGATACTTAACCGTGAGAACATTCCCTGCATTATAGCCAAATACACGACAATATTCTCGGTTTCACCCTGAGATCTATTGCGTATTTCAGCATCCAGGCGGTAGTCATAGTCGGCGACTTCAAATGCATCCTTTAGCATGAGCACTAATGCTTCCCAAGAATCGATATTATCTCGGACAGAGCGAAACCAAAATAGTGCATCGGCTATGAAAAATTCAGTAGCTAATGATAACATTTTTTCTTTTGGTATATTTTTAGAAATTCGAAGCTCCTCTAATCTTTCAATAAATGATTTGACACACGATCTCCCATCGTATTTAATTTTGGAAACGTCTGTCGAGATACCGCGGTCACAACTAACTTGGATATTAAGATTGCCTACGTCAGATGTCAGTTTAGTTAAATCAGAAGTACTAGATTTTAGAGCGGACGCACTGGAACGATAGGTTTCCATAAAATGTGTGTAGTAACCTGTGAAAACTTTTTTTATTGTTTCTATAATCCTAGATTGTTCCACGGATGAGGGATCCTCTATACGTTGGAAACGATAGTGCAAGTGGTTTAAGAAAGAGTAGGTTCGGTCAGATAGTGCAGAATCAGCAGCGTTGTGTAATTGATCTAAATTAACTTTGACCTTTGTTAAAGTTTCTTTTATCCCCTTAATATCATCAGAAATATCTAGACAAGATTCATAAATGTCTTCTGACGGGTAAATTTGAGTTAATTTGCAAACTTGACGTCTCAGGTCGAGCACTGTACATGCCGGTTCATCACCTCTTATAATAACTTCGTACTGAAGTTCTGATTTTTGCAAGTGTAAAAATTTTATTGGGTAAGTCATGGTGCTAGAGTAAGTTGTGCACTGATAGTGATAACAAAAGTGGAACTTATACTATTTAGTAAAACTAAGCAGAACAAATAAAGATAAAAAACATAAAAACTATTGTTAGCAAATAAAACAGTAAATTAAAACTAAACAAATCAAAATAAATAACACAAAAAAACTGTTGTAAGCAAATAAAACAATAAATTAAAAACCTCTATCCATTCTGTCACAATAAGCCTTTGTTCAAGAAGGATACCCCGACACCAGAAAGCGAAAGAAAATGCGATTAAGAAATATTGCCAAGACTTTTGAGAGCCAGAACTATGAAAGAACTAAGGTTGGGCGCCATTGTCACGTTTTTAGCCCCAAGGGTGGGTAAAAAGTGCACTTAAAAAGAACAAGGTAAAGAGAATTAACAATTATGCATAACATACGTTTAATTTAACAAAAAAAATAAAACTAATATATAAAAGTCAGGCTCTCAGGTAGTGGGTCATAAGTTCATTTGTCTCAAACTGTTCTTGGCAACACTTCACACGCGAACTCCCCTGTCAGTCGGTCCCGGGGGTGGCCACCAGCGCGTTGAGAGCAGTTAAAAGACGGGCTCAAGGGCAGCCCGTGCTTCAAACCGTAGGGTGATCCTGTCGAGGTACATAATATTTGTAAGATGTATAAGTTGTCTCAAACATAGGTGATGCGGTACGAGTGAAGCTGGGTGAAGCAACTAGTTAGTCCTCCGTCAAGGGGAGTTTCTCTTTCCCTTCGCAAACTAGCATCAGGGTTTACAATATAAGTTTATTATGGAATTTATAAGCAGAATCGAACGACTAACCAGTTTAGCAATTACTTCGTAATTTCTTACTTACATTTAGAAAAGAGGTAACCGAAGGTATCTTACAAATAAAAATAATGATTATGTTTAACGTAACATAAGCCAGTAAAATATTTTAAAAATAAATGTACACAAATACGAATTTAAAGAAACGTACGGATTCATTAGTATTTATTACCTTCGGCTGCATGCAACACTTTTGGAAGCTTCTAGTTAATAATAGCTAAATGCACAACTTACCCAAGCACGGGATTATAACAACTAAGTATCACTTTATAACACTGATTGAAATCAGTATTGTTTCCTTGATTGTTATATTTTGGTTTATAGCACACCACAATAAGTACTTTAGATGTACTGTATTTGGCAATATAAGTTACTCGACGTGAGTGGCTTAGAAGTGGTAATGACGGAAGCGGCGCTCGCGGCGCGGCGGGTTCGTTCGGCTCCGTAGCCGACCGGTTTCCGAGCACATAGCTACGTCACACGACAAGTACGAGCGAGCGAGTATTAATATAAATATTATTAGTTATAGAATGCAAGTAGGTTAGACTTTGCTGTATATTATTATTTTTGTAAGTTTTAATTAAGGTATTACATATTAGATAAATTATCTATATCTTTTATTATAGTTAATAGTAGTTATGTAACCTACGTTACACCTGCCATGCCAATCAGGGTCGAATCGAGTCGATCATCCACCATCTTCATTAAGCAATTTAATATAAAAACTTAAAATGTAAAATTTATTTCATACAGTTTTACATGTCGGCTTACAGGGCAGTGCATCCAACACACCGGAGTAGATAGCTGTAGTTGTCACTATTTAATAACAATTATATAAATTAATAAATATTACTCACATTGTCATATTACAGTACAACACTAATATATCAATCTACTTTATGAAATGTCAACTTTAACTTTTTTTTTAAATTAAGCGGCAATAGGCTCGCTAAATGTGGGCGTATAGTATGCCTCTGCCTACCCCTTCGGGGAAACAGGCGAGGTATTATGTACGTGTGTAACATTAAATAACGTTCTTAATTAATCTTATATATAAAAATGAATCGCAAAATGTGTTGGTAAACGCATAACTCAAGAACGCATGGACCAATTTGGCAAATTCTTTTTTTAAAATGTTCGTTGAATTTTAAGAATGGTTTTTATGGTGAGAAAAATTGTATATCACAAAGCACTACGATGATAATAAAACTGATTTTTGTTAATAATTACGATTAACAATAAGGTGATTACTTACGTTTAAATAGTTATATCATTATGTTTTATTTAATTATATTTTAGTCACAACGCGGGTGACTGTTTTTTTTTCAGGAGAATTTTAGCCCTGACTATAAAATACGTAGGAATAAAAAACTGCCACATTATAAATCTTTTTGACAGGACGAAGTCTGTCGGGTCCGCTAGTTGGAATTAAAAATGCCAATTAACACAATAAACTAATGCACTGTCGAATTAAAAATAGAATAAAGTAAAATCAAATTAAAATAAATTAGTGTAGACTGGTTTTCACAATCTTTATTTATAAATTTATGAACACATAAACTAAACATAAGTTAACACAATATTTTTGGCGGGAAGACGTTTCACTGAGCGACGCGTCCTCGCGTCGCGTTGCCGTAGCGGGACTGGCGGGCGGCGTGGGGCTTGAATACACGTGTACCGATAGGCGTGTGCGGGGGTGAGACGGCGGGCATAGGGTTGCGCGGGATGCTTAACTCCTACGCAGCGCGCCAAAACCGTTCGCGCGCTACATCCTCCCCCTCTAGTTCGAAACTCGCGTCCTCGCGTTCGGACTAGCATCGATAAACTTGCGCGGTCTGCCGCGTCTACGCTTCTGTCTAACGGGGGCCTCAACGCAGCCAACAAAGGGCGTTAAGTTCGAAGTGTGATACTTCCCTATGTAAGAACAATCCTGGATGTTCTCCAAACACATCGTGGTATTACTTATCACGGTACGTATGCGATACGGCCCATCACGACGCGGTATAAACTTAGCGGACTGACCGCGACCTACATCATTAGCCCCCTGCGTTTTTAAAAGAACAAGGTCACCTACCTTGTAATCAGGCGGAGGCCTTAGACCCTCATCAGCGTACCGCTTCTGCATTGCCTGAGCCTTCTCGTGGGCGTCACGGGCATCAGTTAACTTTGAAGCCATACCTTTCAAAAACGGCGTGATGGTGGGAACGAAGTTGTCGGACTCCACAATGGCCCTCATGTCTGAGGCGGGATCACTCGGTGCACGTAACTCCCTGGCGAAAGTCAAGTACGCAGGTGAAAACCCGGTACTCGACGTTACAGCGGAATTCATTGCAAACCGCACGGCAGCAAGGTGCACATCCCACTCAGCATGGTCGGAGCCGACTAGTATAGCCAACTGGGGTTTCAGGTCCCTGTTTTTGCGCTCGATAGGGTTCGCCTGCGGGTGGTAGAAAGGCGTCAACACTTGGTCGATGCCCATCACGTGGCACGCCTGTTGCATCACCTCGCTGACGAACTGCACACCATTATCACTAATAAGGCGACGCGGAACACCATACCTTAGAAAAACCTCATTTACTAGAACTCTAGCACACTCGAAGCTAGTAGCGCTTTCGAGTGGAAATAACTCGACCCACCTGGAACAGACATCCTCAATAATAAGGATCCATTTGTTGCGCCTCGGCGTCTCTATAAGGGGACCAAACAAGTCCACAGACAATACCTCAAATCTTCTCGACATAGCTGGCGTCTGCAATAACCCTGCTGGCTTTCTGTTGTCAGGTTTGTATCGTTGGCAGGGTAAACATTGCTTCACGTAATTGGCAACATATGTTCTCATCCCTGGCCAGTAATATCTTGATCGCAAGCGAATTAACGTGCGCTCGACACCTAGGTGACCGGCGGTGGGTGCATCATGAAGGTCGGCAAGTACCTGCTCGCGTCCACTTTCTGGAACCACTAGAGCCGCATCATCAACATCACCATCCTCCGGGCCATACCTATATAAAATACCATCTGAAAGAACATAACCCCGGTCGGACCAGGGCCTCCCCCTAGTCGCAACGTCGGACTCTATGTCCTCGATAATTTTACGAACCTCAGGATCCTCCATTTGCCTCTTGCGGGTCTCCGCTGGACTCCTGGATGCAATGTCTACAACGGCAAGACGAGCATCGCAATCAATAGGCTCCTCTGTATGCACCAACCTGGAGAGCGTGTCAGCGACTGCATTGGCGCGCCCAGGCACGTATTCGATCTGGAGGTTATACTCTTGCAGCGTCAGTGCCCATCTGGCTAGACGCCCGCTGGGTGAGCGAAGGCTCATCAACCAGCGTAATGGCTGATGGTCGGACTTGACAATTACCTGTGCTCCTTCTATGTAACCGCGGAACTTCATAACCGCCCATACAACTGCTAGCGCCTCCCTCTCTGTCGTGGAGTAATTCCTCTCAGCGGCGGTTAGGAGACGGCTGGCGTACTCAACTGGGCGCTCGTCCGAGCCCTCCCCCTGCATAAGAACTGCTCCGAGACAATATCCACTGCTATCAGTCCGAAGAATGAACAGCTTTGTTTCGTCAGCCTGACGGAGAATTGGTGCAGAGGTAAGTAGGCTCTTTACCTTTTCGAAAGCCTTTTTCTGCTCGTCACCCCAGTGCCAGACAGCATCCTTCTTCAGCAAACAAGTAAGAGGTCTAGCCACCTCTGCGTAATTGGGTATGAAACGACGAAACCAATTCGAAGTCTGGATAAAACATTTTAACTGACGAATGTCTTTAGGAACGGGCATACCTGAGATCGCGGTCGTTTTCTCTGGGTCGACCTGCAGACCACCAGGCGTGATAACGTGGCCCAAGAACTTAACTGAACTCCGTGCAAAATGACTCTTCTCTCTGTTGACTCGCAGGCCAAACATGGAAAGACGGTCAAACACCACCTCCAGGTCCTCGAGGTGCCTGCTAAACGGCCCAGGAGACAATACGACCAGGTCGTCGAGGTATGCCATCAGGGAAACGCCTTTCAGGTTAGACTTGAAGCGATCGATGAGGCGCTGAAAGGTCGCGCCAGAATTGCGCAAACCCATCGGCATCCGCTTAAACCTGAAGGTTCCGTGAGGCGTGACAAACGCGGTCTTGTCACGATCGTCAGGGTCTACGGACACCTGAAAGTAGCCAGACCGAAGGTCCAAAGTCGTCATGTACTCACTTGTCTTGGCTGCATGTAAAACATCCTCAATCCTAGGAAGCGGGTACCTATCAGGCTCCGTCACAGCGTTGAGCTTCCTATAATCGATACACAATCGATAGGTCCCGTTCTTTTTTGAGACTAAAACGACGTTCGAGGCCCAAGGGGACTCGCACTCCTCGATGACGTCACCGGCGAGCAGCTTGTCTAACTCCTTTCTTAGAGCTTCACGCCTGCTTTGAGATAGCCTGAACGGAGGGCTGGCTATGGGGTCCTGGTCGTCGCTCACCTTGATTCTGTGCGTCGCGAAATCCGTCGCAGGGCCCTCATCAGCAAACTGAACTCCTCTCCTTAATAAAAACTCATCGAGCGCGAACTTCTCACTTGGCGACAGTCGGGAGCCTTCATCAGCTCGAAGCGCTAGACCGGTTGCGCCCTCTGGCGCGGACACCGCATCGGCTCTGTTCAAAACACACTCGTGAGTAAACTCAAACGAGTGGTCCGGGTCGTTCGCGAAACACCATGTACCATAGGATATATTTAAAACCATACCACATCCGGTAACGAAGTCCAGGCCTAACAGCGTCCTGGTATCGCCGCCGGGGATCACCATGAAGTTCGTCGCGAACCCGCGACCTGCCATATTCACGCACACGTCAGCACATAATACGGTTTCCGCTCGCTGCGAACCATCTGCTAATCGTATTGTACGTAGTACTTCCTGAAACTTAACACCTTTATCTAACATAATGTTATAAAGCATGGGGCTAGCGATGCAGTGTGTGGAACCCGTATCAACAATCGCAACGCCAAAACATCCTAATATTTCTATGCGTACCTGCGGTTGCGTACTACAATTTACGGCGGCGCTATTAAAAGTCGTGTTCGACTCGTGAACTTTATTAGATTTAGAACTACTACTACTAGGATTACACCGATCACACTTCGACCTTATAACCCCTGGTTGGCCGCAACCATAACAACGAACAGAGTTACGTACATCATTCGTACTATTTGTTTTAACATCAAACTTAGTTGCGTCTCTTTTATCGTGCGAATTACGACAATCGCTAGAAGTATGTCCGTAATACTTACAGGACCCACAACGTAACCTATTTCGTTTCGATTTTAGGTCGAATGACTCACCCACAGCCTCGCTACGCGTCGGGACAGGATTCGCGTTATCAGAGTTCGCGGAATCACACTTGCGAGATACCTTGCCCGCCAGATCCGCGACGTCCTCTTCTGCTATTCTACATTTCTCTAACAACATATCTATACAATTAACAGATTCACGTGAGACGCGTTTCTTAACACGTCTATGTAACAAACCATACACGATATCCACTTGGGCAACCTCGGGAAGGCTATATGGTAGCCGAGCGATTAAAGCACGCACTTTACATATAAATAATTCCGCACGTTCACTATCTTGTTGTTCCGCGGAGAATACATCGCGAAACAGTTTATAAGCGGGTCGTGGGGCGCCGTACACTGCTCGGAGACGGGCGACGGCGTCCGGCCAGGTGGCGACGACGGCGCGCGCGCCACGCCACCAAACGGCGGCCTCGCCCTCCAGCAGCATCGGCAGGCCGCGCAGCGCGTGCTCGTCGGACACGCCGGTGCACTCCTTGTAGATCTGCACGGCGTCGACAAATGCCTCCAGAATCTCCGGGTCGGTCGATCCTCCGTCGAACCGCGCGGTACATCGGGAGAAGAGCGCGTTATTATTGTTCATTGCGGGGGTCATCGACCTCGGCGTTGAAGCGCTCGCGTCGTTTGCATTATTGCCATGAATTGATCGTAGGGCTTCGACGAGTGTACGATTCGTCTCGGCCTGTGTCCGGGCGAACGTTTCCATCATCGTCGAGATAAGAACGTTGAAGCTCGCGGGCGGGACGGAATACGTCGCGGGCCCGGCGGTCGCGGCAATGGCGGCGGCGGCGGCGGCGGCGGTAGGGGACGCCCCGGCCGCCTGTTGCTCGTCTTCGATGTCGTGCATCTCCTCGCCGCTACTGTCGGTCACGATAGTTTCTCTAGCTTCTTCTATGTGACGTTCTAATGGTCGGTGAGTCGTCCGCGTTGTTCTCGGCATCGCGTCTTTCTTAGATTTTTTGTAAATTACGGCCGTGTGGTATCGGGCCTCGAGTTGGGCGACACTGTAGACTGGTTTTCACAATCTTTATTTATAAATTTATGAACACATAAACTAAAAATAAGTTAACACAATATTTTTGGCGGGAAGACGTTTCACTGAGCGACGCGTCCTCGCGTCGCGTTGCCGTAGCGGGACTGGCGGGCGGCGTGGGGCTTGAATACACGTGTACCGATAGGCGTGTGCGGGGGTGAGACGGCGGGCATAGGGTTGCGCGGGATGCTTAACTCCTACGCAGCGCGCCAAAACCGTTCGCGCGCTACATTAGTCTATTTTCCTTTCATGACACGGTTGATAATAAAACAAACACTAGAAACAAATAGAAACATAGAGTGTATGTACCAGCGAATAAACTGAAACTATACAGCAATAATACATTTTGCATGGCTATTGAAATGTGAAACAAATTGCCTTCTAAATTAAAAAGTTTGCCTGTAAATGAGTTTAAACATAATAATGTTATCTAAATTATTTATTAATGAATGCTATTATACAAGAAAAAAGTTTTTTAGAATTCTAAATGTAATTTATTTAGTATAAGTTATGTAGACTTATGTAAAATTTAATTTATTAATTCATTGATATGACTTATAATGTGACAATATTTATATAAAAGTACACCCAACATTCCCACGCTGAAGGTGGCAGAATATGCCGATCATTGTAATTATTTATAACACCATAATGTATACCATATTAAAGTTATGTGTATAGGGATCCTACTAACATCTAAAAAGCCCAAGCCAGCCTCACCTGCAAGTGGTGTACCTGCTGATCAACGGACGAGGCGAACGGATCCCGGCAAGCGGCAATAGGCTCGCCAACTATTAGGTGGTACAATGGAATTGGCGAAGTGTGGGCGTAAAATATGCCTCTGCCTACCCCTTTGGGGAAACAGGCGTGAATATTATGTATATAAAAAGTTTCATTACAGAAAAAGTAATGATTACCCATACTTTTAAAATATTTAGATTGCTATTCTAAAAGTACGCGGAATGAACCCAATAAATCTTAGATGCGATAGTTTAAAGAAATATTAATTATTTAATCTACACTGACCTGCAAAGCTACCACACTTTTTATTACCGAAACTAGATAAGGATTAAACATAAAATATGTTTTATAGCAAATAATATCAGCGTTCTTTAAAACAAGCATACTATGCATTTCCAATAGGATTTTTAACTGTAATCAAACATAAAATAATTACACAATTATTAAAGTGCAAACCTTGCATATCATAATCATAAAATAACCTTATTGATACTGTCACAATTTCACAATAAAATACAGTCACTGAATCCTATGTTAGGTTTCCCCCTTTTTTTTCGGATGGAAAATCATCAAATGACCGTCTTCCGCTGTGGGTGAAGCGGAAGGGTGTGTCAGACTTTTACTGACTAAAAACCATCCATGTTCCTTCTTGAGCCTGTAACACCAAGGCCGCGGTTACCCTTTCGAACAGTCCCGCAGCCCCGGCAGGCCTAGCCCCCTCCCCAGGGGCCCCTCAGTGTGCTGACATCTCTTTGAGGCGCACGTGGAACACATACGCACAGTCGACGCGGCCTGTCGCCTATAGCAGGCGGATGGGCGGCCAGATAATGTTAGGTTTCCCCTGTGGTATAGAAAGCAGTTCCTTCCGAAAGAGTGATATCATTAATTGTGACGCATCACATAAGGTGACGTTACACAAATAATATATTTTATAAACAAATTTAGAGAATAAATTGTTTATAACTATTTTATATGATTCAAATCAATTCATTTATTTCCAAGAATATGGTATACAATATGGTGTTATAAATAATTATAATGATCGGCATATTCAGCCACCGTCGGCGTTAAAATGTTGGATGTACATTACGATTTAAATTACAGTTCAGTTCAGTTAGTTAATTAATAAATCAAATTTTACATAACTCCTCATAACAACGAATACTAAATAAATTACATATTTTGACGCGACAACGTCTTATAAATTGGTTTGCCGGGTGACACTTCAAGAAACTGCGTTACGCTCCGCTCACGTAATGCGGTCACAATGAGAGCGAGTGAGAGGCACGCGTCCCTTCCACTCGGGCATGGTTAGCCCGCCTAAGAGCGAGAGAGACAGACATAAATATAATTCTTTGTACAAATAAATGTTTTAAATTGTTACTTTTATTTCATCCTTCTTCCTACTATACGAATGAATATTCACATTAAAATTATTTTACCACTCAAAGTCGTTGTCACGTCAAACTTTCGCCCGTATACCGACTTTACAGGCAACAAATTTTTATTCTAAAAAATCTTTAGTCGTATAAAATCATTCCTTAATTAATAATTTAAATAATATTTGTTTAAATTTATTTACAGGCAAATCTTTTTATTGAGTAGGCAATTTGATATACACCTTAATAGCCATGCAAAATGTATTATTGCTGTATAGTTTCAGTTTCTTCGCTGGTACATAAAGTCTATGTTTATATTTGTGTCTAGTGTTTGTTTTATTACTGACCGTGTCATGTAAAGTAAACAGATCAGGATTTTTCTTTACACAAATTTCAATTTATAAACGGACCTTTAATATTTAAATGTTTATAAAAAAAAATTGACGAATGCAAATTATTAATTAGAACAGTTACGTAATAAGTACTAAATTTATTATTTAATAAATTACAAATAACTCTTAATAATAAAAACAAAAAAAATGCAAGTTTAATAATTTTAAGCATGTAATGCTACAGTTACATATTTACTAATTAATTATCAATTTTACAATTTGTTTTTTATTTTTCTTAATATTTTATTTCTTACTCAACATTCACGACAGATTTCATATAGCCAAACCATTGAACCAAAGAAACACCACATAGCATAACATTTAAGTTATCAAGCTAACAGAGAGTGGGCACACAGACATCACATTTACGAACCAAATTAAAACAGATCGGAGGTAGGTTTTCTGGCACTTAACAGTGCCTCAGCCGCAGCACTCGCTGGGGCCGACTGTGTGTCTGCTCTATTGCTTTTTGTTTTCACTGTGTTTGCTTAAGACTAGGTGCACTCTTTGGTCTAAGTTACTCAGGAATTTCATCATTATAATATCAGCCTTATAAAGTCCACTGCTGTATATTAGCTTTCCCAATAATTACATTATATGGCGGGTATTTGAACAAAATTACCACGCTGGGCAGGCGGGTGGGTGATCGCAGTTTAATCAATCAATCAAAAATCATTTATGCGACTTTTATATTTATATTTGAAATCGACAATTTCAAATATAAATATAAAAAATCAATTAAAATATTATTACACTGAAATCACGAAGATTAGATTCACTTATAATGCAATAAAATAATTTAAAAACAATAAATATTTAAGTGTAAGCGAATCTAAGTGCCAGTTCCTAGCCACCGCTCTGTAAGAAGAACTGGCAAGAAAATCACAGGCTAGCTCTTTTAAATTTATCTATTGGTTTGGTACTTGAGTTGCAATCTTTATTTGTCTGTTAAGCAATATAATAGGTATATTTTTAACAATATTTCAAGTCAAAGATAAAGTATTTATTGCCAAAACTATGTTGTATATACAGATGTTTTATAAAAGGTAGTATCTAACATAGACCCATGTTTCATGTTTTAAGTCATTCATGTCAGAATAGCCTGTATTAAACAGCAGTTTAATCAGCATTTTTATCTGCCATATCATAGTATCCCTTTGAAGACAGCTTGCGTTTTATTGTTAAGTTAATTTAAAAAGGCTGACTGACAGATCCCCCGATAAAAGTCACCGGCAGGCTGACCTTGATCTTGAGATCTTGAGAAAAACCACAACAGACAGATAAACTGACAAACCTTGACAAAGAACCCTTTGCTTTTATTTCATTATTATGGTACCGCTCATATCTCTTTCATTGTTGTTAAAAAAATATATCTAATTTCCATTTTGTGTTTGAATGTTTGACGAATCTAAATGATCATGTTGATCTTAAAGACAATAAAGTATATGTTTTATTTTATTTTATGTGAGAGCTGATTGTTTGCACAGAATTATGGTTTCAATGGTATAGTCACTCAAGTAAATTAAACATTTTTAAACCGATTTTCTCTGCCCTCTTCAACACAGGAAAGGACCACACCGCAAATTGTTTCTAACTATCCTGCTTCTTTTCTCATATTTTCCCAGTGTGAATGAAGTGAGTTGGTGCTCCTACCATCACATCAGTCAGTCGTCGGTCTGTATGTAAATCAGCCTCCACCGCAGCTGAACGCTGTGCTTTTTCTGCATATTTGTCGTGGGGGATTGCGTTGCAAATGCCATTGGTGGGTAACAGCGGGTCCATTTGCAAATGTAATGATTCGAAAGCCATTAGAAATTACAGGTATTTGATATATATTAAAAATTCAAACTTAAGCCGGACAAATGCCAGAATATACATTTTAGCAATTTAATTGTTGCTTAGAAATTACTACACGAATAACATTTTTCGGAACATTTCGCAGATACTAAAGATTTGGGCACTCTTACATTTTGGTTGTTGATCAATGGTTAGAGGAAAGGCTACAAAAAGCAAAAGCATATATTATTGAAAGAAAGAAAGAAAGATATAAATTTTTCGATACAAGTTAAAACAACAATAATATTATGAACTAATTTGGTTCAAAATATAATTAACACGAATAGATAATATAATAGAAGGTGTGTTAGAATCTTGTTTCGAAAACCATATCTTTTTTCTTTTCAATTTAACTGCATACATATGTATGTATGTATGTACATACAACCACGCCTATTTCCTCGAAGGAATAGGCAGAGCTATAGGTGTTAAAAGCCCACACTTCGCCAATTGTATTGTTGATCCCACGTAATAGATAGAGCGCCTATTGCCGCTTACCAGGAACTTCTATGATTGCCAGAGCCCCGTCCGTTAATTTGAGGTTGGCTCGGGCACCTTAGGTCTTTGTAGGATCCCTTCACACCCTATTTTGGTAATAGTTAGACGATAGCTCGAAATGTTTCGAAAAATCAATCAGTAAGAGCCTCGTCGGTTCTTCATCAATTCTATTTTCAAAATAAAGTATCTATCATTTACATAGAATTTCGGTTTTTGGGCAACGACAGCCTGCTTTTATTAGGCTGTGAGCTATTATTTATCAATTTTAATTCCTATTTCCACAAAAAATAAATTTTAGCAGAAACTTGAATTTTCGGCAGTAGCAGCTTGTTTTAACTAGGCTGTGACCTAGCACGGCGAGGCGTCGGAAATGCGACTAAGACTTCTGGAAATTTCTAGATTTTTCCGCGCGTGCTGCGGGAGGTGGCGGAAATTGATTTTCCACCGGAGTTTAGTGAATTTACAAACTTTGTCGAAAACCACTAGACACGTTGTGTTCAACAAGATCCCTTTGACAGTAAAAGCATTCGTACTAGTTTCAGTTTGCACTGAATTTAAAACTCGCAAATATAATATGACACAAAGAAAACATACTTTATTAGATAGTATCTAGTTAAGCTGTGTGGTGCCGCCTGCCTAGCGTGGTGTTTATGGACAGATACTCCTAATGAGGCTAATGTTTAGCAGCGGACTTTATCAGGCTGATATGATGGTGATCTAGTTGTTCCCAAAAGCCAAGACAGATGGGATTGTATGAGAGGGTTGAGTGGCTCTCTCGCTGCCGACCATCATGCAAAAGATGGTCGACAGCGAGACGGCGTGAAAGGCGAAGGCCTCCTTCTGCGAAGTGGTGATGTCGCAGAAGGAGGCCGCGGAGCGGGAAACGGAGCGGGATCCGCTCTCTGCGGCTACGCCGTTGGCACTGCAGGCGGGCCAGGAGGGCCCGTCAGGCAGCGCCCGGGGGTTCTTAGGCAACGGGGGCAGGTGGCCCTTCCGTCTAGCTATAGACCCCCCCAGAAGTCAGCCAGTTACGCCATGGCCGCACAAGGAGGTAGCAGGGGCGAATCACATCGCGCCTCTCTGAAGAGTTCCTCCCGGTTCTGTCCGGAAGACGTTGGCCGCGGGCGGGGTGCCTGAAGCTACTAACCCAGGCACTGATGCCTCGCCCCTTTTCAACAGCGGTGGGCGTCGTCGGAAGTTTTTTAGTGGGTAGAACTGCGGTGGTCGCGTCTGCCGCAAAGAGCCCCTCACCCCCTCCCGGTTTCCCCCTTTGGCCGGAGACAGTGCGTAAATAGCATTTTTTTACCGACGATAAAAACAAAAAAGATCCCTACCCGCCATATTACATTTTTAATTAGAAAAAACTGGGCACACGGCGGTCACGTTCATAGAAAACGAATGCAATTTATTTTACTGTGATAATATATAAAATTTCTTAAGTTTTATTGTGATTTGCATTGCAAATGTTATTGAGCATGTGGTGTTAAATATACGTTTTGGCTACATGGAGCGACCGCCATCTGACCTCCGTAGCCCAGAGGGAAACGTCATTCTATGGTTAAACCAGATGTCGGGATTGTAGAAGGCACTGACTTATTATTAACGACTGCCACAGATGTTCACGACAGCCGGGACCAACGCCTTAAAGTGATTTCCGAGGCATGGAGAATAAGCTTTAAATACGTACATAACTTCCAAAAGTCTTAGATGCACCACCAGGGTTTGAAACCGAGTCCCTCTGAATTTAAAGTCTACGGGTGTCGCCACTGGGCTGTCGCTGTTCTAATTATCACAAATAGTAATAAACAAGACTATCACATTGACGTGCCTCGAAGCACAAATAAAATCTTAAATCTATATGGCAGATAAAAATGCTTGGGATTAAACTGCCGTTTTATAAAGGCTATTCTAATATGAATAGAATAGAATAGAATAGAATATTTTTATTTGCACTTGAATGAGGTACATTACAGTTCTTGTACAATAAAATAAAGCTCCTCTCATTCAGCCAACAACGGTAGCATGCAAATTATAATTAAATTAACACATCAATTTTTAAAAGAAAACTATACTAATAAATCATTAAAATGTCAAAAATGGGAATTATCAACTAGACATAATTAAATTTTTAAATGTGAAAATTGCGAATTAGCAACTAAACATTATTGATGTCAAAATACGGATACCCACAAGTCATTCATAAGTACAATCACAAAAATAATAATAATAACATCGAAATCATGTCACAAATGCGCAAAATATTAGTCAAACCAAACATAGATAGTAACTTTAACCTCTTAGGTTAAAAACACTACAAGTATCACAAAGTTTGTGCTCTAAAAATTGTTTAACTGTATAAAAAGTGTGTGAGATAAGCCATTTATATAATATACTTAAGAATCTCTTAAAGTTAAGTTCTTTTATACTTTCAGGTACTTGATTGTATATAATAATGCACATATAGAAGCAATTTTTTTGGAAGCGAGCACTTCTGGGGATAGTGGAAGTCACCAACCTATTTCCGTTCCTAGTGTTTCTTGGATAAACATCTTTGGCCATTTTAAAATAATGACTGTTCAGCTTGACAAATTTTGAAATTTCGAAAATGTACAAGCAAGGCAAAGGTAAAATGTTTAAAAACCGAAACAGTGGTGCACATGGTTCATCTGGTTCAGAACCACATATTGCCCTGATACATTTTTTTTGTGCAATAAATGTTCTATTCATATCAGTGCTATTTCCCCAAATGATAAGACCATACCGTAGAATAGACTCTATATAAGCAAAATATGCTGTTAGGGCAGCGTTTTTTGACGCTACTTTAGTCAATTTATATAAGGCATAGGCAAATCTGTTTATCTTATTGCAAACTTTTCAAATTTGTTGTTTCCAATCTAAATTTTTATCAAGATTTAAACCTAAAAATTTAGTTACATTGGTACCATTGAGTCTTAATCCCTGATAATTTATATTTATTGTTTGATGGAATATATTATTATTATTAAAATTCATAAAATTAGTTTTTCCAATATTAATAAATAAATTATTATTTTCTAACCAATTTATAATTATTTTCAATGTATTATTAATGTCATTTATATGCTCATTCAATGTCAGGTTTTTGTCAGTTGTCACTATAATGGAAATGTCATCAGCGAACAAGATGCAGCGATGCTTTGTCAGGTCAGGTATATTATTTATATAAGCTAGGAAGAGAAGAGGACCTAATACACTCCCTTGAGGAACTCCAAATTTATTGTCCTTAAACGCTGATTGGTATTTCTGTGCAACATTTTTTGAGTCAAGTTTTACAATTTCAACAGCTTGTCTCCTATTGCACAAGTAAGTTTTGATCCAACTTAACGCCGGACCTCTGATTCCATAATGTTCCAGTTTTTTAACTAATAGAGCGTGGGAGCAAAAATCGAAGGCACGCGACATGTCTATAAAAAGGGCTGTCGTAAACTTATTCATATTTAGACTATTCAGGATTTCATTTACTAAATTGAATATCGCAAGAGTTGTTGATTTCTTTTTTTGAAATCCAAATTGGTCTTGTTTTAAAATGTCATATTTGTCAAAGAACTGCATGAGTTTATTAAGCATGACTTTTTCATATATTTTTGAAAAAACTGAAATTAAGGCTATTGGTCTATAATTTTCCACACTAGTTTTTTTATCTTCTTTATATAATGGTTTTACCAGAGAGTCCTTTAGTCTGTCAGGAAAAATGCCAGTAGACATCGATGTGTTAATCAAAAAAGCTAGAACAGGTGCAATTTCCTCATTAAAAGCCTTGAGGACCTTAGTGCATATATGGTCATAACCCTCAGAATTTGTGTTCTTCAGGGATTTTATAATTTTTTTAATATAATATTCATCTATGGGAGTCAAATAAATAGAATTGCTTAAAATGTCTTTAGGTGGTTCATAAATTAAATTATTATTATATTTATTTGTCAGATTAATAAAATGGTCATTGAATATGTCAGCAATTTTATCAGGGCTATTTATTATTTCATTATTATATTCAATACTCTCAATATAACTGTTCTCCGATTTGGTGTTTGTTTCTGTATGTATTATATTCCAAGTGGCTTTGCATTTATTTTTATTTTTAAATATATGTAATACGTTAGTTATTTATTAAAACAACTGCATAAGTTATTGCTCTGAAAAGAGTGGAGTTTATTTTAATTAAAATATTTATAAACTTAGTAGGTATCATATTCTATAAACACAACACAACGTATTTCTATATTACAAAGTAAATTATTACTAACCTGAAAAGAGAAACAACATTAAAAGCTATTGCTTCAATAATTTTCTATTATTTTATAGTAATCAATAAAACGTGTTGACTTGTTTTGTCACACCACAATCCATAAACATCAAATCATAGATTAGTGCAGACTTGCTGTCACAGATAGCGTATGCAGTCCAACGCACGGGAAATTCATATCAAATGGAGATTAAAAGAGCTTCATTTACATCTTCCCCCCCCAACTATATAAACATTATTCAGGTACTGGTATAATTTTAGTAATGTGAAAATAATTTGATTCTAACTTTTTATAACCTGTATCAATCTTATAAATGGAGTCAGATATTATTTCTAAAATTTTATAAGGTCCAATTTTTACTTCATCTAGTTTTTTCCTATTTAACCGGTTTCCATTTTCCACATATACTAAATCACCTACTTTTAACTGACAGTTTATTCTGTTTTTATCAAAATGTTGCTTATTATATTCGTGTGATCTAATACTTCTTTCTAATGCTATCCTTCTATCTTGTAATAAATCATTATTTGTTTTTTTTGTTTTTAATTCATCTGGTAGGACATTAATTATTTTTCCTTGTAATAAATATATTGGGGAGAATCCGGTCACAGTGTGTTCAGTTTCATTATATTTCTGAGTAAACTCATGAGCGATAGTGGTCCAAGCTATTTTATTTTTCTTTTCATTAATTTTACATCTTATCTTATTAACCAGTGTTTGATTTAATCGCTCATTTAAACCATTTGAGAAAGGTGCATTTACTGCAGTATAAATAATAGGTATGTTCTCTTTTTCTAAAAAACTTTTAAATTCTTTTGAATTTATGCCTGGGTATTGGTCAGATAGAATTTTTCCAATTGAATTTCCAGTTATAACCATTTTTACCAGTTTTATAAAATCATTTGCGTTTTGGGTTTTTGATGTTAAAATGTAAGCATATCTGGTGAAATGGTCAACTAAAAGATGTAAGTAAGTTTTTGTAGAGCGGGAGCCACCAAATCCACCAATAGTATCTATAGAGACTATTTCAAAAGGGTAAGTAGCAGGACCCAGATAAGACATCAATCCATATTTTAATTTAGTTCTTGTTTTATTTTTTATGCATATTTCACAATTATCGCACATGCTTTTTATATTCTGTACTAAATTTTTTGCTGAATAGAATGGTTTCATTGTACTTTCCATTTGTTTTGCCCCTATATGACAATATGTATAATGAATATTTCTTATCATTTGCTTACTAAGTTCTTCTGTTAATATAATTTTATCTTTTTTTCCTATTCTTTTGTAGTATATTTCATCTTTAAGTATTAATTTATTTTTATGTAGTTTTATATCTTTATTTTCCTTTTGGTCGTTTTGGATATCTTTTAGTTTAATAAAATTCACAACTTTCAAAACTTCTTCCTGATTCACATGTCATTCTAATACTGGGTTTCTGCTTAAGCTGTCTGCTTCTACATTGTATTTTCCTGGTGAATATATCACTTCAAAATCAAATTGAGATAAGTAATATGTTAGATCTCCTAACTCTTCGTCTGTTCTTGCCTTAATATTAAGTTTTTCTAGAGGTTTATGGTCCGAGAACACTTTAAATTTTTTTCCTATGAGCCAATGCTGCCAATATTTTAACGCTTCTTTTATAGCTAAGCATTCCAGATAAACAGCCTTTTTCCTTTTTTGGCTGTCATTTAATTTTCTGGAAAAGTATGCACATGGCTTCTCTTCTCCATTTTTTTGTGGTTGTTTCAATATAGCTCCTATGCCCTCTATACTAGCGTCTGTATAAATATATATAGGTAAGTCCGGATCAAAAATCTCTAAAATAGGCCTTGAGCAAAGCATTTCCTTTATTTTATCAAAAGTTTCTTGACATTTTTCTGTCCAAATGAATTTTTGATCTTTTCTCAACAATTTGTGCAAAGGATCTAATATGATTGATATATTTGGTATATATTTGCCATAAAAGTTAATTTTACCTAAAAACTGTCTAATGTTTTTTCTTGTTTTCGGAATTGGAAAATCTCTTATAGCTATTAAATTGTCTTTAAGTGGAGTAATAGTATTATTCTTGATTATGTGACCTAAATATTTCACAGAGTCCTGAGCAAAATTGCATTTAGAGAATTTTAGTCTAAAGCCCTCCTTCGAGATTGCTGCCAATAACTGTGTTAAATGTTTGATGTGTTCATCAAATGTCTGCGAAAATATTAAAATGTCATCAATAAAATTGACTGTAAAATTAGATAAATTATGTTTCCTAATAATGCTACTCAAAATCCTTTGAAAAATAGCAGGCGAAGTTTTTAAACCAAATGGTAAACAGGTCCATTGAAAATGATTTTCTTGAGTAACAAATGCTGTTTTCTTTCTATCTTCTATTTTTAAAGGAATGGCCCAAAATGCAGAATTTATGTCTAATGTCGAGAAATATGTACAATTCCTCGTTTTTGTCATTAAATCTTCTATAAGTGGAAATGGCTGTGATTGAGGAACCACTATTTTATTTAAATCGCGAAAATCTATGCACAGTCTGGATTTTCTCCCATCTTCTTTTTTATATGCTAATGTTACAGGAGCTGCAAAAGGACTATAAGATTCTTCAATTAATTTTTTTTTAAATAATTTTGAAACTTGTTGTTCTATTTCCTTCTTATCTTCAAAATTGCATCTATATGGTCTTTTGCTACAATATTTATCTACTAGTAAATCTATATGCGCTTCATAGCCCTTTACTAAGCCTACATCATATTTATCTTTCGCAAATAGTGATTTATATTTCTTAATTAATTCATATATTTTTGACCTTTGTTGAACATCTAAGTGATCAACAGAAATGTTGAAATTAGTAATTTCTATGTGTTCATTAAAGTTAACCTTGCATTTATTATTCATAACAAAATTGTCCTCCTCTGGTTTTTGTTTCTCATTATTATCATCATCAATTGAATATTGTATGTTTTTAATTTTATCACCTGTGAAGCCAGGAATATTTTTAATATCATGTTTTCTCTCATTATTTAGGTTTTGTTCTATTTTAAGGTTTTCATTTTGAATCAATTGAAAAGATTTAATGCAATCTAATCCAATCAAAAAATCATAGTCAAAATTTTGTTCATCTACAACAAAAACATTTACCTTTCTCTCTATTTGAAAAATCTTAATCTTTAATGTTACTATTCCTATAGATTTTTTTACACCATTAATCGTTTTTAAATTTGCCTGATTGTTATTACAATTTTTGTTTTTATAATTTTTTAAGGATAATAATTTAGAATTTATCAAACTTACATTTGATCCTGAATCATACACCCCCAATGTTTCTATGGTATCATTAATTATTAATTTAATTTTGATTAATGGTGGAATTTCTAGTTTTTTGGATCTACTTCGTTAAGGCTCATTTCTAATTCTGAGTTGTTAACAAGATTGATCGGGTCTTTCTTCGAATGTAAACTGTATTTATTTTTGAACCAGCAAACGGATTCCGAGTGATACCGAAATCCTTTCTTTTCTTTTTCACAAATTTTGCATGGTTGAGGTTTTAAATTACATTGTTTATTTTTACCATCCAAATATACTTCTTTTTTCTCTACAGTTCTCTTATTTAAATGTTCTAAACCCCTAATGCTATTAAATATATCTTCAGTTTCTTTTATTTTATTTCTATTAATTTCATCCGCTATAAAGTTAGGTAACCCTGTTACAATTAAATTAATCAAAGTTTTTTTATCTATAAAACTGTTAATTTCTAACAAAAGCCTCTCTTTCTTTAAAGCATATTCAAGTAATGAACCTTGCCTATATTTATATTGAATTGCATACCTTATCGATGTCCAGCCTCTGTTAACAAATGTTTCACAAAAGTTTTTTCCCAAATATTCCAGTCAGAATTAACGGTGTGTTTAATAAGCATCGAACAATACCAGTCTTTACATGAGTCGTCCAAAAATAACCGGAACACCTGAATTTTTTCTATATCTTCAGTTACACCAACACGAGTACATTCAGTTTCAAAGATATCCATCCATTGTTTGACACTAGACGTCTTTTGCGTGAATTTATCCACTACCATTTTCTCAGATATCTCTTTTAAATTAAACTTTTTATGCTCTTTCTTCAAGTCAGCAAAATTTTCCAAAATTCGTGAAAGGGCTTCTGTTGAAGTTTCGCCCGTCATAATCTGTGATTTTGGTGTAATTTCTTCCAGTATATATCCTTTGAATTGCATATTTCCATCTTCATCCATATAAGTTTCTCGTAACTCTGTTGTCATTGTAATCCATACCTGTCGTTTTTCGTGTCTTCTTTGTAGTGTCGTTCTTACTTTTTGAAAAGTTTGTGTTTTTACTAATACATCATGTAATTTTACCGGTTGGTGATTTTCCGGAATTAAAAAAGTACTTTTGTCGGCATCCATGATTGAGGTTACGCATATGATATTTGTCTTCGGCTCTTCGCCCGATTTCACAACAAACTCAAATTTTAACTTCTCCATTGTTTACAACGGCTATCAATAATGTTGTTTTGTAATACGTTAGTTATTTATTAAAACAACTGCATAAGTTATTGCTCTGAAAAGAGTGGAGTTTATTTTAATTAAAATATTTATAAACTTAGTAGGTATCATATTCTATAAACACAACACAACGTATTTCTATATTACAAAGTAAATTATTACTAACCTGAAAAGAGAAACAACATTAAAAGCTATTGCTTCAATAATTTTCTATTATTTTATAGTAATCAATAAAACGTGTTGACTTGTTTTGTCACACCACAATCCATAAACATCAAATCATAGATTAGTGCAGACTTGCTGTCACAGATAGCGTATGCAGTCCAACGCACGGGAAATTCATATCAAATGGAGATTAAAAGAGCTTCATTTACATATATATTTGTCATTTGATATTTTTTTTGCATGCAATATACATTTTTTTAATAATTTTGAGTAAGTTTGGTATTTCTTTTTTCTAGTGTAAGTCTTGTTTTTGTAATAGTTTAACCGATGGGCTCTATTTGTTGCACAGCTAGTTTTAATCCCTTTTGAGATCCAATGTTGATTTGATTTATTATTTAATGTAACTCTACATACAGGAAAGCATAATTTATACAATAAACAAAACAAGTCATGAAAATTATTAAAAGCTTGATTTGTATTTGCTTCACCGTAAACCTCAGAGAAAGAAAGGCTTCTTAAGTATTTTTTAAATACTAAAATGTGCTTTTCAGAGTAGCATCTCTTGTAGGTATAAAATTGCTTTACTGCCCTATGTTTTATCTTAGTTTTAAAACTGAGTAACTGTGCAGTATTATGGTCTGACAACGCTAGTGGTAAGATGGTGCCCTTTGCATCATTTACATTACTAAGTATGTGATCTATGCACGATAAATTCCTTGTGGGTTGAGTTATATGCTGCACTAGACTGTAGTTTTTTAAAATGTCTGAGAGGTGTCTAGTAAAATTATTGTCTACTAAAGTATTAATATTTATATCGCCTACAATTACTATTTTTTGTTTGTAGTGCTTGTGTAAATATTTATTTAATAATTTCTCAAGCTTATCTAAAAATAATTCAAAATGCCTTTTATTTGTAGCTGTTGAGCTGCGGTAGATACAAACAATTATAATATTGCAAAAAGGAATTAAAATAGCACAGCACTCAAAGTGAAAGTTGGTCGAAATTTCGTCAAAGAGATTTAATTTTCTGTAATCTATACCCTTTTTTATTAATATGCAAGTACCACCTCTTTTTTTGTTTCTACCATAATGTGCAGCAAGTTCATAGTTATGTAAACTGATATTTTTTTCTTCCCCATTCTTTACAAAGGTTTCAGTGAAACACAGAACATCAGGGTACAGACCAGACTCCATTTCAGTTAGTGTCACCTCAATTAGTTCCTTTTTGGAAAGTAAACCTTGAATGTTTTGATGTAGTATCACAAAGTTATTTTCATTTTTAGGGGCGAAAACAGTCAGTGCCCTCCTTAACTGGTGTAGGGATATTATTTGTTACTATGGACTTAGAGAAATAGTATGGTATGGTGCCTTTCTTATGAATAGTTGTATTAGTCATAGTTTTTGACAAATTATCTATGCTATTACTACAATCAATGTACCGTAAAGTATGTCTTAATTTTAAACCATTTTTAACATAATCATTCACATATTTCAAATAATCAATTTCAACATTTAATTTTAAAGTAATTTTCTTTTTTAGAGATGTCATATTTTGGTATTTAGTCATTAATTGTTCAATGTCAATAAAAGTGCAGTTATTATAATTATTTATAAGTAAATTAATTTGTGAATTCAATTTGGCAACATTTAAATAATAGTTATTTCGGACACTTAATAGTAATATTTTTCCTACCTTTAAATTGCAAAGTATGTTACATAAATTAGACATTACTGTGTATGGATTCCTATCGTTTGATCCTAAAGCCAATATCAATACATCATTCTCAGTAAAACAATTGAATAAGTGTTCACAACTACATAAGACTTGAGAGCTGGATGCATACGGTTTGACAAAGCTACATATTTTATAATTATCATTCCACTTCCCGGATCGTGATTTTCTCAGTTCATCACCAAGACCTCGCACATGTTGATCGCCAATTATGTAAATACGTTGACTGATGTCGTTGTCAATGATGTCAATGTCACAGGTGACAGATGAATCCCTGGATGGTCGGTTGAGCAGTTTACTTATATCCGCGACTTGATTTGGCGAATTTTCGGTATCATTTTCAATGTGGTAGTTACTGCCATGGTTTGTAGATGGCGTTGCGCATATTTCCTGGTCGTCTTGTCTAAAATTCAAAATCGTCTTGTTTAAGTTTTTTCTGCGTCTTACAGTCACATTTTTCTTTTGACTTGAGTTACAGATTTCTGTCAAGTATTTGGCTTTATTTTCTTTCTTTAGTAACTTTTTTTTTAGGTCAGTATTTTCTAATAATATTTGTTCAATTTCATTTTCCGCTATCAATAACTTATCCTTAAGGTCTTTGTTTTGTTTTATTAAGTAATCTAATCTTTCTTCAATATTTATTCTTCGTAAATCTGGGCAACTGTTGTTCAATCGGCTACTTTGTGAAGTTGACATAATATCTATATATTCGTTATCTGATAATGACTCAAATGAGTTGGTTGTAGATATGTTTATTTTGTAATTATCATTTTTGTTTTCAGCTATACATTTGCCACATTTCCAAGTCAATTTATTTTCTTTTGTCATAAGATAAAATCTTTTGGTCGAAACATTTGCGCAATCGATATGATAGTTGTTTTTACAGTTTGTGCATTTTATGTATTCACGATTTACTATTATCTTATTGCAATTATCGCACTGAGCCTCCATCTTGCGGATTATGTCGTTATAAATATGAGGTGTCTATTTCAGTTTGCTTTTATGAGTGCTTATGATGTCATCTGCTTCCTTAGAAGTGTTCCAGTAAATATGATTGAGGCCAGATGTCGCTAGTCACAACAGATTACACGGCTGATAGGTGATAATGAGTCAGCTGACGTTTGTTTACTTAATTTGAAATTTGCAAACGTTCATTTAGCACTTTATTCACTTTTTACAAGTAGTTACACTGTTTATTCTTATTTAAGTCGACAGATATACTTTATAAATTTTCTTTTGTTTATGTTTTTTATCAGATCACTTCACTTTAACTATTTTGATCGGAGTATTGCTTGGCGAACAGCTATGATAATTTTAAAGCGTTTTAAGTTATGTTACACTGTATGGTTTTTGTTGATAACACTTGTAACACTGTATTGATGTTATTTAGTTGTAATAATACAGTTTTTCTATTGCTTTAAACTTGTTTCGATTTTTAATAATTTTTTGAATACGGACTCGATCTTTATCGTGACTACTCTGACTTAAAACATGAATGAATGACTGAATGACTTAAAACATGAATATTGTTAATGTTATATTATATTGTATTGTATAGCTTCACAGACAAATGAAGATTGTAATTCAAGTACCAAACCAATGGATATATTTAAAAGAGCATAGCTTGTGAGTTTCTTGTCAGTTCTTCTTACAGAGCGGTGGCTCGGAACTGGCACTTAGATTCACTTACACTTAATTATTTTTTGTTTTTATATTGTTTTGTTGCATGCAAGTGAATCTAAGCTTCGTGATATAGTGTTATAATATTTCGATTGTTTTTTTATATTTTAATTATGACGTTTTCAAGTACTATAGTTTATGAATTAAAAAAATGTTTTTTTACTTTACTTTATCAAAACAGTTACTATATTAATTGTCCAGAAGGATATACTAAAAAAGTTCCCCTTGTCAATCTAAAGGCCCGACTATTACCGCTAAGCTCAGATTACTGAAATAACACAACAAATTATGCGTGCCCGCAGATAAATTACACACATTCATAAGCAAACGGGGGCCTCGAGTGAAACATTCATGGTCTTATTTCCGCCGAGGATTTCGGCTAAGTGCGTAGAAGTGAGTCACTAATGTAATTGGCCGATCTGCGGTTGGCGCCGTTTTTCGTCGTTTCCCGCCGTTTTTATTCCCCTCCCCCCTCTCCCCGCTTCGTCTCTTTCTCCCCGTAAATAATGCGCCCGCACTAGTAGACGCCACAGTTGCTGGGGATCAGCCAGTTCTGTATTAGCCAGGAAAGTCATTGCTTTAATTGCATGCAGCCCACTTGATGGGATGTAGTCACAACATCTTATGGACACCATATTGATAACCCTTCAAAAACCGTTTCAGCTATATCAAAAGAGTCCCATACTGTAACCCCTAGGGAAAACCTCCCGAGGGACACCAACCAAACCAACCACCACAACCGAAGGGTCCTCGGCAGAATGTTTCTTTTGAAACGTATGTGCACCTATCAGTTCTAAGGTGTGACGATTAGTTTACTGGGAACGGTGCGATGACCGTAAGCGGCAGTTGACACCATTTCAAGCAGTTTCTTAAAACGCATTATACATTCAGTCAACACAGTATCGGATATAAATTTTTTGTTTATGGTTCCCAATTAAATTTTTTGTTTTTTTGTGGTTTTTTATTGGCACAATTGTTTTCCATTTTGGCGCGGCATTTGAGTTGTATCTGTCATTTATATTAAGAACAGTGCTGTTTGTAGTTTTTTAATATCTAGTGTGTGAAAATTCTCATACAAGTTTGTGAGATATGGCCGCTGAACTTTCTATATCTCACGAGTCGTATTAACTAATAATTTAGGTATGAAACGTGTTGCCGCCCGGCTAGTCCCAAAAGACCTGAATTTTCTTCAAAAACTAAATCGCATGAGAGTCGCTGCTAGAACGAGTCTAAACCGATCCAACATTCATGAAACACGTTGTTAATGGTGACGAGATGTGGGTTTACGAGTTTCACATGCAAACTAGTCAACAAGCTTCGGAATGGCGCCTTCCAACTGAACCAAAACCGAAAAAACCACGTCAAAGTCGATCAAAAGTCAAAGTCATGTTGACTGTTTTCTTTGACTATCGCGGTGTTGTGCACTCGGAATTCTTGCCGGAAGGTCAAACGGTAAATAAAGAATATTAATTGAGCGTTATGCGGTGTTTAAGAGAACAAGTTCGACGGAAAATGCCAGATTTGTAGGGAGTTATTTCTTGGATTTTGCACTACAATAATGCGCCTTTATTATATATTTATTTATTTATGTCCAAACACTCAACAAATATCATCGAGCAACCACCATATTCACAAGATATGGCTCCAGCCGACATCTTTCTTTAAGTGTAGAAAACACTCACATTACCACTTCCTGGCATCCATTTTCAATCGATAGAATTAGAATTCGCAGCGAGAACTGAACCCAATTCCGGAAGCAGCGTTTAAAAAATGTTATGATGATTGGATTATTCGTTGGCGTAAGTGTGTCGTTTCTGAAGAAGCACACTTTGGAGGTGATAAAATAAATTTGTATGAATAACAAACATTTTGTGTACTATTGATTTTTCCCGGTACTTTCTTGACAGATCATAAACGCTAGGACGCGAATAAGGATAAAAATGCCTCCATAGGATAAAGGAATCAGACTATACCACTTGTAAGCTTTAGATCTTTAATAAAGTTTAGCGTTCGTAATGACGAATGACGTGGTTCAATGGAACCGCTTGCTCGTTATTTTTATTATTACGTAGATACACATTAAAGCAAGCAATAAATAATTTACAGCAAAAATATATAGTACCTAAACAACTTAAATAAACTACCTTTACTTATAACTATAAATAGAAGATGTCTTCCAACTGTGGGCCCATGGGTACGGTGCCAAGAACGCTGGCAACATTTCCTCTTTGGATTGCCAGGCCAATACGCTGGCAGAAGTAGCTGCCAGCCTTCTTGTCACCGGAGGCATCAATAAGGCGAGTACTTAAAGCAAACTAGCTTTTCTCGCTAGCCTACATCCAGCATGGTGGACGTAAAACCGCGAATTATGGACAAATCCTTTCTTGCTAAGTAGGTTGTTTTGAGGTTGACCTCCGGATAAAAAGGGAATGGATAACGGCAGTAACTTCTTCGGAACATATTTTATGGATTAACCTAAAAATATGCATCTTGAAGCTGAGCTAGAATAAAGTACTGATTAAAACTGTAGACTAATTAAAAATAGGGTGTTTAGGGATCCTACCAAGACCTAAGGAGCTCAAGCCAACCTCACCTGCAAGTGTTGCACCTGCCGAACAACGGACGAGGCTCTGGCGAACATAACAGTGCCCGGTAAGCGGCAATAGGCTCACAACCTATTACGTGGGACCAACTGTATAATTGGCGAAGTGTTGGCGTATAATATGCCTCTGCCTACCTCTTCGGGAAAACAGGCGTAAATGTATGTATGTATATACTAATAAAGAAACAATAATTCTTAAGCGTAATTAACACATTCAATCACGCCTGTACGCCCAAAGGAGTAAACAAAGACATAATTATTACGCCTACATTTTGCTAATTGTATGGGTGGCGAGACTGTTGCCATTTACCGGGAACTGTTCCTTTTGCCAGAGTCTCGTCCGTTGATCGTTAGGTGCACCACCTGCAGATGAGGTTGGCTTGGGATGTTAGTAAATAATCTGCACTAATATTATGAATAAAAAAGTAATCATTAAGGCTACGGCTACTTTGATAAAGATGTTACTCAAGACCATGAAAAGACAAAGTCAAAATCATCTATATTCAAGTTTGGCTGAATAGAGCAAAAAAAGTCTTATAAAAGCCAAAAGTTAGAAATGTAGTGGAAACTTCACTAGAAATTATATGGAAGTTTAAAACCAATGCAGAACATACATTTTTTTAATTTAAAAATATATGTTGTACACAGATAATAAAATGCAGTGAAAATTATATAGGTCAAGATTACAAGAGTCAGTTTAGTCAAATACATTTTATTCAAATAAAAGTTAAATTAACATCGATATCAAATTAATTTTTAAAATAAAATCCTAGAAAATAGAATATGCAATTAAATGCCTAATTTAATTCAAGACCATTTGTATGTCTACCATGTTTTATAGAAAATGTATGATTTGATTGAATTATTGACGCCACTTTTGTACAATGTAAATTGTCGAAGCGTTGTTTCTTAAAAGCACTAATGTTATATCTTATTTATTATATATATTTATTATCAAGTCAAGTCAAAGTCAAAGTCAAAAATACTTTATTTCATAAACTATTACATAGTAATAACAAGAACAAATAAAATATAACTATACTTAAATCACGAAGACATCTTTTTTTTTTCTTTTAAATAATGGCTTCGTACGTCTAGCACATCTAGCCAGTGTCAAGTAAGTGATTTATTAATAACATATTGTAATTCATAGTAAATAAAAATGTGTGATGATAAAGATGATAAATGGTAAATGGGATACCCTCCCCTAAGCCCCTTGAGTCCTCAGTAAAGATGTGGGACTATACTGAGATCTCACATGGACTCCTTGAGAGAATATGAAAGTGATATTGCACTGCTTTGTTTGATTTACCAACATTTATGTATATTCACAAACACTTAACGGTTAATAATCCACTGTTATTACACATTAATGTTAGAAATATCACAAATTTCAGAAAATAAAACAAAATTGCAGACATGACGCTTCACTTTCCCGCCAAGAAGTCTCATTTATTATCTTATTTCTTATTTCTACGACCCTCCACAGATAATAAATAGTCTATGCAGTTTATTTGCAGATAATATTTCGATATTTATTGCAAAAATAAAAATAAATACAATAAATACTTTGACTTTATACAAAACAACTTAAACTAAGTACAATGTATATTAGTATTGGTATAGCAAACAACCAGAAGTTGTGTGGTGTTGTCGATAATTTGTTTTGTGGGAGCTCCCGGGCCAAACTTGCAATATCCATGGAGTGGGGTGCGGTGGGGGCGGTATAACAGTGTACACTAGTTCCGGCTTCTCAGTAGCGCATCAATGAAATTCAAAATATCATTATTGGATCGTAGCTATGAACTTGTTTCTGTGAATTTTATTTTTAATAAACATCCATAGATCAAACAAACGATGTACCTTTCTGTGGCCTTCACTTTTCTGTTCATTTAAGGTTGCCTAAAAGAAATTTCTTTAAGCGATAAGGCCGCTCATTGTATATACTGTTTAATTTCGATTGTTTTAATGTGTAATCTTTATCATGGTGTACAATAAAGAATAAACTTTTAACTAACTATAGAATTATAACAATTATGAATCTAAATTACCTACTTACTTACATAATACTGACAAAAATACTTGGTACCGTGATTGTTCTACGATATGAAGCGTTCTAATGTTTGAACCCTTTTTTTTTGATTTACGTCGGTAACAAAATGCATTTACGCACTGTCTCGCGGCCAAAGGGGGACCGAAAGGGGGTGTGGGACTCACCACCGGCAGACACGACCGCCAGCAGTAATACCCACTAAAAATCTTCCGATGACGCCCGCCGCTTGTTGAGAAAGAGGCGGGGCGCCAGTACCTGAGTTGCAGCTCTGACAACCCGCCCGCGGCCAATGTCCCCCGGATCAAAACCGGGAGGACCTCCTTAGAGAGACGCAGTGGACGCGCCCCTCCTACCTCTTTGTGCGACCATAGCGTGTGTGGCTGACTTCTCGGAGGGTCCATGGTTAGACAGCAGGAGCCCCCTGCCCCCGCTATCTAAGACCCTCCTGGCGCTACTTGACGGGCCCTCCGGCCAGCCCGCTGCGTCCTCCATA
The DNA here is from genome assembly GCA_949126915.1 of Musotima nitidalis. Classification (NCBI taxonomy): domain Eukaryota; kingdom Metazoa; phylum Arthropoda; class Insecta; order Lepidoptera; family Crambidae; genus Musotima; species Musotima nitidalis. Next base: position 12,408,651 of record OX421439.1, read on the forward strand.
GGTCCCTCTTAGTTTCCCCCCCGATAGTCAGTACTAAGGGCACCCAGAGTCGCCAATCTCTGGGTGTTACCTTTTCCCAAGCGCCCTCTGCGCCCTACCGGGAGAGGTGGAGACCAGTCGGGGGGGAATGTTTGAACCCTATACGTACGTAACGTAAGGTGTAATTCACAAGTAAAATGTTTCCCTACAGCTCTCCGTTAGTTATTTACGGTATTTAAATGTTAAAAGTGACATGCTTATGCTTGTTGTCTGACAGTTATGACATTCCATGTCAAGAAGCCGTCATGGGATACCTTATGGGTTTGTGTACCATTAAGAACAGCTCTCTGTGCTCTTTCTATGTAAAATTTAAAAGTTTTATTAGCCAACCCCAAAGAGTCATCTTGATAAAAACGAATAATTTCAAATTTTCTTTTAAATCTTTCGACTTCAGGACACAAATTTTGAAGTAAAATAGAAAAAGTTTTTTATTCCGTAAACTATTACATAGCATAAGAAGACGACAAAATGAAATATAAAAAAAACGAAATATGTCTCCCTAAAATCAGAAAATATATTAAATATTTACAATGTTAAAGATTAACTGGTAGAGAATGCTTTGCAGCATTATGTTCATGCACACAAAGATTTGTCCTGTGTGGGAATCGAATCCACGACCTCTGGAGTGGAGTGCAGGTATACTCACCACCACGCCATATACGCCACGTCAATATCACTTATCGGGAACTTTTAAGTTCGTCAGAGCCTCGTCCGTGGATCGGCAGGCACTACTTGCAGGTGAGGTTGGCTTGGGCTCCTCAGATAAATAATAAATAAATAATAAAAACATTTATTGCCAAAAAGTGGTACAACATTGATTCACTGGTAGTCCCCAAACTAGGTAATACTGTCTCTTGGGGACTAGAATTTGAGATTTGCATTAATTTTAAATTATCAGCGTTGCAAATATTTAACAATCATTATATTATATTATATTCTAGACATTTATGGCCATATATTTGTGTACTTAAATAACTTTTTACGTTAGCCTGTTTTGTGCATGTGTGTGGAATGAGTGTATTAGAGCGTGAGTGGGTATATGGTAACATGTGTGAGTGTGAGATAGCATGTAAGTGTGTGTGTGATAGTGTGTGAGTTTATGGGTGTGAGTGCATGGGTTTAAGTGTCTAAGAAAGTCCATTGACCAGTAGAAGCTCTGAATTGTCGTAGGTAAGCGAAAGAAGCCACGCCAACACCTTCCTCCTGGCTGCGCAAGAGCCGCTGGACTTTATATCGCAGTTAGCTACTACTTTGTTGTATATTAGCGGGAACAAATAATCGCTGTGTCTTCTCGCAAATGCGGTCCTAACAGCTGGTAAAGGAATTTTAAACGTCCTTTTTTTTAATAACTCTTTAATGACCCAGATCTATACCAATATATTTCTGTTGATGTCAAATCATTACAAAGAGTATTGAATTAAAATCAATTCTTCTTATACATGCAGTAATATCTTATTTGCTTCATTATATTGCAAAGCCAAATTAATATTGGACGAGCGAGTTATATTGTTCGCAACGCAAACATTGGAGAGCAAAGTTCCTTGAATGCCGGCCGAAGTTTCAATCAATTTGCAGCCTTCGAACTTCGTCTATAAAGTCCAGAACCTAATATATTAGTTTGCTGAATGAAGTAATAACATAAACGAATTCGGAAGCTCGGTAATACCTAATGGTCGTTGTTAGATGGTTGACCGTTTGTGAGGCTATTCAAATCGAACATTCCTTTTACGTTAATTGGTACATCGAAATAAACAGCTAAACGTATTTGCAAGTTAAAGGGGCAGTGGGTCGGTCATAACAGCCGTAGGACCGGTAACTGCTAGAGTAGACGCGTGTGATGGAGGAATAAATTAAAATAAATGAAAGGTCATTGACATTTGATAGTTAGTGTTTAGCCGTAAGAGGGAGATAGGAGTAAGGGAATTATAATGTGTCAAAGCCGATAGTAACCAGGGAGATTAGACTCACATATTCGACGACCGATATGGCGTGGAGGTCAGTATACCTGCACTTCACTCCAGAGGTCGTGGGTTCGATTCCCACACAGGACAAATCTTTGTGTGCATGAACATGAATATTTGTTCTGGTCTGGGTGTTTTCCTATGTATATTAAGTATGTATTTACAAAAAAAAAAGTATTTAAGTATGTTTATCCGTTCTTTAGTATCCATAACACAAGTTCTTAGTGATACTTATCTTGAAACTGAAGAATTGGTGTAATTGTAGGAGAAAAAAAAAATTGTTAAATAATTTTGTTAAAACACAGTTTGTTGTGAATTAGTTATAATTTGAAAGTCCAAAGGTGGATTCTAAGTTTCATAATTAAGAAGAGTAAAACATAAACATTTAATTGTCGATTCTCTTTATTTAGGTTAGTAACTATTGCATTAGTTGATAAATTTGTTAAGTATAAGTTTACACCTATCTGTAATTTTTTAATAAATCTCTTTTTTAGATGAATCACATTGTGCTATGCTTCATGACGAAAATAACCCATGATCTTATATAATAAAATTATTTTATTTCTTTGCTATGATAAAAATATAAAAGAATCAAGGTTGACTCCTCCTTTTAAGTAATAAGACACCTGTTTCAAAAGAAGCCACTCTTCCATAACATGCAACAATTAACTAACCACAAAAAGAATATTTAAATGCTTAAAATTAATATTAATAAAAAACTAAAATCAAAAAAACTAAAGCTATTGATTATAAATGATTCAATTGTGCGTGAATGCGCGTGTGTGTGTGTGTATGTGTATGTGTGTGTGTGTGTGTGTGTGTGTGTGTGTGTGTGTGTGTGTGTGTGTGTGTGTGTGTGTTTTAGTGTATGTGTGTGTGTGTGTGGGTGTGTGTGGGTGGGTGTGTGTGTGTGTTTGTTAGGCTGTGTATATAAAACTATATATATATTTAAATCAGTATAACATATAAGTATTTTTCATATTATTATGCGTGTCGTTATATGTATAGTATCCTTCTTATTTACCTTCCTTTAATGAAATTTTCTATGTCGTCATAGTTCATGGGAGGAATGAAGGAATGAAGTGATAAGGGCCGAAGCTGGTGTTAAAGAAAATATAGTGACAAGAATTTTGAAAGGTATGCTTAGATGGTTTGCTCATGTTGAGAGGATGAATGAAAGTAGACTAACGAAAGTGATTTATAATGGACAAGTGAATGGAAGTGTTGGGAGCTAAGACCATGTAAGACCTTCCATTTAAAAACATAGTTTTTCGAATATACACTGGTAGTTAATTCCAAAGACGCACAGTTTTACAGAAGAAGCATCATAAAAGTGAGTGACGAGCATCGGCATATTCAGTATTAAGTTATCCGCTGACCTTAGGTGCTAACAATGATTAAAATGCAGAAAACCGAATTTATCTTTGAGATAGTTAGGTGCTTCTAGTGCTTTGAGATACTTTTAAGTCAAAGTTTGTTAATAGATGGCGTTTTATATATTTATACTCCATGTATATGTCGTTATTATTTTATGTAAATATTACTATATAGTGTTTGAAGATTAGTGTAACATAATTTATTGATTCAGGCGTTACTTTGCGGAAATCCATTGTAAGCAAGTGATGGATTAAAAATATCTTTGTAACAATTCCCGCGCTACTATAATTTCCCGAAAAATCGAGAAACTATTCAACACGACACGTGTTTCGTTGTTCTGAGGCTCCGATCTTACCTGAAGATGCCCTGTGTAAGGGCATAGTATTTTTAATCCATCACTTGATTAGTTTAAAAGTACAGCCGTTTTCGGCTCAAGAATAGAATCAACCCAAAACTAGGGTGTCGTAAGAGGCGATTAATCATCAACTAAGGCTTCTCGCCTTCCAACATACGCCGGCTAGCATTCCGCTTAGTACGCGCCTCGTCGGTGCCTCCCCAGATGCCGATCGCTTCAGATGTCGCCTTCACAGTAGCAATACTAAAGGCTATTACAGAGGTTAGTCGGTTCAAGTCCGACATAACCACACACAGCGGGTGTGTGGTATGCGGGGGCATTGTATCCCTCCTCCCACCGTGGGTGGTAGTTCCTTGTAGGTTGTTGTTTTCTGGAACGCAAAAAAAAAAGTCCTTAATTTATACCCAGCTGGTTTTAAACAATATTCAAATCAATATCGCAGCGAAGGCTTGTCTTTTAATATACATACTTACATATCCATTAAATAAACACTTAGCCAATATGTTAATAGCTCCCGTAAAGGTAACTCAAATTGTAAAAATCAGAAGATCGAAGCTAAACTGGATTGATATAGGCCAAGGGGAGGTTTGCCCTCAATAAAATGGAGATCAACTGCTTTTTAAGCTGATCGCATAGTTGAATAAGGGTAGTAAGAGTTCTCTTGAACATTGTAGGCACTTTACTGTATTAACATATAAAATTAAAAAGCATTTATTTATTTATTTAACAATTTATGCACATAAGGAACATATACAAAGATAAAAGTTGTGAAACACATGTACAACGGCACTGCTTATCCCTAAAAGGAATTTCTTCCAGCAGACCGAAAAAAGGAAAAAACATATACAAAATAGACACGTGCACAAAATACGTAACAAATCAAAATAAAATAATATTAAAAGATTAAAATCAAACAATAACATACTAAAATTAAACAATTAGATAAAAAGGTACAGCTAGCAGGCAGCAAGGAAGTGTTCTTTTATTGCCATCTTAAAAATGGAAATACTTTTGGAACTGCGAATAATGACTGGCAATTCATTCTCATGGCAGCATTTTCAATATTTGATGCGTCAAATAAATTTGTACTTGTTATAATGTGTTACACATGTTCATCATCATACATTATCTAAAGGAACATCTATTACAAAATGCTTACTACAGTCTGAACGAATACCTACATTCTTAAACATATAATTGGACATTTAATATAATTAGTAAAAACATAATGTATATATAGTTTATTGATTTTTATGGTTGTTTAATTTATAATGTATTTAATTTCTATAAATAATATAAGGAAGAAATGTATTCCTATTTTAAATTGTGATACCCTTGCAGGGTTCATTTGAGGACAAAATATTATTTTTAAGACCTAAGTGTACACCAAATGAAACAATAAAGAATTATGATTATGATTATGATTATCATAGCACTATCACGATTACCCTAAACTTAAGCTTAGGGTCAGGGAAACATCATTATAAGGTTAAACCAGCTGTCAGGATATTTGGAGGCACTGGCTTTTTTATAACGATTGCCATCGCCTGCATCCATCTTCTCAGGCTTCAAGCGATGTTATGTTAATTCAAGTCATCATCATCATCTCAGCCCATAAACGTCCCACTACTGAGCACGAGCCTCCTCTCACATACCAAGGTGCAAGGGTATTGGGTCATACTCCACCACGCTGACCCAGTGCGGATTGGCGGAGGCAGGTGTATGGCGTCCTGCTGTTAGAATTTATCAAGCCGCCCATTAGGCTTCTAACATGGCTTAACGACTACCACATTTAGTGATAACCGGGACCAACGGCTTAACGTGCCTTCCGAAGCACGGAAACGCTCGATATCAAATGCCACACAAACGGTCACCCATCCAAGGACTGACCTCTGTAAACTCTGCTGTACTTTGGTGATCGTTTCCGACCACTGAGCACCGCAGAGCTACGAGCGAATTCAAGTCATATTTGATATAAATTAAACAAGATAGGTGTATAGGGATCCCGCCAACATCTTAGGAGCCAAAACCCTCACCTGCTAGTGGTGTACCTTAATTTTTTTAATTTAAATCGGTAAAAAAATGCATTTACGCACTGTATCCCGGCCAAAGGGGGACCGAGAGAGGTGTGTGGGACTCACCACCGGCAGACACGACCGCCAGCAGTAATACCCACTGTAAATATACCGACGACGCCCGCCGCTTGTTAAGAAAGAGGCGGGGGGCCAGTACCTGGGTTGCAGCTCTGACCCCGCCCGCGGCCAACGTCCACCGGACCAAAACCGGGAGGACCTCCTCAGACTGACTTGTGCGATATAGCGTGTGTGGCCGACTTCTCGGAGGGTCCATGGTTAGACAGCAGGGGCTCCCTGCCCCCGCTGCCTAAGACCCTCCTGGCGCTGCTGGATGGTCCCTCCTGGCCCGCCCGCTGCGCCCTCCACTGGTCTCTCTTGGTTTCCCCCCCGGTAGTCAGTACTAAGGGCACCCAGAGTCGCCAATCACTGGGTGTTACCTTTTCCCTGGCGCCCTCTGCGCCCTAACGGGAGATTCTCAGCCCTCCCACCACGACAAGATGGAGACCAGTCGGGGGGGACAAGTGGTGCACCTGCCGATAAACGAACGAGGCTCGTGCGAACAACTGGCTCGCCACCTATTACGTGGGACCAAATATATAAGTGGCGAAATATTTGCGTATAATATGACTCTTTTTTTTTTTTTTTTTAAACGTCAGAAAAATGCATTTACGCATACCCAACCGGTCGGGGGTCCGGACAGCGGTTATGTGGGGCTCCTGCAGGAACTTTTCAGCCTACCCACTAAAAAACTGACGACGCCCGTCACTAGTTGGCAAAAAGGCAAGACCATGGTCTCTCATCAGCCCATGGCCTCGCCAGTGGCAACGACCGCTCCTGTGTTGGGAAGGTAGCGGACCTCCTCAGTGGGGTGCAGTAATTACACCCACTCCTACCTCTCAGGCGTAACACTACCGAAGTGCATTTAATTTCTTTAATCCCAAATTAGGTGGCAGGTGCCCCCACACCCACCCCCTGAGACTCTCTCGACGGAACATGCTGGACGGCAGGTCCACGAGCCCTCCTGCCCCGAAAACGACGGATCCGGAGAGACTGCGGATCTCTCTCTCTTTCTCGCTCTGCGGCCTCCTTTAGTGACATGATTTCTTCGCAAAAGGAGGCCATTGCCTCCCAAGCCCCTTCGCTGTCAATCATCTTTTTCATAACGGTTGGCAGCGAAAGATCCTCACTGCGTATAATATGACTCTGCCTACCCCTTCGGATTAACAGGCGTGATTGTATGTATGTATTTATTTAAACAAATGTATAATCTAATCTTGGTACTGAACAAATGAATGAAACACCTTTTATAAAAATATTTGTAGGGTGGTATTTAAAGAATCATCAAAACTCATGAATTGCCAACCTAACCCCAGATTAGATGCTCAATAGGCTAGGCTCGTACGGAAGACCAGCGCCGCGGGGCCATAGTGACCCCTCGGCATATGCTGAGTATATTACGACGACCGATATGGCGTGAAGGTCAGTATACCTACACTTCACTCCAGAGGTCGTGGGTTCGATTCCCACACAGGACAAATCTTTGTGTGCATGAACATGAATATTTGTTCTGGGGGCCTACCGCCGAGTTCGATGGCAATCGATTATAAGGCAAAATGGATTTCGAATTGATTCTGTCGTACCGCCGAACTCATGAAAATCGAAACAAAATGGCGTTCTCCATTTACCTATTGGTCTGTCACGGACTGAAGGTCATGAATGAGAGGTGGCTGTCGGAAGATTCCCCGGTACGGATTAATGAACGCAAAACAAAGTTTGATCTAGATGGATTACCGGTAATCCATCGAATTCGGCGGTAGGCCCCCTGGTCTGGGTGTTTTCCTATGTATATTAAGTATGTATTTACAAAAAAAAAGAAAGTATTTAAGTATGTTTATCCGTTGCATAGCATCCATAACACAAGTTCTTAATTAAACTTATCTTGGAACTAAATAATTGGTGTAAGTGTCAGAAATATATATTTATTATTTATTTATTATTATTTATAAGCGTTTTCGGTGCCACATGTGTATATTAATTTTTATTATTGTATTTTTGTAAACCAATGTATCATGTCTCACAGAATAAATTATTTTCTTTCTTTCTTTCTTTCAATCAGTATTATTGATGCAAAAGTCTCTAAAAAGACTAGTGCATCATTAATATCAGTTATTATGTTCCTTTTATTTGCAATCTGTCCCGTTTATATATAAGGTTAAGGTTATGAATCGATCAATTGTCTTGAAGGGTAGGCAGTTCAGGGTCTCTACCCTTTATGAATAATACTCCCTATAAATCTATAAGGGACTTCCTTTTCAGCCTTTTGGATGATAAATTGCTCTTGATTAAGTGCGAAGCTAGTATATTTGGATGATTGTCTGTATTAATCCTGAAGCTTTTTGAAAGCTGTTATCACGAAGTATAGTCCTAGTGCTTAGAATTGTTATTTTACCACCAGATGGCGTCATGTTGCAAGTACTGTTGTATTTGACCTCGTTGATTGATTTTACTGAAGGTCGCCTGGCGGTGACTTAACGTTATTTTAAAACAGTTGTTACTTTAAATATGTATACGGTGTATAGGAATCCTACCAAAACCTAAGAAGCCTAAGCCAAGTTCGAGGTTCGAGTTCGAGGGTAGTTGCAAGTGAAGTACTCGTCTTTAGTGCTCTTGATATTTTAATTGAATTTAAATTAATTAATTAGTACTACTTACGTTTCTAAATGATCTCTTGTGCTCATTAGTATCTAAGAGCCACCTGCCATTGCTTGCATTAGATCCTCTTAACTTTTATTTGTCGAAACCATGGAAAGCCTCAAACAGTCGATGTCGGAAATGATGACTGTTTTCAATGATCGAATGGCGAGCTTCGAGGCAGAACTTAAGAAGAATACTGAATCGGCTCCTGCCACTTCATCTCTGTCTGCTGTTTTTGCCACTTTTAAGTCCTTCTTCATGGAAGCCGTGATCGGTATGCAGTCTCAACTTCAGGTGATGGCTCATAATATAGAACGGATTGAAACTCGTGGACGTCGAAAGATGCTGCTGGTCCATGGTATTCCCGAACAGCGGAACGAAGATACATCCAAAGTTGTCCTCGACCTCCTGAAGAACAAGCTGAGCGTGGACAGCACGACAAGTGATATCAAGCACTGTCATAGGATGGGTCGAGATGCTAGGGATAGACCTCGACCAATTCTCGTGAAATTCCAGAGTGTTCTAGTACGTGACGAGACCTGGTTCGCTAAATCCAAGCTTAAAGGTTCTGGGATCACCATTTCGGAGTTTCTGACACGGATGCGACATGAAACTTTTATGGCTGCACGAGAGAAGTTTGGTGTTGAGAAATGCTGGACGCGAGAAGGAAGCGTTTATATTATAGGCACGGATAACACTAGACACCGAGTAAACACTATGTTCGAGCTTAACAATATTGGAAATGGTAAGCCTGCACCCGCTTTAAAACCACAACAGTCCACTAAAACCAATCCGAGACGGGGCAGGAAGTAGATAAGCCGGACTCACTGAACTCTCTTTTAATTTATTTATTTTTTACTTTTACTTTATATTAATAAGTTAACTACATTACATTGTACTTTCTCGCAACATTTGTTTTGTCCTTAAGGTTATCGTATGAAAATGTCGGCAGTTGTGTATAAAGGTTTCTCTAATTACCTTCACTTAAATTTACTTTCCGGGGAGCATTCCGTTTCTATCACTTTTTTGATGCAATCGGTAATGTTGTTAACATAATATCAGAATGTAGTAGCTTTTAGTTAATAATTTTACATTACCTTTATTTTATGTAGATTTGTATTAATGGTAATGTTTGCAGTCATTTATTTTTCTTATTTTTATTCTCCTCATTTCATGGTTAAATTAAAATTAAAATTAAAAATTCATTTATTCAAGTTTGGCTCAATAGAGCTCTTATGAATGTCATACTTATAAACTAACGCGCCCATTCACTGCGGGCGGGAGCTTGATCGTAAAAGAACGGGCAAGAAAATCGTCAAGGTTGGTTTTTTCTCCCGCCAGTTACAATTAAAATACATAATATTAAAACAATTGTGGTCTGCAGTCACAAGATTTGAAAAAAAAAAGGTAGACAGAACTAATAAAATTATAAAATTACATAGACAATGTATGTAAGTAATCGTTATATTGTAAAGAGGGCCGCAGAACACAACTTTTATCATTGTAAATGTTACATCCAAGCGTTTTTGTCATTAACGTAATCATTAACCGTGTAATACCCTTTCTTGGTAAGTGATGTCTTAACGGTTTGCTTAAACTTTTCAAAAGGCAAATCTAAAATATCTTTTGGAATTTTGTTATAATATTGTATACCCTGCCCCATAAACGATTTTCGAATTTTATGCAGGCGTAAAAATGGATTTAATAATTTATTTCTATTTCTAGTATTAAAACTGTGATCATCACAGCGCCTGTTATAGGTTTCTATGTTTCGTTTTATAAATATTATACTATTATAAATGTATTGAGAGGCAACAGTCAAGATACCTATTTCTTTAAACTTTTCTCTAAGAGTTGTCCGTGAGCTTAGTCCGTAAATAGATCTTACAGCCCGTTTCTGTAAAATAAAAATTGTTTCTATATCTGCTGCTAGTCCCCACATAAGAATACCATAAGACATTAGGCTATGAAAGTAACTAAAGTATACCATTCTTGCCGTATCAACATCTGTTAATTGGCGAATTTTGCGAATAGCATAAGCTGCGGAACTAAGTTTGCCAGCAAGAGTATCAATATGTAGACCCCACTGAAGTTTTTCATCTATAGTTATTCCCAAGAAAACAGTAGAATCTAATAAATCTAGTTTCTGACCGTCAATAATGATATTTGTTTCGAGTTTCCTTACGTTTGGAACAGTGAATTTAATACATTTCGTTTTTTTAGCATTTAGCTGTAAGTTGTTAACAGTAAACCAACGAAGCAGCTCTGCAAGGGCATCGTTTACATCGCTAAAGTCCTTTTTATGTCGATCAATATTAAATACTAAAGAAGTATCATCAGCAAATAATACCATCTCACAACGCCTACTCATAAAAAATGGCAAATCATTTATATAAACTAAAAAGAGAAATGGTCCTAAAATTGAACCCTGAGGGACCCCCATACGCACAGACGACCCGGGTGATCTAGTTCCGTTAATATCTACCGTCTGAATTCGTGAACAAAGATATGATGACAATAACTTTTGGGCTAAGCCTCCTATACCATAGTATTTCAATTTAAGAATTAGAGTCTGGTGGTCAACACAGTCAAAAGCCTTAGACAGATCACAAAAAACTCCTAGAGCATTCTGCGATAACTTCCAAGCTTCAAAAATATGCTGCATTAAAGCTGCACCAGCATCTGCCGTAGAACGGCTCTTTCTAAAACCGTACTGCTTTTTATGTAGAAGATCTTGTGAATTAAAGTAATATGTTAACTGATTAAGAATAATTTTTTCAAAGACCTTACTTAAAACTGGTAAGATTGAAATAGGTCTATAGTTACTTTTGTCCTCTTTGCAACCGGATTTATGTAAAGGAATAACCTTACTCAGTTTCATTAAGTCCGGAAAGGACCCTTGATTAATACATTCATTAAATATGAACGCAAGGTATGGGGCAATAGAATGTATTATTGATTGAATTACTTTAGTGGACAGATCCCAAAAATCACCCGTATTTTTAATTTTTACTTCTTTAAAGGATTTTAAAATATCTACATATGTGATATATCTAAATTCAAAGATGGAATTGCAGACTGGTACATATTCCGAAAGAAGTGATACAGCAACTAAAGGAGACGAATTTAGACTTGAAGTTGTCTCTATTGGTATTTTCGCAAAGAAGTCGCCAAATATTTTAGCTACTTCTGCTTTACATTCTACTGTTATATCATCTTTAAGGACAAAGGTATCATCTTTGGGCGCACGCCTGCCAGATTCGCGGTTTATAATATTCCACGTTGTTTTGATCTTACTATCCGACGACTTTATTTTATTTTTTATGAAATCGGATTTTGCTGCAATACATACCCTTTTAAATGTCTTTGAATATCTTTTAACATATTCAATAAAACCTGGATTATGATTGCAATTCTTTAAGTTGTACAATTCATAAAGTCGCCGCCTACTCCTATATATACCTGTTGTAGCCCATTCACAAAATTGAAGCTTCTCAAAACGTTTAGTAGACTTAAGGGTAAAAACATTATTAAACTCATTTTTAATTAAACCAAAAACATTAGCATAAAGAACACCCGGATCGCTGTGCGAAAATGGGACTGAACCTATTTTTTTATCTATACTGTTTTGATAGTACTCCAAACGATTATTTGTTATTGGTCTATATTTTATTAACTTAGGAACTTCCGGCTGATTATATTTAAATGACACTAATAACCCGCAATGGTCAGACGGTAGGCAACTCAATAGATCCTTAAAAGATGGGTTACATTCCGAAAATACGTTGTCTAGACAAGTTGCACTATGTGCTGTTATCCTGGTTGGCTCTAAAAACTGATTTCTTAAATTAAAGCTTTGAAATAATGAAATTAAGCGTGTGGTTGTCACTGTTTTTTCAAGAAGATTAACGTTAAAGTCGCCACAAACTATAATGTGTTTACTTTTGGATTTTAATTTTTTTAATACATCTTCCATAGCCAATTCAAAGGTAGAAAAGTTGCCAGATGGTGGCCGGTACACGCATACTATAACAAATTTTTCCAATTCCACACATGACAATTCAATATTACGCTCTATAGAAAGATTTACAATGTCTAATCGATCTTTACATTTTAAACTGTTCTTGACAAATATCATGGATCCTCCATGAATAGCGGTTTTTCGTACAAAAAAGCTTATAGCTTATAGCTTAGCTTAAATAATTTAAAATTATTTATGTTAAAATTTAATTCACTGCTTTTAAGCCAGTGCTCAGTAATACAAATGACAGATGTATCCTGACATTCCAAAAACAGTTCAAAATCAAGGTCTTTGCCAGTCAGGCCCTGGATGTTTTGGTGTATTATGTTTAGGTCCAAGGGCCTGGCCTTTGTCTTGCCTCTCAGTTTAAAATGGGAGAAGTCAAAAAATTATTATTAGTAACAGTACTAACATTTTGTATAAGATTAATATTAGAACTAGTCATCTGTATAACAGAATCTTGTAAAGTATAAGCTAACAGAGTAGCTGTCTGATTTTTATACCTCCATGGTAGGTACATAGTATCTGTGGTCAATTGAAAATTCTTAATAAAATTATTCATTTCAAGAAATGAAATGTTAGAATTATAACAAGTCAAATTATAAATTAATAAATTTAAATTAAATATTTTCTGGTTTTGTTCCCAGGTTAAGTTTTGTGCATAAGGAAATGCACTTATAATAAATTTACAATTAGTATCCATTTGTAACTGAGTCAGATCACTAATACTTTGGACAATATCTCTCCTTTTTACCAACTGACTGTCACCACACAATATAATAACATTTTTTGCATCAATAATGTCTTGGATTTTTATATTACTTATGATTTCATTAATTTTTTTGCCTGGTGTGCAATAGTTTTTAAATTTTTTATTTAATTTACCACTAACAAGGGAACCTAAACCTTTTCCCAAACCATCACAAAACATTATTGATCCATATATTTCAGCACTACTTTTTACATTCTGTGAGGTATTTAATAATAGTTCCTGCGAGGGTGAGGCCAATGTATGGTCGGTAAGTTTAACATTGCATTTTGGTCTCAAAGTGACAGGGTCACAAAGGCAATTTGAACATGTCTTATTTACTAATGAGTCAAACCTTTCTTCATTATAATTGCATAGGTCAATCAATTCATTTGCTGACAATATATTAGGTCGGGGAAAAAGTCTTTTCGCATAACGTAGGTATAAACTTATTATAAATTTTTTTTGACTGTACTATTTGTGTCTGGCTGGTTTTGGTAACATTAAAAAGGTTCCATTATAAAGAAAAGAAAAAAATAAAAAAAAGTTGTTTCCCGCTATTTTTCATTTGTTTTTCTCTCCGTTAAAATGAGTGAATCTAATGAAGAAATTCGATACATTTTAAAATTTTATTATAAAAAAGGCAAAAATGCAACTCAAGCAGTGAAAAAAATTTGTGATGTTTATGGACCTGATGCAGTGTCAGTAAGAGTAGCACAAATTTGGTTCAAACGTTTTCAGTCCGGAAATTTTGATGTTAAAGATGCACCTCGCTCTGGTCGCCCTGTAACGAATTAAATGGACGCCATTTTTGAAAGAGTGGAGCAAGATCGGCATATTAGTAGTTACGATGTAGCTGAAGAACTGGGAATTGACCACAAAACAGTTTTGACCCATTTGAAGAAAGCTGGTTATACAAAAAAGCTCGATATTTGGGTGCCACACGAGCTCACTCAAAGAAACTTAATGAACCGTGTACTCATTTGCGATTCATTATTGAGACGTAATGAAACCGAGCCGTTTTTGAAGAGATTGATAACTGGCGATGAAAAGTGGATCACGTACGACAAGAACGTGCGAAAAAGGTCGTGGTCGAAAGTTGGCCAGGCTTCACAGACTGTGGCCAAACCTGGCCTAACACGAAATAAGGTGATGCTGTGTGTATGGTGGGATTGGAAGGGCATTGTTTATTATGAGCTTTTACCGCCCGGCAAAACCATCGATTCTGATCTTTACTGCCAGCAACTGATGAGATTAAAGGAAGCAGTCGAGAGAAAACGGCCGGAATTGATCAACAGGAAGGGTGTGGTCTTTCATCACGATAACGCTAGACCACACACATCTTTAGCCACTCAGCAAAAATTAAGAGAGTTCGACTGGGAGGTCCTAGTGCATCCACCATATAGCCCTGACCTTGCGCCTTCAGATTTTCACCTGTTTCGGTCTCTGCAGAATTCTTTAGGTTCTGTAAGGTTGACCTCAAGAGAGGACTGCCAAAACTATTTGTCCCGTTTTTTTGATCAGAAGTCCCAAAGTTTCTACAGTAACGGGATAATGTCTCTGCCCACAAAATGGCAGAAAGTTATTCAACAAAACGGTACATATATATTGTAAATAAATGTAAATAAACTTTGAAAAAAATGTCTTGACTTTTCATACAAAAATACGAAAAGACTTTTTCCCCAACCTATTATGTTCAGCAATTTGTTTCTGTGCCAATAAATATTTTTTATTAATTGAGTCTAGGGAATTATGCAAGTTCTTTATATCTAACTGCAACTGTTTCGTGTCCCGATCATACATCTTCCTACTCTCTTGCAGTTTAGAGTCATAAATTTCTAAGGAGTCTATGAAATCCTTCCTTTCTTTTGTTAGTGCAACATTTTTAAAAATACACCTATTATAATTTTTTAATGATTTTTCTGCCCTTTTTATGCATTTATTAATTTTTATAATCTTTTTTGATTTGTTCCTACTTTTGTTGTTCATCCGGCATTCGTCTGGCATCCTTGTGTTTATAATGCTAGAATTATCTATTTGATATCCACCGGGTGATGCAACAAGTTCATCGAATAAACTTTCAGGCTGTTTGGTTTCATGATGCTTTTGTTATGTTATTAGTTACCTGTAGTTTTCACTTTGTTATTGTGTAGCAAAAATTATGTAGTAAGCAACTGGCAGGTGGACCTTATAGAAAGACCTTATAGAAGCATATATATATTTATTTTAAGTCAAAATTCATTTTTTCATATAAGTATTTTAAATTTGTTATTTTTAATATTTATTATTATACAAGGCAATTATAGCTTGATCATGGCAGGTTTTTTCGATGACAGTAAAGCTAGTGATACTGCCAGTTTCAGATCGGCCTGCAGTTTTGGTTCTGATATCTCCGATGACAGTTTTACGAGTGTCCCATCACTTGCGGATGCATTAAGGTCACATTTCTCCACAGTACCTAACAATTTCAATATTGTACATATAAATGCCCAAAGCATACCGGCCCATTACTCAGATATGTTGACTTATCTAGACTGTAATAATATTCACGCTGTTTTAGTATCTGAATCGTGGCTAAAGCCGTGTCTTCCTTCTGTAGCTTATTCTCTTCCAGGATTCCAATTGATACGTAACGACCGGGCTGTTGGTGGTGGTGGTGGGGTTGCCATTTATCTCCGTTCCCATATTCCGTGCACGGTACTCAGTATGTCAGCTCAGCCTCCGCAATCAAATGCCGGTGAACATTTGTTTGTTGAAGTGTTATTTAAACACCACAAAGTACTTATGGGTGTTTACTACTGCCCCTCGATGCGCATAAATTTCTTTTCCTCTTTTGATGATCTGTTACAATCCTTGATGCCTTTTTATGACCATGTAATTGTAATGGGTGACTTTAACACATGTCTACTAAGGAATGATTTTCGTTCAACAACGTTTCGCTCGGTTGTGCATTCAAATAATTTGGACATTGCTCCTTTAAATGCTACCCATCATTTCCCTAATTGTGCTCCATCCCTTCTGGATGTTATCCTTGTTTCATCTTTTGATCGAGTGGCGACGCATGGACAATGTGCCGCTGATGCCCTTTCCTATCACGACCTTATATATTTATCATATAAAATTCGTCCCCCTAAGCTTAGGTCCAAATACCTTTTGCAACGTAGTTTTATGAGTGTTAACCTTGAAAGGCTATGTGAGGATGCCAATGGCATTGACTGGACTGATCTTTTTATGAGTAAATTCGTTGATGAGAAGATTGAAATTTTTCGATCAAAGCTGCTTCAGATATACGATGTTCATGCACCAGTACGTAAAGTTAAAATGAAGCAAATGCCTGCACCGTGGTTATCCGACGATATTAAGTTACTAATTTACAAAAAAGCTGCAGCCAAAACTAGGTACAAACGTCGTCCTACACCTTTCTACTGGGAGAAATATGTGGTGGTTCGCAATCAGTGCAATAAAATATGTAGAGATGCTCAGCGTCAGCACATTTATAATTCAGTGAAGGATCGTGATCAAGCCAAGGTTTGGAAATTTTTAAGATCCCTTGGAGTGGGAGATGGATGGAGATGGAAGCAGAATACATTCATTAATTTGCAGAAATATGATACTGATCTACTTAATAAACATTTTTCGTCATTACCTTACTTAGACAATATTGCTAAAAATACCACTTTAAATTACATATCATCTCTTCCGTTTCTTGATTATTCCCCGTTTAATTTTCGCTCTTTTACAGAATTGGATGTAAAAAAGAGTGTTATGTCGATCTCCTCTGACGCCGTTGGTTGTGACAGTCTTAGCAGAAAAATGATTGTGCCTATACTACGCGAGCTCCTTCCTGTTATTACTCATCTTCTCAATAGTTCAATATCCTGTGCTGTATTTCCATCTTCTTGGAAATCTGCTCAGATAATCCCTCTACCTAAAAAATCTAATACTACAACATTCTCTGATTATCGACCTATCTCCATTTTGCCCTTCCTGTCCAAGGTCCTTGAGCGCCTCGTACATACTCAGCTCAGTTCATTTATTTCTCAGAATAAACTGTTGAGCCCTTCTCAGTCAGGCTTTCGAGTCGGACATAGCACTACCACGGCATTGATAAATGTCACAGATAACGTAAGAGCAGGCATGGAAAACGGAAACCTGACAATTCTGGCTCTGCTCGATTTTAGCAACGCGTTTAATACTGTAGATTTTGATATCTTGCTCGGAATCTTACGTTCAATTAATTTGTCACCGTCTGCATTAGATTGGTTTCAAAGTTATTTGCATGGCCGACGCCATCAGGTTCGAGTAGATAATTCCCTTTCCTCGTGGTGTGACTCGCTTACTGGAGTACCACAGGGTGGAGTTCTTTCTCCTTTGCTTTTTGGTATCTTTATCAACTCCGTTTCCAATGGCTTGGCTTCATCGTGTCACCTTTATGCAGATGACCTACAAATTTTTTCTCAAGCCCCTGCTGAACATCTAGCAGCCGCTGCTGATAATATAAATGCTGATTTGGAACGAATTTCCAAATGGAGTAAGCTGTATGGACTTCGTGTAAATCCATCCAAGTCCCAAGTCATTGTCATTGGTAGCCAGCGTATGAGGGCTAAGGTAGACTGGACCACCATTCCTCTTATACTATTTGATGGTGCACTTATTCCACTTTCGGACAAAGTTAAGAATTTGGGCATTTTCATAGACAAGAACCTTACTTGGGGTCCTCAGCTACAAGAAGTTAGCCGAAAAATTTATGCCTCAGCCGGGTCCTTGAGACGTATCCGTAATTTCCTTCCAACTAAAACTAAAATAGCACTTGTGCAGTCCCTACTCCTCCCTATCCTCGATTATGCAGATGTCAGTTATTTGGATCTCAACCAGGATCAGCTCAATAAACTTGAGAGGCTACAAAATTTTTGTATTAGAATTGTTTTTGGCTTACGAAAATATGATCACGTATCTGAATTCCGATTTAAGCTTCAGTGGTTGCCTATAAGACTTCGCAGAAATGCTCACATTCTTTATCTTCTCTATAGTGTATTATTTAATCCAGCAGCTCCAATCTATCTTAAGGAGCGTTTTAAATTCCTCCATGATGGTCACTCTCGAAACTTGAGGTCAGAAAAGAATCTGACTTTAAATATGCCAATGCATGCCAAAAAATTTTACGACTCGTCGTTTACTGTGCGGGCAGTTCGTCTTTGGAATGAGCTGCCCGTCGGAATACGAAAATTAAATTCATTAGATTTATTTAAGAAATCAGTCTGGGAGCATTATTTGTCTGTGTAATTTTAAATATGTTATATTATGTGTGTAACTTTAAATTATATATTTCATGTAATATAATAATATAATATATGTGTAAATTTATTATTTACTTTTAAGTAAGCAAGAGCACTCTGTTGTGCCTACTCTATATCATTATTTTTTATTCTTTGTTTCCTGTCAATCCTAAGGTTGCCTGGAAGAAATTGCTGTTAGCAATAAGGCCGCCCATTGTACCATATATTTGTTTATGTGATTTTATTACTTTTTTTTATATGTAGTGTGCAATAAAGTGTTCATTCATTCATTCATTCAACCTCACCTGCAAGTGCTGCACCTACTGATCAACGGACGAGGCTCTGGCGAACAAAACAGTGCCCGGCAAGCGGCAATAGGCTCGTTACCTGTTACGTGGGACCAACTATAGAATTGGCGAAGTGTGGGCGTGTAATAGACCTCTGCCTACCTCTTCGAGCGTGAATGTATGTATGTAATTTTATTCTCCATTTCTCGCCGCACACTTAATAAAAAATATTGTTTATGGGTAGCGTGGCGTTAAAAGATTTAAATTGATTTTTGTTAAAAGTACTATATTATTTATATAAGGATTTTGTATTACATTACAAATAGACGATATACCGCTTTAAACAAAGAATACCAGAAACTATAAGTAAAACATTAATAAAGTTTCAAGACTGCTTTAAAAATCTAGTTCACAGGGATTCGTGGTCAATTACCAGTAACCATATTTCCATGTGTTTTATTTCAGAATAATCGCGTAAATAAAATAATATATAGTTCTTTATTTATTAATAAATACAAATTATTTTTTATTGCTTTTCTTTACATAATTTTATGTTAATTGTTATTTAAAGTTTAAAAGTTTTCCAAATTTAAATTTTTTATATTGATTTACTGTTACAATTTGACTTGTCTGATAGATTTGACTGAAACAGTCTCTGGCAGTGCCTTAATAGCCGTGGACTCATTTGCATGTTATCTACCGCTGTTTGAAGTGGTTTAGGTCTTGTACTGCTGGCGAATACTGATTGGTTTTCTTATGTTTTTAAAGTTATTTGTCGACAGTTTGTAACACAGTACACTACAGTTGTCTGTAAACAGTGATCTTTGTTGACTGTTAGGTGCCCTGGGGATAAATGTCAATTGTGGTATATGGTAAAACATAGAGGGGCTTATTACAAAACGATATTCAAAGAATAGAGAAAGGGCAGGTCAATGGTACCCTAAACCGACGGGCGTGTATGAGGAGGTTAATGAGTGTGAATGAAGCTAAGAGTGAGTGCCAAGAGCGTAGCAAGTGGAAGGATGTGATCTCTGCCTACCCCTACGGGAAAGAGGCGTGACATTATGTATGTATGTATGATATTCAAAGAATGACAAGTAGTTACACACTTTATAGTTTTTATAATACCTAATTTGTCTAAAATTGTATATTAATATTAGTACGTAAGTTTGTCACGAGATGTCAGTGAACGTATTTAAATCCCGCAAGCGTTATTTGTTTTCCGGACTCATATAAGTTCGGCATGGTATAATTCATTTCCCAATTAGTTACATAGTACCTTAAAGTCACGTAGATTAAGATAATCAATATATGTATTGTACACAAAAGTTATGGATGAATGCATAGTTACATTACGTCAGTTTTTCTTAGAAAAATCTCCCTTATCTTATTTAACAATTAAACTTCCACAGACAACAAATAGCCAACTTAACATTCAGGAAGAATACCGCCCAAGCCCCCAGTAAAGTTGGTGCTACAACAAATCCGGTGTCGGCCGCCATCCCCGGATTAGTGCGAACACTTTAATCTAGCACCAGCTCCGTCCTAGGTGGAATGAAAAACGATTAAACGGAATTTCGCTGAGAATTTACTGTTTTTCTTGAGTTTCTTAGTTCAGTTGGCGTGGATTAGCGTGTCTACCGAAGCACGGGAGCGTTTAGTATTATATACCACCCTAAGGGTATCAGCTAATGGTTCGATAGGGTTTTTACTGTCAGTTAGTAGTAGCTACCGCTATTAGAACTCAAATATTAAAAAGATACTTTAAAGACACATATATAAATAAATAAATATTTTCAGACAATTACACCAATTATTTAGTTTCTAAGATAAGTATCATTAAGAACTTGTGTTATGGATACTAAACAACGGATAAACATACTTAAATACTTTTTTTTTTGTAAATACATACTTAATATACATAGGAAAACACCCAGACCAGAACAAATATTCATTTTCATGCACACAAAGATTTGTCCTGTGTGGGAATCGAACCCACGACCTCTGGAGTGAAGTGCAGGTATACTGACCTCAACGCCATATCGGTCGTCATACATATTTAGGAATAGTGTTGTATACTATATTCCTAATAGCTATATAGATGTTATGGCGAGAGTCACTTCTATATGTGATATAAATATAAAGACTGTTCACTTGTAGAATTTCACTATATTATATAACTTAGACTATAGCGTGTTCCTTACTGCCTGATCGGTACGTGACTAACTCTGGCTAGTAGGCACGCCGCCGCGATGCTATGTCAGCCCTTTTGTGTCCCTACAGATACTCCCCCCTTTTTATTTAAAAAAATGATATAAACAAAACTCTATACTTATGTCAAGTTGTGGTCACTCTCGTATTACATACATACATTCACGCCTGTGTAAGCAGAGGCATGTTATACGCTTATACTTTGTCAATTATTTGGTAGGTCCCATGTAATAGGTGGCGAGCCTTTGCCGCTTACCAGGAAATTCATGTTTGCCAGAGCCTCATCCGTTGATCGGTAGGTGCACTTGCAGATGATGTTGGCTTGGGCTCCTTAGATTTTGATAGGGATCCCCCCATACTTAAAACACACGGGGACTAAATTGAGCAATATATAAATTCTAATAATAATTTATTAACAATAAAACGCAAGCTGTCTTTAAAGGGATACTATTCTATCAAAGACTATATGGCTGATAAAAATGCTTGGGATTAAACTGCCGTTTCATACAGGCTATTCTAATATGAATGACTTAAAACATGATTATTGTTAATGTTGTATTATGTTGTATTGTATAGCGTCACAGACAAATGAAGATTGTAACTAACCAATCGATAATTTAAAAGAGCATAGCCTGTGAGTTTCTTGTCAGTTCTTCTTACAGAGCGGTGGCTCGGAACTGGCACTTAGATTCACTTACACTTAAATATTTTTTGTTTTTTTAAATTGTTTGGTTGCAAGTGAATCTAAGCTTCGTGATTTTAGTATAATTATATTTTATTTGTTTTTGTTATTTTTTTATAATTTTGACGTTTTCAAATACTATGTAATAGTTTATGAAATAAAAGTATTTTGACTTTGACTTTGACATTGATTCAGGCGTTACTTTGCGGAAATTTATTGTAAGCAAGTGATGGATTAAAAATATCTTTGTAACAATTCCCGCGCTATTCAATAATTTTACAAAAAATCGAGAAACAATTCAACACAAAAGTTGTGCGGGAATTGTTATTAAGTCATTTTTAATCCATCACTTGCTTAATTTGGATAATTCGTATCACTAAGTTCAGCGACTCTAAAATTAGAGAGTACAGTCTTCATCTTTTAATATACTTCTTATCCTAGTTAGCAATTGAATTCCTACAGTCTATAAATAGCCAATTTAACATTCAGGAAGAATACCTCCCAAGCCCCCAGTAAAGTTGGTGCTACAACAAATCCGGTGTCGGCCGCCATCCCGGGATTAGAGCGAACACTTTAATCTAGCACCAGCTCCGTCCTAGCTGAAATGAAAAGCGATTCAAAGTAATTGCGCTGAGATTTTAAGGTATCTATATTGTTTTTCTTGAGTTACTTAAGTTCGACTGCTTATCATCAGGCAGGATGTGGTCATTATGACGTGTCACAATAAAAAATTAAAAAAAAACCTAGCAAGAGACATGTTTTAAGACACGTTTTTTAAAATGAATATTTCCACAATAATTACGAGTAGTAATACAATACGTGTTTTAAAAAAAAGTATCTTGCTAGATTTTGGTTTTGGACAGCCGACCTGTCTCGTCAAAGACGCACTGAGTACACGTGGTGGTATAAATAAAATAAATAAATAAATATTTCTGACACTTACAACTATTATTTAGTTCCAAGATAAGTATCATTAAGAACTTGTATTATGGATACTAAATAACGGATAAACATACATAAATACTCTTTTTTTGTAAATACGTACTTAATATACATAGAAAAACACCAAGAAAAGAATAAATATTCATATTTATACACACAAATATTTGTCCTGTGTGGGAATCGAACCCACGACCTCAGGAGTGGAATGCGGGTTTACTCGCCACCACGCCATATCGGTCGTCAATCCGATATATCCTGAAATTTGGACCTTAGTTCGTGAGAGAAGGAGTGTGCTTCGTGGCAGACGTTGAAGAGCTGAGATACTGGTCATTACCAAGTAGTACTATGCGTTATTTTTGTATAAACTGCTTGATGGTAAATTCACTGAGCTTGCTTGCAATAAATATTATACATTTTTAATGAAATTATAAAGTAAGTGGTTTTTCGCATAAACTAAATGCAATAAATAGCTAAGCTAAAGTGTAAAAGTTTCAACTTCCCTACTTTTAGGAAAAATTACATGAAATGACAACATGATTTTTTTCACTGTGTGCGTTTCGTCGAGCGTAAATACAAGTATCTTACGCACACATAGAATTTTTTTTTTTTCTTGCCTCGCTTTTGAAAGAGCGCTTTGGAGGGAACTATCGTTCTAGGTGTTATTATTCTAAGCTATCAGGATTAAGTCATTATTACGTGTCACATTTTAAAAAAAGAACTACAGATATGGCGTTCTTGCTTATACCCGCACGCCGCTCCTGAGGTCGTGGGTTCGATTCCCACAAAGGAAAAATCTTTATGTGCAAAACATGAGTATTTATTCAGGTCTGGGTGTTTTCCTACGTATATTAATTATGTATTTACAAAAAAAAGTATTTATGTATGTTTATCTGTTATTTAGTATCCGTAACACAAGTTCTTAATGATACTTATCTTAAAACTAAATGATAAGTGTAATAGTCAAATTTTTTTGTTTAGTTATAACGTAATTAACGTTTAAATTTAGGCAAATATTTTCGCAGTATCATAGCCAAGTATGCAGTATAAAGGGGCCGTGTTAAATGAAGTATTTACTTGTCAACAGACACTCGTTTTCATGCAGGGAACATTGTATCGTTAGTTTGTAAGGCTGCCAACAGATGACACTGTACTTAGTTGAATCGCGCAAGCAATGTCGCGCTCCGTAGACATATAACTGTTTGTTGCTATCCAATAAACCTGTCGTGTTCTATAAAGATGTTTTATAATGGAACTAGCTGTTACCCGCGACTTCGTCCGCGTGGAATAGTATCTTTGGGTAGCATTTTTATTATTTAATAAGAATCATTAGTAGGTATAGTAGATATCAGCGGCGGCGATGCAGAGAATTCGTTAAAAGGAACTTTAACTTCAAAAGCCAAAATATTTTTTAAACTTGATACACCCAAAATTTTTAAATATCATGTTCTTAGAATAGTTTGGCGTCGTAGTTCCCGTGTCGAATCCGTTCCGTTCCGCTCGAATTTCGAGAATTCCGTTTGTAGAAAATCTCTGCACATCCTAAGAGACCTACGTACCAAGTTTCATGGTTTTATCTTCAAAAATGAAGAACACCCATAAAAACATTCAACCCCTATTTCACCCCCATATTGGTAAAAATTTCAAAATGCTAGAACAAACGATTTGATTTTTTGTTTATTATTTAGTGCCTAAATACAAAATGTTATATTTTTATTTTCAAAAATTTCGAACTTCATACAAACTTTCAACCCCTATTTCATCTCTCACAGGACGAAATTTCAAAAACGCTAGAACAAATGTTTATTTATTTCCTATCAAGTGCTTAAATATTAAGTTTCATAGTTTTATCTTTTAAAATTAAGAAATCCCATACAACTTTTCACTCCCTCCCCTTTTTAACCCTTTACAACCCCCTTTTCGAAATAAAAAGTAGCCTATGTTCTTTCTCAGGGTCTAGACCATCTGTATGCCAAATTTCATTCAAATCCGTTCAGTAGTTTTGGCGTGAAAGAGTAACAGACAGACAGACAGACAGACAGACAGAGTTACTTTCGCATTTATAATATTATAATATATAATATATAATATATAGTATAATAGTATATATAGTATATAGTATAATAGTATATAGTATAATAGTATAAATAGTAAGGATATAATAAACTGAACCTCTAAAAAATACTTTTTTGATCATCAAAATTACTGAGTGAGCATCTAATGAGGTGATTAGGTGCTCAATCAGTAATTTTGATGCACAAAAAGATTAGGTTAGGTTGGCAATTTATTAATTTTGAAGACACGTTAAATAACACCCTTTTATAATGCATCATTAGTCATTACACACTGCTGCACTTTATTTGCATGTAAGTGATAAAAAATTTTTTTCATGTATATTTTGTTTTGACGTTTTCAAGTGCTATGTAATAGTTTATGAAATAAAGAACTTTTTACTTTACTTTACTTTACTCGATTGTGACTTTAGCCAGGGGGTTAAACAGCCGTGCTCAGTATTGGGACTTTAAAGGGTTGAAATAACATATCATGGATGTAGTTAAATATTTGTTCTGCACAGGAATTAAACCAACGATCGTCTGAAGTGAAGAGCGGGCATGTGTGCAGATATTTGAGGAATATCATTCGCAATCTTAACCCTTAATTACTCGCGCCTAAACGCTAATGTAAACTTATGCGCGGAGTTGATACGAAGGGTTCATTTTCAAAGGCAAAATAAACTTCAATCCACATCAAGAGTTAGTATTTTTATTTAAATATACACAAAATACTTATTCAATTTGTGATTTTTTGTTTTCGTGTAATTATTATTTTTTAAATATTCAGTAAGTACAGGTTATAACAACTTATTTATAACATAGTCCCACAAAACCGTGAGTACGGTTTAACTGCGGGGTTGTTTAATACATGTAATAATGACATGAAATATATGGGATACTTGACGACCGATATGGCGTGGTGGCGAGAATACCCGCTCTCCGCTGCTAAGGTCCTGGGTTCGATTCCCACGCAGGACAAATCTTATTGTGCATGAACATGATTATTGGTTCTGGTCTGAGTGTTATCCTATGTATATTCAGTATATATTTACGAAAATAAAAGAAAGGTATTTATGTATGTTTATCCGTTATTTAGTATCCATGTTCACAAGTTCTTAATGATACTTATCTTGGAACTAAATAATTGGTGTAATTGTCAGAAAATATTTAAAAAAATATTATATTTATTTATGAAAAAAAAAATTGCATGCTACCTTATTTTTGCAATCACTACATAGTGTAAAACAAGGTCTCTTTTCTCCCTATGTATGCTTAAATCTTTAAAACTTCGCAACAGATTTTGATGCGGTTTTTATAAATAGATAGAGTGATTCAAGAGGAAGGTTTATAAATAGGAGACGCGGTCAAAATCTGGGGCGCCGCCATAATTTCTAAGAAATAAGATCACGTTCGTTTACCAATCACAATCTTAGTGTCCGTTCAAACAGACCGTCTTTGTTCGCCAATTTAATTTTGATAGTTTTTTAATTTTTTTAATGCTTAATCATTAATTATCATTACGGTCCAATAGACCCTGCCCGAAGTACAGCAGTGTTTACAAAGGTCAGTTCTTGGATGGGTGACCGTTTGTTTGGCATTTGATATCGAGCGCTTCCGTGCTTCGGAAGGCACGTTAAGCCGTTGGTCCCGGTTATCACTAAATATGGTAGTCTAACGACTATAGCTAGCCTAGCTGGCCATGTTAGAGGCGGCTTGATAAACTCTAACAACAGGACGCCATACACCTGCCTCCACCAATCCGCACTGGGTCCGCGTGGTGGAGTATGACCCAATACCCTCACACCTTGATATGTGAGAGGAGGCTCGTGCTCAGTAGTGGGACGTATATGGGCTGAGATGATGAGATTTTGCTTAAATATTTAAAGTTAATTAACATATTCTTTAGCCTTAGCTGGCAATATCTAAATAAAAACAATTTTACTTTTTCATAAAATTTAAATTTCATGAATTTAAGACCTTTCTAACAAAGTTCCCTTCTAATAACATATTAGCATACATCATTCCCTCTTCATTTCGAAGGCGCAAAGATATTTGCATACATATGTTGAATTGACGTCAGTATCTCTAAGTAATGAGGGGATCGTTAGTCACGAGCCACGATTAAATTAACACTCCGGTAACTTGATAACAATTCAAGTCAATTGCTTTGATAAATACAAGAAAGTTGGAACATTTAATTAATTACTTTGGAAGTGTATTAACCTTTGGTTGGGCGCTTGCGGTGTGTTCGACTGTACTTCGATGTATATTTATACATAATACATATAATTCACGCCTGTTTCCCCGAAGAGGTAGGCAGAGGCATATTATACGCCCATATTGTGCTAGTTATATTGTAGGTTCCACGTAATAAGTGGCGAGCCTATTGCCGCTTACAGGGAACTTTTATGTTCGCCAGAGCCTCGTCCGTTAATCGGCAGGTGCACCATTTGCAGGTGAGGTTGGCTTGGACTCTTAGATCTTGGTAGGAACACTGGGGGTGTTTGCCCATAATCAGCACGCTGGGCAGGCGGGTTGGTGATCCCCCCCGACTGGTCTCCACCTCGTCGTGGTGGGGGGCTGAGTACCTCCCGGTAGGGCGCAGAGGGCGCTAGGGAAAAGGTAACACCCAGAGATTGGCGACTCTGGGTGCCCTTAGTACTGACTACCGGGGTGAAAACCAAGAGAGACCTGTGGAGGGCGTAGCGGGCGGGCCAGGAGGGACCGTCCAGCAGCGCCAGGAGGGTCTTAGGCAGCGGGGGCAGTGGGCCCCTGCTGTCTAACCATAGACCCTCCGAGAAGTCGGCCATACACGCTATGGTCGCATAAGGAGGTAGGAGGGGCGCGTCCACTGTGTTTCTCTGAGGAGGTCCTCCCGGTTTTGATCCAGGCGACGGTGGCCGCGGGCAGGGTGTCAGAGCTGCAACCCAGGTACTGGCCCCCGCCTCTTTCTCAACAAGCGTCGGGCGTCGTTGGAAGATTTTTAGTGGGTATTACTGCTGGCGGTCGTGTCTGCCAGTGGTGACACACCTCTCTCGGGCCCCCTTTGGCCGCGAGACAATTTTGTTACCGACGTAAATTAAAAATAAAGGCGGGTTAGTGAGCCAGTTTTCAGGATGCCGCTGCTGTTTTTCATCCGGTAAAAATTGTCTTGACCATAAGATGAAAGAGGGTGGCACCATATCGCATATTCATTTAGTAATACATATTTACAATGCCGTGTGGTATCGGCCTAGATTAGTTTATTTGTAAATATATAAATGAGTTTTGGTAAATCAAACAAAGTATTGCATCATCACTTTTCGAATACTCTCAAGAAGGCATCTCATTTGCTATTTATCTTCTTCATCACCACTCATTCTTATTTACTATCATTTATGCATAATTAATATATCTCTTACTTGACACTGGCTAAATGTGCCAAACGCACGAAGCCATTGTTGAAAAGAAAAAAAAATATAAATATTAAGTCATTCGTTTAAAACAATGTTTCATTACAATACTTATTCATTGTCAAACTTAAAACTTGTATAATTATTTCGCTAGCATAATTGTAATGAATAAGCTGTTGTTAATCACAAATAATAAAGATTATTAGTAAAATATGTTTTAAAAGCGGTCCAGTTCTGTCAGTCACTATTCAATTCTATTAAACAAACATTAAATGTTAAAATAGTTTCGGTGCCTATTTTATGCAAATAAATCTTACTTCTTTGTAATTTTAGTATCACTATATAAAACAAAGTCGCTGTCCGGTGTATGTATGCTTGAATCTTTAGAACTACGCAACAGACTTTGATGCGGTTTTCTTAAATAAATAGATGGAATATAATATAAATAGAATAGATATATTTAAGAGGGTGACTTCTATTATGTATAATACATGCACAGTGAAGAGCTCGTAGCTCCGCTGTGTTCGGTGGTCGAAACAATCACCGATGTAAAGCAGAGTTTACAGAGGTCAGTCCTTGGATGGGTGACCGTTTGTGTGGCATTTGATATTGAGCGCTTCCGTGCTTCGAAAGGCACGTTAAGCCGTTGGTCCCGGTTCTGCCCCCGCCAATCCGCACTGGGTCAGCGTGGTGGAGTATGACCCGATACCCTCGCACCTTGGTATGTGAGAGGAGGCTCGTGCTCAGTAGTGAGAATCTAGAATGCAATTCAAATTTGTGTGTAATAAGCAAAACAGGATAAAAGACGTGTTACATCAAATACAAGACTTATTATAAAGATCACTTAAGACTAAGAGAATAGAAAAATACTTGTACATAATAGGTTGGGGAAAAAGTCTTATCGTATTTTTGTATGAAAAGTCAAGACATTTTTTTCAAAGTTTATTTACATTTATTTACAATATATATGTACCGTTTTGTTGAATAACTTTCTGCCATTTTGTGGGCAGAGACATTATCCCGTTACTGTAGAAACTTTGGGACTTCTGATCAAAAAAACGGGACAAATAGTTTTGGCAGTCCTCTCTTGAGGTCAACCTTACAGAACCTAAAGAATTCTGCAGAGACCGAAACAGGTGAAAATCTGAAGGCGCAAGGTCAGGGCTATATGGTGGATGCACTAGGACCTCCCAGTCGAACTCTCTTAATTTTTGCTGAGTGGCTAAAGATGTGTGTGGTCTAGCGTTATCGTGATGAAAGACCACACCCTTCCTGTTGATCAATTCCGGCCGTTTTCTCTCGACTGCTTCCTTTAATCTCATCAGTTGCTGGCAGTAAAGATCAGAATCGATGGTTTTGCCGGGCGGTAAAAGCTCATAATAAACAATGCCCTTCCAATCCCACCATACACACAGCATCACCTTATTTCGTGTTAGGCCAGGTTTGGCCACAGTCTGTGAAGCTTGGCCAACTTTCGACCACGACCTTTTTCGCACGTTCTTGTCGTACGTGATCCACTTTTCATCGCCAGTTATCAATCTCTTCAAAAACGGCTCGGTTTCATTACGTCTCAATAATGAATCGCAAATGAGTACACGGTTCATTAAATTTCTTTGAGTGAGCTCGTGTGGCACCCAAATATCGAGCTTTTTTGTATAACCAGCTTTCTTCAAATGGGTCAAAACTGTTTTGTGGTCAATTCCCAGTTCTTCAGCTACATCGTAACTACTAATATGCCGATCTTGCTCCACTCTTTCAAAAATGGCGTCCATTTTATTCGTAACAGGGCGACCAGAGCGAGGTGCATCTTTAACATCAAAATTTCCGGACTGAAAACGTTTGAACCAAATTTGTGCTACTCTTACTGACACTGATCAGGTCCATAAACATCACAAATTTTTATTTACTGCTTGAGTTGCATTTTTGCCTTTTTTATAATAAAATTTTAAAATGTATCGAATTTCTTCATTAGATTCACTCATTTTTACGGAGAGAAAAACAAATGAAAAATAGCGGGAAACATCTTTTTTTTATTTTTTTCTTTTCTTTATAATGGAACCTTTTTAATGTTACCAAAACAAGCCAGACACAAATAGTACAGTCAAAAAAATTTCATAATAAGTTTATACCTACGTTATGCGAAAAGACTTTTTCCCCGACCTAATATTATACCTAGTTATTTAAATTTAGTGACATGGGTACATACTATAGTAAGGTAAGTAAAAAAATAATCTATTAATTTACTACTTATTTAAAGTTTCACAAAAAACAAACAATTATGACCTTAAAGATAGCTGACCTTAAAGAAAAACATTAAATTAAACATCATTAAACATAGATGATTATTATCTATGACATCATGTAATTTCGATCAGTACTTTAGAAGATATCAAACGAATAAACTTACGCTAAATCGAAAAATTATGGTTGCGGCGGTGGTAGTTACGGGCGGCCTATATGGAGACATTCTGTAATTATGTAATATAGCTGTTACCCGCGACTTCGTCCGCTTGAAATAGTATCTTTGGGTAGCATTTTAATTATTTAATAAGAATAATTAGTAGGTATAGTAGATATCAGCGGCGGCGATGCAGAGTATTCGTTAAAAGGAACTTTAACTTCAAAAACCATAATATGTTTTCAAACTTGATACACCCAAAACTTTTAAATATCATGTTCCTAGGATCAGTGGTTAAGATTTTGTATACTAATAGTTTGGCGTCGTAGTTACCGTGCCGAATCCATTCCGTTCCGTTAGAATTTCGAGAATTCCGTTTGTAGAAAAACTCTGCACATCCTAAGAGACCTTACGTAACGTACAAAGTTTCATGGTTTTATCTTCAAAAATGACGAACACCCATAAAAACATTCAACCCCTATTTCACCCCCACACTGGTAAAAACTTCAAAATGCAAATTTCATAGAACAAACGATTTTTTGTTTATTATTTAGTGCCTAAATATAAAATGTAATATTTTTATCTTTAAAAATGACGAACTTCGTACAAATTTTCAACCCCTATTTCATCTCTCACAGGTCAATATTTAAAAAAATGCTAGAACTAATGTTTAATTATTTCTTATCAAGTGCTTAAATATTGAGTTTCATGGTTAAAATATAATTTTAAAATTAAGAAATCCCATACAAATTTTCACCTCCCCCCCTTTTAACCCCCTTTTTGCAATAAAAAGTAGCCTATGTCCTTTTTCATGATCTAGACTATCTGTTTACCAAATTTCATTCAAATCCGTTCAGTAGTTTTGGCGTGAAAGAGTAACAGACAGACAGACAGAGTTACTTTCACATTTATAATATTATATATATAGTAAGGAAAGGTAACTATTCATATTAGCATGCCACCCGTGCGAAGCTGGGGCCGGTCGCTAGTGATATATATAATATTCATTCATTGGCAGTCTTGAAACTTATTTTACAAGTATAAGTGTATAAGTCAGACTGCTCACAAACTTCACTGAGTATTATAAGAGTCTCTCAAGTTTGGCCGAGACAAGTGCCGGTCTGTCAAGTTCGGTGCTTACAGCTCTGAATATGCCTTGTTATATTAACTTTATAACGAGTCTTGGCGACTTGGAGTGTGACTTGACCTGTGATAAATATATAAAGCAATAAGCACTTTAAAAATACTTTATGATAGTAAATGTAATGTACACCGTAATTGTAACGTATATCAGATGTTCAGACCCATTCAAAAAAATTGTTTTTATAATGTGTAATATGCTTAATGTGGTTGTGCTATATAATTAAATAAATAGATATGTATATACATTCATAAACAGAACATATGTTTTGTAAATAAACTTCAATTTGTTTACAATATTCAATCGCATAAACAGCAGAAAACAAATATATACATACATACATTCACGCCTGTTTTCCGGGGTAGGCATAGGCATATAATACGCCCATACTTCGCCAAAAATATAGTTGGCCCCACGTAATAGATGATAAATTCAAAGAGAAAAGAAGTTGAAAAATTCACAAGTCTTTCAAATAAATGCCCATTTCTTTAAATTCATTTCGTATTTCCATGACACTCAATATACTTAAGACATGACTGGTTAAGCCGCAAAAGCTTTCTAGTTCAAGATCACAGTATTATACCCCAAAAATAAAGCACAGTCTAATTAAAATACTCGGCGAGTAATTTTATACTTAAGGCGCAAATTTAGCAATTCGTACCGAAAAAAAATGTCAAGAAGTGTAGCAAAGGGACCTTAACACCACCTGCCGCTGTTCATTTTGTCGCCTAATGATAATTTTAGCATTCCACTCCTTTCTTTGAGCAGTAAATAAAAATTTGCAACTCAGAACTCAGCGCTCCACAGAACACTCACCATAGTAGTTCCGATAGAAGACACTGAGAGAGGAAGGTTCATAGCTGTTGCTGTAGCATAATAAATGAACACTTTATTGTACACCAAAATAAAGAGAAATACAGCAATTGAAAAAAAAAAATGTACAATGGGCGTCCTTATTGCTCACAGCAATTTCTTCCAGGCAACCTTGGGATGGACAGGGCATGATAATAAGTATACATGTAGGGTAGCGCAATAGAGTGCTCTAATTAACAATAATTATTATGTAATATATTGCCTTATAAATAACACTTAAAGAGAACCACGAATTCACATTAATCAAACTGGAATAGAAATAAATATTCACATAAATAAATATATAAGACATCAATAGTTGAAAATAGCATAGTTGTAGACCTTCAAGAGAGGCTGTTACCTCAGCGAGTATAATGCGAACCGCTAGCTTTTGCAGTTTATCAAGTGCATCGAGGATAAGCATAACCATTCCAAAGAAGAGAACGAAACTCCACACTCGTCTGAGTCTTGTACAACAAACAGCGCTGCTGGGAAGTGAAAAACCGCCTCATCTTATTGAGCATACCCAACTTACGGGAGCCATTTAAAAAATAACTTCGATGTAGTATTTGTAAATAATACAATCAAAATTTTCTGACAATTACACCAATTATTTAGTTCCAAGATAAGTATCATTCACGCCTGTTTCCCCGAAGGGATAGGCAGAGGCGTATTATACACCCACACTTCGCCAATAATAAAGTTGGTCCCACGTAATAGGTGGCGAGCCTATAGCCGCTTACCGGGCACTGTTTTGTTCGCCAGAGCCTCGTCCGTTGATCGGTAAATGGCCACTCTTGTGTTATGGATACTAAATAACGGATAAATATACATTAATATGTTTTTTTTGTAAATATATCCTAAATATACATAAGAAAACACCCAGACCAGAAAAAATATTCATGATTATGCACACAAAGATTTGTCCTGTGTGGGAATCAAACCCACGACCTCAGGAGTGCGGGTATACTCGCCACCACTAAGAAAGCTGAGGCCATCAAAAATCGCTCTCGGGCTGAAATCGTTGTGCGGGAATCGACGCATAGTATTTTTTTAAACCATTATCATATCCTAGCATTATCCCGGTTGGCCTAGACTTAAGCTTAGGGCCCAGGGTCTGCTCACTGGTTCAACCAGATTTGTATGAATTTCAGTTATTACGTGGAGCGACTGCCGTCTGACCTCTGCGACCCAGAGGGAAACATCATTCTATGGTGAAACCAGTTGTCAGTCTGTTAGAAGGCACTGACTTCCTAATAACGACTGCCATAGATGTTCATGACAGCCGTGACCAACGGCTTAACGTGCTTTCCGAGCGTGCACGTAGCTTCGAAAAGCCATTGGTGCATCTGAATTTAAAGGCTAGGAGTCTTGCCACTGGGCTATTGCCTTTTTTTAAGCCATCACTTCTTAAAACTCTTTTCATTGTAAATGTTACACCATTTACTCCTTGTACCCTTTTTGGTATTTTACGAAATCATTAACAGTTCAAAGAAGTGTAAGAACCTCAGCACCACCTGCCGCTGTTCATTTTGTCGCCTAATGATAATCGTTAGTATTCCATTCCGTCTCCTTTGAGCAGTAAATACAAATTTGCAATCATTCGCAGATGTTACGATCCATTAAGTCAGCCGTGACGCGCACCTCGTCGATTTATTAGGTTTTTTTGGAAACATACGGGTGGGAGTAACGGACTTCTCTGTTTTGATTATGTTGATTGATGTGACTGATAGTGAAAATTATTTCCTTATTGGATGCTTACAATATACTCCATATAATTAAAACATTAGTACTGTTATCTCTGTGTCGTTAAGCCATGTTAGAGGCCTCATGGGCGGCTTGAAAAATTCTAACAGCAGGACGCCATACACCTGCCTCCGCCAATCCGCACTGGGTCAGCATGGTGGAGTATGAACCAATACCCTTGCACCTTGGTATGTGAGAGGAGGCTCGTGCTCAGTAGTTTGACGTCAATGGGCTGAGATGATGATGATATCTCTTATTTATTTATTTATTTAATCTTTATTGCACACAAAAAAAAAGTGATACAAAAGGCGCACTTAAAGCCGAAGGCATTCTCTACCAGTTAACCTCAATTTTAAATTATCTCTTGAATGTATCAATATTGCATTATTTTCATGACAAATTCTCTATCCAAGCTACTTAATTACATATTTTGAAATTCTGCATCTTAATTGCTGTAAATATATAATATATATATTATTATATATATATTATTATATATATTATATTATTTATTATAGATATTATTATACATATTATATTATTATATATATTATATTATTTATTATATATTATATTATATATAATAGGTTGGGGAAAAAGTCTTTTCGTATTTTTGTATGAAAAGTCAAGACATTTTTTTCAAAGTTTATTTACATTTATTTACAATATATATGTACCGTTTTGTTGAATAACTTTCTGCCATTTTGTGGGCAGAGACATTATCCCGTTACTGTAGAAACTTTGGGACTTCTGATCAAAAAAACGGGACAAATAGTTTTGGCAGTCCTCTCTTGAGGTCAACCTTACAGAACCTAAAGAATTCTGCAGAGACCGAAACAGGTGAAAATCTGAAGGCGCAAGGTCAGGGCTATATGGTGGATGCACTAGGACCTCCCAGTCGAACTCTCTTAATTTTTGCTGAGTGGCTAAAGATGTGTGTGGTCTAGCGTTATCGTGATGAAAGACCACACCCTTTCTGTTGATCAATTCCGGCCGTTTTCTCTCGACTGCTTCCTTTAATCTCATCAGTTGCTGGCAGTAAAGATCAGAATCGATGGTTTTGCCGGGCGGTAAAAGCTCATAATAAACAATGCCCTTCCAATCCCACCATACACACAGCATCACCTTATTTCGTGTTAGGCCAGGTTTGGCCACAGTCTGTGAAGCCTGGCCAACTTTCGACCACGACCTTTTTCGCACGTTCTTGTCGTACGTGATCCACTTTTCATCGCCAGTTATCAATCTCTTCAAAAACGGCTCGGTTTCATTACGTCTCAATAATGAATCGCAAATGAGTACACGGTTCATTAAGTTTCTTTGAGTGAGCTCGTGTGGCACCCAAATATCGAGCTTTTTTGTACAACCAGCTTTCTTCAAATGAGTCGAAACTGTTTTGTGGTCAATTCCCAGTTCTTCAGCTGCATCGTAGCTACTAATATGCCGATCTTGCTCCACTCTTTCAAAAATGGCGTCCATTTTATTCGTAACAGGGCGACCAGAGCGAGTTGCATCTTTAACATCAAAATTTCCGGACTGAAAACGTTTGAACCAAATTTGTGCTACTCTTACTGACACTGCATCAGGTCCATAAACATCACAAATTTTTTTCACTGCTTGAGTTGCATTTTTGCCTTTTTTATAATAAAATTTTAAAATGTATCGAATTTCTTCATTAGATTCACTCATTTTTACGGAGAGAAAAACAAATAAAAAATAGCGGGAAACAACTTTTTTTTATTTTTTGACGTGACAACGTCTTAAATTAGGTTGCGGCTGGGAGTCACTTATGAAAAAGTGTAACGCTCGGTAACGTTACGATGAGTCACCGAACGAGAGAGAGGCCCGGCGAATGCCTTGCGTCTCTCTCCCACTCAACTATGATCGGTCTGCCGCGCGCGCAGCACTAGTGTACAATGTTTTAGTAAACAAAATATATTTCTATAGTTAAAATTTGTGCAATTCTTATTTTCATTCAATTCCTTGTTCCTATTGTGCAATTTAATTATATTCATATCAATAAATATTCTACCGAGAAAAAGACGTTGTCACGTAAAATCTTCGCCCGTAAAAACGACTTTACAGGCAACCATTTTTTCTTTTCTTTATAATGGAACCTTTTTAATGTTACCAAAACCAGCCAGACACAAATAGTACAGTCAAAAAAATTTTATAATAAGTTTATACCTACGTTATGCGAAAAGACTTTTTCCCCGACCTAATATTTATGACCAGACGTTAGACGAATTTTTTTACTAGACAAAATCACTTAAACTCTGCGGACGTGTAAATTGTTTGTCTTATAAGAAACTAATTGTTCAAGTTTGGTCTAAATAATATCCGGCCCCCGTCATTTAGTCCTTTCTTAAATGAATATTTAATATTTCTTTCTTTCTTATGTTTTGAAGCCAAAAATCCGGACCGCTGTGTCGTTATAAAATTAATGCAAAATATTGTCACTGTGGAATTAAGAAACAAACACATAAACACTTTGTTCTGGTTAGCGGAAATAAGCTCGTCACCAAATAGCATCGTAAAATATAATTGGCGAAAGGTGATCTTAGCATATGCCTCTTTCTATTCTTTCTTAAATTCTATCTTTCTTAAAGATAAAATCTGACTTATAAAAGAAAATAAAGTAAAACGCTGCGTTCCCGTCCGTAAAATGTATCCGTAAGTCCCCTTGCCAATTCACGACTCATTTCCTACTTCCCAGTTTTGTTTACAGAAACACCGTCCAACTCTCTTTTATCTTATTACGGAGCTGGTAATGAACATCACAAATTGTATATCTCGCCGGAGCACTACCCCGACGGTTCACTATATTTTTTTATTTATCTTATTGCTTCAGTTAATTTGCTTCCCAAATAACATATTGGAGTGGTAAAAACTGTTTTAGTTGGCATCGATGAATTTTCATTCTTCGTAAAAGATTTTTCTTTTTGACGTGACAACGTCTTATAAATTGGTTTGCCGGGTGACACTTCAAGAAACTGCGTTACGCTCCGCTCACGTTATGCGCTCACAATGAGAGCGAGTGAGAGGCACGCGTCATTTCATCCTTCTTCCTACTATACGAATGAATATTCACATTAAAATTATTTTACCACTCAAAGTCGTTGTCACGTAAAACTTTCGTCCGTATACCGACTTTACAGGCAACTTTTTTTTTTTTACGCAAATATCTTTAAGGCCGTCCATTGAAGCGGAGCGGGGCAGCAGAGTGGAGGAACGGGAAAATATTAACCAATGGGATTCGGAGACAGGAGATGAGCAAAGGTTTTATGCGATCTCATTGGTTAATTTTGTCCATTATTCCGCTCGCATCCTCACTCCGCATCAATGAACAGGCCGCCTAAAAAGGAGTGTTGGGGTTTTTAATTTCATTATTTATTTTACTTTCTTACTGTCGAACAAATGCCTAATCTAGATATCCATTCTGTTGACGACCGGTATGGCGTGGTGGCAAGTATACCCGCTCTCCGCTCCAAGGTCGTGGGTTCGATTCCCACACAGGATAAATATGCACATCAGTGCATGAACATGAATATTTGTTATGGTCTGGGTGTTTCCCTATGTATATTAAGTATTTATTTAAAAAAATAGTATTTATGAATGTATATCCGTTATTTAGTATCCATAACATAAGTTCTCAATGATACTTATCTTGGAATTAAATAATTGGTGTAATTGTTAGAAAATATTTATTTATTCTCAGGGTCTGCTTGTTTTTGCTATAGGTATTCTGCTAGAGAGTGTGATGTATCTTAGGACCGCAATAGTTGCTATTATTGTTTTAAAGTTTGCACATACATTGCAGTATTTTTGATTGTTATGTTATTATCATTATTTTTATTTAATTGCATGTTGTTTCAATTGCTTCAGTAACAATACATGTTGTGACCTTAGAATAATTACACCTAGAAGCCCAGTACGCGTCGTCAAAGTGAGGCAACTAAAACCTAGCCATATTGGCTAAGTTTGTTACGCGGCCGGCCCGTCAGTGCTCAAGGTCGTGTCGTATTGAAAACTACTCCTGATATTTTTATTAAAAATGACGGTTTTCGCAATGAACGGATATCACAATACATCGGAAAAGCACAAGAAACATATTGACATAACATTACACGGGTAAATTATGCGTTTGAAATTAAATTATTAAGTAAAACATTCATTAAAATGAAAAAAATAATTTCAATATTTGTCACGTGACAGTTAATGAAAATGTTGCCATTAAGGGGAAAAAATCTCCTACATTTTGTTGTAAGTGAAACACGTCTCAATTAGACAATAATTAAATTTCACAAAATGTTATTTGATAATTATCTGATACTTCCTACCTTCTGCTACCTTCCGCCCGCGACTTTGTT
Organism: Musotima nitidalis; assembly: GCA_949126915.1. Lineage (NCBI taxonomy): Eukaryota > Metazoa > Arthropoda > Insecta > Lepidoptera > Crambidae > Musotima > Musotima nitidalis. The sequence continues at coordinate 12,447,266 of OX421439.1, forward strand.
CGCGTGGAATAACTTCTTTAATATACGATAACACAAAAATCTTTATTTTTTCATTGATTGATTGATTTCAATTGATATGGCATAAATCACATTTTAAAAAGGTTAAATAGCTTCATTCGATTCTGGTCTATCTACATAAAACAGTTGACTAACTATAACAATTTAAGCGTTTCATAGCTCTAAATATATTAAATAAATAATTAGTGAAAAATTATTCACCCCAGGCAGCATATGGGTCGATCAACTTTTAGTTGTACGACGGCAACCTTATCCTGTCCCTGACCTATTTTAAAATTTCTATTTAAAATATTAGTTACAATTGTGTATTTTCCATTAATATTGACATTAACAAACCTATTATTAAAAGTGCTTTTAATTTTATTGTAATATATCAGTTGTTAATTGGTTGTCCAAATGACAAAAAGGGTTTTCAAAAAGTATTTCAGATTGTCCCCGACCAAAAGTGCAGCACAAAACTATGTATTACGAAAAAAAACGCTATGAGTCAATTAATATAAATTATTCTAAATCATTTATAGGAATCTAAACTAACAAGAAAACATGTGGAGTACTTATTTAATTTACTTAAAATACGATTTTTATACATTTAGTTTTTGTCCCATACAATATTGAAGTCACCCGGACAACCGAAAGTTACTTGAAAATTCATATCATAGAATAAACTTGGTGCGTACAAGGCGACTAGCCGAATATAATTCGATTATTGCCGAACGACACGATCGACCGCCATCATGATATCACTAACCGTCGCGGCGTCAGTCGACCAAGTATTGTGTGAGGGAGTGGGTGTGTTTATTGTCAGTCCATCGGACCACCATCAGATTTACGTAAGTAATTGATATTATATATTAAATGATTATGCAACAAATTCTATTTTATCTATATTTAAATCTGACAAACAGGCAAATCACAAAAACGCAATAGTATTTAATAGGCAGCTGAAATTTGTGAAAAAGTCACACGGACAACCAGTCACCTGGACAACGAAATTGGTTGTCCCTAGGACAGTTTGATTGTCCATGGGACAAATATAATGCAAAATGATTTCTAAAAGATGTTGTTAAAAAAAATATATATATTTTTCATGGTTTTTGTTTATGGTTTTAGAGTATGGGGTTGTCGGAGCAGAAAAGTCAAGACGGTATAGAGAGAGTCTTAAAGAAAACCCAGATAAATTGGCTAAGTGGAAGAAAAGGGAAAGCTATCATAAAAATAAAAGATTGATATCAAATTTTAATCCCGAGGAACAAAGAGATTGCCGAATTATTTGGGAATTGCGTAAACAAGAACAGAGAAAACGAAAAACAGGTGTTTGTAATATTCTTAACGATACACCTCCCAAGATCTCCATCTATTTTGCAGGAAATAAATATACCCCAAGAACAATACGAACCCATTCATCTACACGTAAAAAAAGAGGAAGAAAAAGAATTCGCAGGTAAAGAACTAAATCATACAAAGAAAATAAAAAATTACAAAGCGAAGCCAAGATGTTGAAGAAGGAATATGAAAAATATAAAAGAGAGCTCATCGCAAGAAAAAACAATTACAATAACAATTAAACACTAAAAATTTAAGTAAATCAGCCTACAGAGAAAAGTGAAGAAACACAATAGAAATATAAAACGTTGTCTAATGCCATTAAAGAAACATACAAGAAAATAAAAGCTCTAAAAGGAAGAAACCTATTGAAAACCATATTTAAAATTATAGATTCGTTACAAAAAACTAAAATTATACAGGAGTGGCTAGATATTAAAGGAACAGTTAGGTCAAGAACAAACGAGCGCATCGGACATACAGAGCTCAAAAAGAAAATCTTATTATTATTTTACTAAACATTGATCTTTCTACGTAGTCAGACCAACAATAGATGGAAGGAAAATGTGTCTTTGCAAAATACAAACTAATTCAATAGCTAAGATAAAGGCTCTAAGACAGAACGTGTAATGAATGCCATAGAGATTAGTGCGCTCATTTTGGAAAGGGTCTATAACAGCAACAAAATGGTTTGCATGTTTGGAACCTGCGTTCAGTGTCAAAATAAAGAAATCAAAATAATTGAAAACAAACTTGAAGGCAAAATACAATTAGCCCAGTCATATTAGGTAAAAAAAGGGGTCAACCTCGGAATGAAAGATAATAAGCTGCAAATTGGTATGAACCTTTGTTTTGTCATTCTAAATGTTGTCTCAAAAGTCACAATCGTTATCGTGTCCGCGTCTCAAGATATTCAAGGTCAAAGGTCACAAAAATCGGTTTTTCGCGAATATCTGGCTTCCTATCGGTTAAATGAGATTTGCATTTATAATAAAAGTTGTAGGCTATAAAATTCCCTACAACTTTTGTTCAAACTTTTTTTTCATACGACCAACCGTTTTGAAGGTAGAGCGCGAAGAGTGCACATCGTACAGTCATATACGGCCTTTTTTTTTTTTTGTTTTACGTCGGTAACAAAATGCATTTACGCACTGCCTTCCGGCCAAAGGGGGACCGAAAGGGGGTGTGGGACTCACCACCGGCAGACACGACCGCCGGCAGCAATACCCACTAAAAATCTTCCGACGACGCCCGCCGCTTGTTGAGAAAGAGGCGGGGGCCAGTACCTGGGTTGCAGCTTCTGACACCCCGCCTGCGGCCAACGTCCCCCGGACCAAAACCGGGAGGACCTCCTCAGAGAGGCGCAGTGGACGCGCCCCTCCTACCTCCCCCTGCGACCATAGCGTGTGTGGCCGACTTCCCGGAGGGTCCATGGTTAGACAGCAGGGGCCCCCTGCCCCCGCTGCCTAGACCCTCCTGGCGCTGCTGAGCGGGCCCTCCTGGCCTACCCGCAGCGCCCTCCATTGGTCCCTCTTAGTTTCCCCCCCGGTAGTCAGTACTAAGGGCACCCAGAGTCGTCGGTCTCTGGGTGTTACCTTTTCCCTAGCGCCTCCTGCGCCCTACCGGGAGGTACTCAGCCCCCCCACCACGACAAGGTGGTGACCAGTCGGGGGGGAGTCATATACGGCCTAATGCAAGGTCAAGCGTGAGTTATGGTTATCAGTACGTTATAAAGTCAATTATTTACTTGGAAATTATAATTATTAAACAATGCCCATTATTTATGTACTAACTATTAATTATTTAACAAGAAAACTGCCCAAAACAAACATTATTAGAAAATGGAGTGCGCATCTTGTTGGCATTATATAATGCTCCAAAATCTGAGGACAACATTGATCATTTCCGCTACACGCAATTCATCAAATTTACAAAACTAAATAAACCTGTACAACTGTCAACACTTCCACCAACAAGTGTAGCAGCTCATCAACACATAAAACGTGTCTACTACCAGATTCAAACGTGGTTAGGGAAGGACTTAGAGCCTCAAGAATGGGGCTGGATGCTTGAAAATGAAATCCTGGAGCCCATACGAACGTTATTACCTCCAGCACCAGCCGAACTACTAAACGTAATATTTTGCAATTGCAAAAATGGTTGTGGTTCCCGCTGTGGATGCAGAAAATCAGGGCTACAATATTCTTTAGCTTGCGGCCAGTGCAACGGCCAAGCTTGCCTCAACGCTTCACTGTATCCAAGTAATCCCGATGAAGAAAATACATATGATCCCGATATTCTGGAAGGTTTGGAGATGAACATGACAGATAATGAGGATGATGACAATGAATCGAACATTTTTGAGCGACAAGAAGAAGAAGACGACGAAGAAGAAGAAGATTTAGCTTCAATTTCCAATTTCATTACAATTAAAATCAACAAAGATACTTTTGATATTTGAACTCACATTTTGATAAATGTATATTATGCCGTATTTAATAATAAATAAAAATATGTGTAAAATATATACTCTTACTATCATTTTAACTTAAAATAAAACTAAAATATATAATCCAGAATTAATAATATTTTATACTTAAATAGTTAAATATGAATAATTATATATAAATAATCAAGTTACTTACTTTAATTAAATATAAATAATTAATAGTTAGTACATAAATAATGGGCATTGTTTAATAATTATAATTTCCAAGTAAATAATTGACTTTATAACGTACTGATAACCATAACTCACGCTTGACCTTGCATTAGGCCGTATATGACTGTACGATGTGCACTCTTCGCGCTCTACCTTCAAAACGGTTGGTCGTATGAAAAAAAAGTTTGAACAAAAGTTGTAGGGAATTTTATAGCCTACAACTTTTATAATAAATGCAAATCTTATTTAACCGATAGGAAGCCAGATATTCGCGAAAAACCGATTTTTGTGACCTTTGACCTTGAATATCTTGAGACGCGGACACGATAACGATTGTGACTTTTGAGACAACATTTAGAATGACAAAACAAAGGTTCATACCAATTTGCAGCTTATTATCTTTCATTCCGAGGTGAAAGCCCTAATATGACTGGGCTAAATGGTTTGAATGGGTTAGAGAAGAAGAAACCTACCTGAAAGAAGGAAGAAAAATAAAAGCTGTAAAGAATGTGAAAAAAGTAAAAGAAGACATGGTACAAAACATGGTAGAAAATTTTAAAGAAGAGTTGAAAACCATAAAGAAGCATTTTTTTAATATGACGAATCAGTACAGGAATATTAAGTTGATAAATGTAAGGAAAGTTAACTACTTCGTTGATTTTAAAGACTGCTATAACTTGTAAGGATGTTGATAGCTTTTGAAATTTATTAGTGTTATTAAGAATAACGTTTAATAAAAAGAATACTTTTGATACTTTCATAAACCTGTTTTATTTATTATCACTTCTTATAAAGTTTAACGCACGTTTAATCATACACTTTTCCTTTGGACAACTAAATTGTCCCTATAATGAAAAGCACTTTGTCATTTCGTTTCACTTTTTAAAAAATAACTGGTTCATGAAACTTTTTACAGATCAATGTACAAATTAAAATGAATTGACAGATAGTGTTGTGTTGCATAATTGTTACTATTTTCTGTTTTAATGAAAAGTTAAGTAGCATATGAGACAATAGTTGTCTTGGGGACAATTTAAAGAATAATATTTCATAAGTTATGCGTTATTTCTGATTTGTTTATATGAAAACTTAAAATATATCATCTATACTATAAAACAAACTGGTTATTTTAATCTTAAATGTTGTGTGCTTCGTTTAAAAATCATTTTAGGTTAGTGGTCCAGGAGACAGATTTAACGTGGTTTGTTTGAATTTTTAAAGTTAAAAGTGCTCTATTTTGATCAATCAGCTCTGCTCTTTATTAAATGCTAAAGAATAATAAATTTTCTGTTTTATAAAATACATAAAAATGGAAAATAAGACTACAAAATAAAATTCAAAATTTTCCACCTAACGACATTTAAAAGTTGATTGACCCATATATATACATTTTCAATGAAATTATAATGTAAGTGGTTTTTCGCATAAACGAAATGCGATAAATAGCTAAGCTAAATTGTAAAAGTTTCAACTTCCCTACTTTTAGGGAAAATTGAATGAAATGACAACATGATTTTTTTCACTGTGTGCGTTTCGTCGAGCGTAATACAAGTATCTTACGCACACATAGAATTTTTTCTTGCCTCGCTTTTGAAAGACCGCTTTGGAGGGAACTATCGTTCTAGGTGTTATTATTCTAAGGTTGTGACAAAACTTAGCGGTGAACTTTATAATTTCTTAACATTTTTTCTTAATGGTATATGTCATGTTGGTGATCCTTTATATTAAATATATAAACAAATAATAATGAGTAAGTAAAATATACTACTCCTATATTAATATAATTATGATAAAAGATTTATATTTTTGTATGTATGTTTGTCGCGAATAAATTTAAAAACGACAGTAATAATTTCACCACAAGAATGCACCTTTATCCCTGAGTAGAAAGGATAGCTCACCCAATCAAACTCGCTACGCAGCTTATGAAAAATTACTCAAAAATTCTCAACAATCTCAAATTCTTCAAATTCAAAAGAAAAGCCCCTGGAGATCTTTAAGAACATGCTTTAACATGTCACTGGACGGTTGCCTTTCAAGTGAGCGATACATGCATAACAGGTTTTGTTTCCAACTTATGCAATTATATTTATTTATTTATTTTTTGCAGTATTTTTTTGTTTTTTTTTTTCTTTGATATTTATTCAAGTTACACTTTGAGCGTAGTGACCGATAAGAAAACAAATTTTAGCCACCCGATACAACAAACAACCACCTAAAGAGGCGGGTTGCTGAACAAAAGAGACAAGCGTGATATTTCAAAAAGTCATTAAAAGTTCTGCTATTTTTCGATAGACGGAAAAAGTATCACAGCTGTGCCGGTCGGAGTGGGGGGACGTTAGGTTTTTTCGTTACGGAATTTCTGGATTCGGTCTCCACGCTCAAGGCCCACGATAGAAGCTATGCAATAGCTTAAAAAAAATCAAAATTGTAATCCCTCCTATAACTTTACAAACATAAAAGTATACATTAACAATAGAACCTATCGCTTGCATTTATTACAAGTCCCTTCACTTAAGTGTATTAATGCGGCACGTTTGTAGCACTTTATTACGCAGATCTAGCGTGTCGTGAGTCGCAGAGACACAATCGGAATACACGATGAGCAGGCGAGTGATATCTCTCACGTGTCATATCACGTCTATGTTTTAGGCTGACGGGGGCCTTAAGCGCCCTCTGTGATTGTATTTGTGGATTATGATGGAAGGCGCTTCCTTACTATTAACTTCAACAGTTATTACATTTTTTTTATTAGTGGCCGGTGGCATAGTTGGCTGTTTTGGTAGCTAATTATAAAACCTTATACCACTCAAAAGTAATCGCTCAATTCTATTCAATTAACTTTTTTTTATTTTATAAACTATTACGTAGTACTTGGAAACGTCAAGATTAAATATAAAACACAACCGACATATGATTACACTGAAATCACGAAGTTTAGATTCACTTACATGCAACAAAACAATTAAAAAACAAAAAATATGTAAGTTTAATTTAATCTATACTGTTATAAATGAAGAACTTCAAAGTGAAAATCGGTTATTTATAAACAAATTTAGTAATTTATCTTCGAGATTTTCTCAGCTCAACCTTATAGGAATCTTGGTTTCGTGTTACGTGTTGGCAAACCTATCTCTGATATAAACTGCTTAAAGGTACTTTATTACGCATATGTTAGAATAACACTTGAATATTGTAATACGATCTGGAACCCGCATTACGTTATGTATGTTAGTAGTATAGAGAATATTCGATCTAAATTCATTAAACACTTAAAGTATAGGACAAAGAAATATTCAAAGAGCTAAGCAGATTCATGTAATTATTACAACCTCACTACTTTAAAATCGCATTGCTTACATCGTCTGAGTTCTGATATCGCTTTAATTTAAATAATAATGATGTATCACCAGCAAAAAGTACTATCTTATACAGGTCTAAATACTTTTTTTTTCTACGTACATACCTACTAATATACATAGAAAACAACCAGACCAGAACAAATATTCATGTTCATGCACACAAAGATTTGTCCTGTGTGGGAATCGAACCCACAACGTCAGGAGCGGATGCAGGTATACTGACCTCTTCGCCATATCTATCGTCAATATGAAATTCAAAAGAATAAACATATTCAGTGTCAATCAACATTTATTATGCTTGACGGGAAAGTGAAGCGTCATGTCTGCAGATTTGTTTTATTAAAATTTGTGATATTTCTAACATTAATGTGTAATAACGGTGGATTATTAACCGTTAAGTGTTTGTGAATATACATGAGTGTTGGTAAATAAAACAAAACAGTGCAACATCACTTTTAAAATTTTCTCTCAAGGAGTCCATGTAAGATCTCAGTATAGTCCCACATCTTTACTGAGGACTTAAGGGGCTTAGGGGATGGTACTTCTCTGATTTACCATTTATCATCTTTATCACCACTCATTCTCATTTACTATGAATTATATTATTATTAATATATTACTTACTTGACACTGGCTAAATGTGCTAGACGCACGAAGCCATTAGTTAAAATAAAAGAAGAAAACATTTATTATTATGTACAAATTAAAGAAATGAAAAAGAAATGGTGGCAATTCTTCGAAAATTGTAGACCGATGTAGTACTTTGATTCTTTTATAGTTGATCTGCTTTAGGTTTGAACTATATTCTTAATATTTTATTAAAATTCAAAAGAATTTTATAAATTTTGACGACCGATATGGTGTGGAGGTCAGTATACCTACACTTCACTCCAGAGGTCGTGGGTTCGATTCCCATACAGGACAAATCTTTGTATGCATGAACATAAATATTTGTTCTGGTCTGGGTGTTTTCCTATGTATGTTAAGTATGTAAAAAAAAAATATTTAAGTATGTTTATCCGTTGTTTAGTATCCATACCACAAGTTCTTAATGATATTTATCTTGGAACTAAATAATTGGTGTAATTGTCAGAAAATATTTATTTATTTATAAATGAGCTCACAATCCAGCCTACGTTAAGCAGTTGACGGCGATTGGCAGTCTTCATCAGCTAACAGTTTTAGAAATAGCTTAGCCTACTTTTTAACTTAATTGATAACAAGTTGATTTATTTAGTTCGTTAGTTAATAACAACATGTACTTACCTACATGCAAGTCAAACAAACAAAGTCATTGGCTGAAGTTAGTTAGATAACACAATTACACTAAACAGACCTGTTTAAGACTACATCCGCGTCATGAAGACTCCTCGTATCCTTGCCCAGTTGACAGGCACACTAACGACACCCAATAAGAGGGCGGATATTAAACAATCTACTCGGGCTGCCCGTCGCGCGTGTTCTGCCGAATCCCGGGGTGTAACGTACTTCCTTATTAATAAGGAAGGAAGATTCTTAAGAGACCTATTATGTAACATGTAAATAAGTATATAATAAACACAAACAGGGAACAGGGGTGGCTGAAAACCAGCGCCATCTAGTGTGAATACGCTGGACAGCACAAGCTCACTTTCACACAATCACCTTTTGCTCGCTGGACCTTCGTTATTAAAATTAAATTAAATTCTGGTTGTATTGTTAATATATAGAAACTTTTTTTTAATCGTATAGTGTAAATTATGTAAAGGGAAGCAATAAATGATGTATTATATATTTATTTAATAACTACCTAGTTATCAAATATCTTTGTAACAATTCCCGCTTTAATCGCAAATATCTTTGTAACTATAATTTCCCGAAAAATCGTAAAACAATTAAATACGCACGTGTTTCGCCCTTACACGGGGCATCTTCAGGTAAGATAGAAGCCTCATGAACATGTCTTCACGACCAACGCTGCAGACGTCGTGAAGACAGCAATTAAGCCTAAATAAATTTAAATTAACAATAAAACGCAAGCTGTCTTCAAAGGGATACTATTCTATTAAAGACTATATGGCTGATAAAAATGCTTGGGATTAAACTGCCGTTTCATACAGGCTATTCTAATATGAATGACTTAAAGCATGAATATTGTTATATTATGTTGCATTGTATAGCGTCACAGACAAATGAAGATTGTAACTAACCAATAGATAATTTAAAAGAGCATAGCCTGTGAGTTTCTTGCCAGTTCTTCTTACAGAGCGGTGGCTCGGAACTGGCACTTAGATTCACTTACACTTAAATATTTTTTGTTTTTTTAAATTGTTTGATTGCAAGTGAATCTAAGCTTCGTGATTTTAGCATAATTATATTTTTTTTTTTTTTGTTATTTTTTTATAATTTTGTCGTTTTCAAGTACTATGTAATAGTTTATGAAATAAAAAGTATTTTGACTTTGACTTTGACTTAGACATTGTTGTTCTGTGGCTATTTGAAAACTATATTGGTGTATGTGCAAAATTGTAATTTATCTTCTTTGTCTTCTCTATTCTTGTTAACTTTTGTAAAATAATTAGTATAAAAGAGACTGTGACCCACAGACAAACCAGTAACACGATTTTGTGGATTTTTTTGTAACTTGCATAATTTAAAGGAAATTAATGTTTTATCTATCTATCTATTTAATCCATCCAGATATTTTGAATCCATCACTTGCTTACAATGGATTTCCGCAAAGTAACGCCTGAATCAATAAATTGTTATCCAAATGTATATATTGCTAAATTTTGTCCCCGTATTTATTTAAAATATAGGGGATCCTTATCAAAATCTAAGGAGCCCAAGCCAACCTCATCTGAAAGTGGTGCACCTGCTGATCAACGGACGAGGCTCTGGCGTACGTCACAGATCCCGGAAATAGGCTCGCCACCTATTATGTGGTACCAACAACGTACCTGGCGGAGGAAAGGGGAAACAGACGTGATATTATGTATGTATGTTCTCGTAGTTCTTCTAAAAATGTGGAACCACTTACGTGGAACCAATAATATAATTTGCAAAGTGTGGGCGTTGAATATGTCTCTGCCTACCCATTCAAATTCATTTTATAGTGTGTACTGGTATTGAAGTATTGAATACTTTGTAATGAGTAACAATATTTGTTGCTTAAAAGACAACAACAGTTAATTAATAATCTGAATATGAATAGCAAGGATATCTTAATACACTTGATATATTTATCTATTCATAGGACAATAAAGTGCACTTGGTACACTTGATATATTTCTTTATAACAGAGCCCTGCGGTTCTACCCGCGTGGTCCCCGTTCCCGTGGAAATATCGGGATAAAGAGTGTCCTATATCTTAGTCCAGGACTGCAGCTATACACGTACAATGTTTCATCACAATCGCTCCAGTAGTTTTTGCGTGAAAGAGTAACAAACATCCATCCACACATACAAACTTTCACGTTTATAATATTAGTAGGATTTAAAGAAATACAAACAACTATACTATACACAAAACAGCTATACAAATAAAGCAGTGAAATTTCAACAGTATATGCCTACACCTTTACTTACACAAATTAATTAAGAGACACAATTAATTGTCATAAATAGAAAAGAACGTGCAACTTTTTCATCATCACTACATAGTATAAAACAAAGTCGCTTTCTCTGTCCCTATGCCCCTTTGTATGCTCAAATCTTTGAAACTACGCAACGGATTTTGATGCGGTTTTTAATAGATAGAGTGATTCAAAAGGAAGGTTTATATGTATAATACATGCATAATATAGTAGTGGAACACAATTTTTAAAATTTCTAATGTGATGTCGTAATTCAACTCACTTTTTTGCGCTTATATTGCAAACGCTGGCCATACCCAACGAGATTAGTCAAAATAATGTACTACAACGAGATTAGTCAAAAATTTTTTTTTTTTTATTTATTTATTAAACATAATAAGATTTTTACAAGGTTTTTAAACACACAATAAATCACGAAGATTTGTCTGGTGTGTAAATTTTTTGGTTGTGTATTGTACAACTTACAAAATTCTTCAAAAAAAGTCCGTTATTAAGATTAAGATTAAGATTGCTAAAATATTATAAAATAAACTGAAGGAAAAAATTTTTTAAAGAAATTTGCAACAAACCCTTAAGAAAAAAACCAGGAGGCTCAGGATGTCTTTTTATTTTGACTTTAACTATGCCAACTTTATTTGACTTTGCCAACAAAAATTTGCAAATTTCTAATGTTGTTTTAGCCAAAATTAAATAAACAATTCTTACGTGTAATTGTTAGGTAAATAAAAATATGAAAAGCAAGAACAGTACGTAACTAACTGTTCGTCTTGATTGTGGCGACCATATACATTTCATTCTATCACGGTAAGTAGAAGATAAAAGAGACAATCTAGCGTTCTCCAAAATAAATGCTGTAAAACAATAGGCTCGGCAAAAGCAATCACTCCGTTCACAGTCGCTGAATTATACCGAAGGGCCGCGATTACGACACAATAATAAAGAGGGAGGGGAGCCGCGGCGAGCAATATGTATTCGGCTATTGGAAAATTCGAGGAGTTGGCAGTGATGTACTGATAGAATTTATGATATCCAAGGTTCCAATTTATGTTATTACAAAAAATTCAATTCATTGAAAGTTAGATGAACAATTTTTTTCTTAAATTTTGAACTGCATGGTAAAGAAGTATAATAAATGGTCACTATTCAATCATCGAAATAACTACTAACCACACACATGAATAATTAAGTATAAAAAACAAACATCCAAAAACAACAACAATTTCTAAAAATAACAAACTAATATTATTAGAAAAGACCAGGAGGCTTAGACAGGAGGCATTAATTTTGACACAGAAAATATTGCATATAATAAAGTGGGTATCCAAAATCGAGGAGCTGATGAACTTGGTGTTAGCCAGAGAATAAATTACTGGATTTCTATTAGCCGCCAGAGTTGACACGGAGATAAAATTTACAACAAGCAGTGAACATTGGCAGTGCAGACGAATTTAAGTTAGAAATTTAACAAACCTTTAGAAGAAGCAACAAGCAGAATGAATGAAGTATCTCTTCTTGTCTTCGGTACGATACCAGATAAGTGAAAATCAGGACTAGCGATTACAGAAGCCAACTTTACTCCAACATCAAGTAAGGTCGTCTTCTATTACCAAGAATGTAATAAATGTAACAAGATTCATTATAGCCACTTAACCTCCCAATACTTAAAGCAAGTGTTAGATTAAAAATATCTTTGTAACAATTCCCGCGCTACTATACTTTCCCGAAAAATCGAGAAACTATTCAACACGACACGTGTTTCGCCCTTACACAGGGCATCTTCCGATAGAAGCCTCAGAACAACGATGTCTTCACGACCAACGCTGAAACGAGAGTGTGCACTCACATCACATCACTTGCTTACAATGGATTACCGCAAAGTAACGCCCGAATCAATAATTACTCCCAATACTTATCAAGAACCTCATCTCACGAACCAAGATATGCGAGTAATCATAGGCATCTTGAGAGCCGCCTACATTTAGAATTTTTCAAGCTGCTCAATAAGACCTCTAACATTGCTTAACGACTACTCCAAAAATCTTTTTTGTCTTTCGAATATGTCTTTCGAAGAACAGTAAAGCTGGATATTAAATGACATACAAACAGTCATCTGCCCCAGGATTGACTGAACTCTGTAATCTTTGCTTCACTTCGGTGATCGTTTCCAATCACCTATTGGTGTACTACTCAGACTTAACAGTAGTTTCTGCTTGACATAATATGGATAACGTATCCTAAGACGTTAGTTCTACCAGTTAAAAAATACAGAAACCCAACCAAAAATCCTCAGACCCACATCACTACAATATTGATCAAGTCATCAAATTCCCATAAAAGCCCGCGCCGCGATCGATCGCACCTTGACTCCCGCATCCGGCTCGTAAAACTGCTCGTAATCATTTGCAAATGATTGTGGAGCTTCACGATTGTTTTAAATCTATAGGGAGTGGTAGACCCTTACCCGAATACGATTGAAGATACTGGTTTTTAACTTCCAATTCGAATGAGGGATGAATTTAAGTGTTTCCGCTGCTTTTATAGTTATTTCTTTTATTTTATCAAGTATAAGACCTTCAGTAAATTCACCTGGACCACAGAGTATCTATTCTGTGTCTGGACTATGTTTGACTCATCATATAAGTGTCTCTTCATTATCATCATTTCATCTAATAAGTACAACGACTGGACTTAGCGTAGCTTAAAAAATATTAGCATAATACGAATAATGTTGATTGTGTTCCTATTTTTAATTGTGATACCCTTGCAAGGTTCATTTGAGGACGAAATGTTATTTTTAGACCTTATTGTAGATCAAATGAAACAATAAAGAATTGTGATTATGGTATAATTATGATTAGACCTTTTACCATTTTGGCGTTCTTTAGGGAAGACCTATATTCAACAGTACAAGGCAATTGGTAGATTATTGTTTATTTATTTATTAGGTACATGAATGAAAATCAATAAAAATAGTCTCGCTATGCCTATTTATTTATTAGAACAACTAACAAGATAAACACTGGTACCAAATAAAAATAAAATGTTTAACTAAACAAACATAAACTTAAAGCTAAGTGTAACCTTAATTTTAGGTTGCTATGAATAGGTTTGACTGCGAATACAATCCCACACTAGGTTAAACGTAAGACATTTTTAACATAAAAGAAATAAAATTGCTGTTACACATTACAAAAACACACATGGCGCCCACACTTTGCCAATTACATCGTCGGTCCCACGTAATAGGTAGCCAGCCTATTGCCGCTTGCCGGGATCAGTTAAGTTTGCCAGAGCCTCCTCTGTTGATCAGTAGGTGCACCACTTGCGGGTGAGGTTGGCTTGGACTCCTTAAATGTTAGTAGAATGATTAGGATCCCTATACAAAAAAAACTGAAGTTATTTAAGTTATTGATTGATTAATTTATGCACACAAAGCCGAAAACCAGGGTTATGCGTAGGGAATATATTAATATTTCTGTCAATTACACCAATTATTTAGTTCCAAGATAAGTATCATTGAGAGCTTGTGTTATGGATACTAAATAACAGATAAACATACGTAAATACTTTTTTTGTAAATAAATACTTAAATATACATAGGTAATATATATATTTCAGTGCTTTTAACCCCCAAACGTGTGAAATGATATGACATATTCACCAGTGTCACTTTTGTCATCTTAACCTATGGAAGTAAATGTACGCTAGTCCCAGGCCTCCATAATCAGCTGCGGGATTGTTCGAAAGGGTTACCGCGGCCTCTGGACGTAGCAGGCACATGGATGGTTTTTTAGTCAGTAAAAGTCTGACTCAACAGCGGGAGAAGGTCATTAGATGATTTTCCATCCGAAAAAAAAAGGCCTCCATAATCAACATGTATTGTATTTTTTAAACTAAAACTTATTATTGTTAATTAAAATATAATTTGAACACACACTGCTGGGCAAAGGTCTCCATTCCTTGCTCCTGTTTCGAGGTCTGCCTTGATATCTTTTGCCGTCATCCAGCACCTATTCTGACCAAAATTTTTGCCCCTCGATATAAGTGCACCAATTTATCGTAACTTAAAAAAACATTGAGCAAAGCAAAATCACGATTGTTTGAAACGATAATTTATAGAAACAGATAACAACTGCTGCTTAGTATATTAAAATTAAGTATACTTTAATATACTATTTAAGATCAACAGGATAATTTATATTCGTCAAATTTTTTTAATGGAAATTCTATTTTTTTTTACAATGAAAGTGATATTTATGAGCTCTAACATAATCAAGAAAAAAAGCTAAATTCTTTGTCAGAATTTCTCAAGGTTTGTCAGTTAATCTGTCTGTTGTATCTTGAGATAAGATTTGTCAGTCTGTCGGTGACTTTTAGCGGGGGATTTGCCAGTTAACCTGTTGTGATTCTAAAGGGGGTAGAGGATTCAATCAGTTAGTCTATCGGTGACTCTAACAAGGCTTCCAAAAGGCAACGAGACGATGCAGTGGCAGGCATTCTATGAAACTAGTCAAAAGTCAAAACATAAAAATATTTATGTCGTGATTTAAGTAAAGGCGGCCGATGAGATTAAAAATGCATACTTACATTTACGCCTGTGTCCCCTAAGGGCCTACCCCTTACTACCCAGAGGCATTATATACGCCCACACTTTGCCAATTATTTCAATATCTTCAAATATTCACTGTGTGTGTTCCGTATTGTTATATTTGATTGATAATTTAAAAGAGCATAGCCTGTGAGTTTCTTGTCAGTTCTTCGCACAGAGCGTAGGCTCGGAACTGGCACTTAGATTCACTTACACCTAATTTTTATTTATTTGCATGTAAGTGAATCTAAGCTACGTGATTACAGTGTTGTAATATTTAGTTTTTTTTTATTTATATTTTGTTTTGACATTTTCAAGTGCTATGTAATAGTTTATGAAATAAAGAACTTTTTACTTTACTTTATATAGTTGGTCCCACATAATAGGTGGCGAGCCGACTGCCGCTTACAGGGCACTTATTATAAAATGGGGCTCTTTAAAATTAGCATGCAACGGTTTTTAATGGGTCGCTAGTGGAGGGCTGGAGCTGCAAGCGTTTTTAGGCTGTGGTGACCACTTGCCATCAGGTGTACCGCATGCTTAAGTACCACCTAGTGTTATAAAAAAAAAGATTCTTATTTTCATTTGTTTCAAGTGTTTTGTTTTTTTTTCATTATTTTTTTCGCTGTTCCACCGTTTCGCAATTTCCAAATGAAATCATGAAACAAAAGACAACGATGAATTCTCTCCTAAACGGCTGCCATTAAAAACGTTGTATTTTTTCGTCAAATCCACCGGCCGTTTAACAGATAATTCAGCTAAAACAGAGCAAATCCTTGAACATTAAAACATCAGGATGAATAATCTCACACAATTCGCGACACAGTTTAAATATAACAATGTTGTAGTAGGAGCAAGTTATAGGCGGCAGCGTTTTACAAAACCTTATAATATAGAACTTGAGACACTTAATAATACAGGTCTTGGGAACTTGATCTTAAGGATCTTCTCTTAGAACATTTAATACACCCCCATATAGTATTCAAATACGCAGACAGATCGTACTTAAGATTTATTTTCTTATTTATAATTAATTCTGTCAGGATCTAGGTCTCTTCGAAGAAACGAGCGTACTTTAGGCACTTAATTTTATTTCACAGAGACAGAATAACACCACCGTACAGTTTAAGCTCCCGAAGAAGAATAGCCAAGCTAAAGATCACCTTCTCTTTTATGCTAAAAATGGCGGAACTCATGCCAATTCAAAGGTCAATAGATACACTTTGTACTGTAAAATTAATGCCATGAACAAAAGAACTTCCTCTAACAAACATAATATTAAATACATCAAATTAAAATTGATTACCGATGTTATTAACTAAAAGTAGTATATTTCAATAAAAATAATAGAATAACAAAAATTACAACTGATTATCAATAAATAACTACTTTGAAAGCTTGCATAGCCGAAACAGAAGCAATTATTGCAATTGATACTTTTTAAAGCAAGAATTACTGGATATTGTACCAAACCTTACAATTATAGAAAGAAAGAAAGAAAAATATTTATACAATACAAGTTGCAAGAAAAAAAAAACATTAAAAAGTACAAAATAATAAAAACACAAATCAATAACAATAAGAACTCAAGTGAAAGAAGTACTCAACTTGTATTGAAATGGTGCTCACTCAGCCAATTGTCGAACATCACAGAGATGTCGCGACGCTGATCCTCCGTGGGCACCTTTTCAGAAGGTAATATTAACGCACAAAATTTTAATATTTTAATAAGCACCAAATTCAGCAGATATTGAAGAACAGTGTCAGCTCCTCTCATCTCACGGGGAGTCGTAAGAGTCGACGATGAGAAATTCTACGGGATGCTGGGAGCAGGGTCGTTCCTTAGCTGCGATCACCAACTTGCCTGCACAGCGTGGTGATTATGGGCTCCCCAATAGATCGTAATCCATTGGGGAGGCCCATGTTCAGCAGTGGACTTTATAATGCTGACATGATGTTGATGAATGAGTACTATACATCAAGAAAGAATCATACTTAAATATTTATCTAATCAAATATAATCATAATAATTATTCATATTTTCTATTGAAGCAGTATATTACTTACTGACATTGATAAGTACCAGACTTTTGAACCACTGCTATGTCGTAGATGTGGTGAAGAAGAAGAGTCTATTCTACCTGCGACTCGCTGGTTGCTTGCCGAATGTGTCTCCGGGTGGTGGCCTACCCACAGCCACGAGACTATGGGCTCCAATCTGCAAAGACTGTCATTAAGATGATGGTAACAATATTTGGAGATTTGTAGTGAAAGGCAAGGGGATGCACAAAAGATCCGACATAAGGGTCAAAGTGCGCCACGGACAGTCTGTGGTTCCCGTGATAAGATAAGATAAGAAGTAACAAGATATTTTATATCTGATAGATGGGAAGTTCGTCAGGTACTTTAGCATAAGATCTTTCCAACTTGTTCGAGTATGTCATACACTAATCCTCTCCGTCTCCTCTCAAGAACTAGTTTTCCATCGTTCTATTACACCATCGATAAGCTTGTTTATATGATATGCTAGTCGATTACATTTTTACAGCAAAATAATAATTAGCTTCTTATAGATTGTGCTGAGCGACGTTAAACGTTTTGGAATAAACTTATTGAAAATAGTAACAGATAAACTGACAATCCTTGACAAATTTTAAAAAAGAATCCATTTGCTTTTATTTCTGAATTATGGTACCGCTCATATCTCTTTCATTGTTATTGTTATATAGAATTTCCATTTTGTATTTAAAAATTTGTGAATCTTTAACACTTTATTTTGAGCATGAGCCTGTGAGTGTTTTGCCAGTTCTTCTAACAGAACGGTCGCTCGGAACTGTCACTTATATTCACTTAAGCTTAATTTTTTTTTGTTTTTTAATTGTTTTTTTGCATATAAGGGAATCTAAGCTTTGCTATTTCAGTGTAGTATATTCTGATTGTTTTTTATATTAATTTTTTTGGCCCTAGAACCTTACACACAGTAATGCATATAAAAATATGAACCTAAAGATGTCAGAATAGAACTCCACCGCCCGCCCACCCTCTTTAATTTTATGAGAAGTCTTAAGAGTCGACTAAGTGAAATCCCACCAACTGATGAACAGCAGCGTCATTCGTCGTGTTGTTGAACTGCAATCACTAATGTTAGGGGAATAATTGGGTGACTTGAATAGTTCTAGCAGCAAAGCGCCACACACCTGTCTTTGCCAATCCTCAGTCTTCGCGATGACTTTAACCAGAATCCTCCTCACCGTAGTGCCACCAGAACAAGATAGTCGTGTTCAGTACACTTTTAAGGGAGAGATGACAATAGCACACCGAGAGTACCTGGTGCTGGTTTTTAGACTGACCCCAGTCAATTACCATAACGGTCATCATCATCATCAACACCATCATTTCAGCCATTTAAACTCCAATGCTACACATAGGCCATCCTAATTGTTTTCCACGTTTAATCAGTCTTGTGCCGCTTGCATCCAAAGGCTTCCCGCCGCCTTGACCAGATCACCGGTATACTTGGTGGGAGGGAAGGCCGCCCTCTACTAAGTTTGCTGATTCGTGGTCGTAACGGTCAAAGTGAAGATAAGAACCAAAAATAGCAGACTCGCATAATGTTGTGAACAGCACCAAACACAAACAGTTAAAAAGCTTTCGTGATAATCGCGCCGTTATTTAGCTGCTATATTTTAATATCAGACACCCGCTCGGCTCGCCAGTTAAAAATCTGTTTAATGGTGGAAAAGCGCGGGTCGTACCTGCTGTGTCCTGGGTTAATGTACATTTACTACATTACTAGGGAACTGGGGCCCAGATTATTTTATACATGACTATATCATCTAGTGATGCAAGGAACGGTAATACGATAGAGGATGATCCTCCATCCGATGAATCGATGATCTGGGGGCCTACCGCCGAATTCGATAGATTACCGGTAATCCATCTAGATCAAACTTTGTTTTGCGTTCATTAATTCCTACCGGGGAATCTGCCGACAGCTTCCTCTCATTCATGACCTTCAGTCCGTGACAGACCAATAGGTAAATGGAGAACGCCATTTTGTTTCGATTTCCATGAGTTCGGCGGTACGACAGAATCAATTCGAAATCCATTTTGCCTTATAATCGATTGTCATCGAACTCGGCGGTAGGCCCCCTGCTCAAGGCGGCGGGAAGCCGAGTAAATACAGGCAGCTTAGTATCGCTCATTGTGGAAATCTATTGCGTAGCCTTTGGTCAGCATTGTTCGTCATTTGAGACAACAAAATGCACACCTATGTCTGTTTCATGAATTATGTAATTATACATTGTTCTTCTTCTTGTTGTGTCGCGTGGTGGGGGCAAATAATCCTTTTTTTTCGACTTTCCGGAGGGCTCCTTGTTAGACAGCACGGGCCCCCTGACCCCGCCGCCTAAGACCCTCCTGGTGCTGCTGGACAAGCCCTCCTGGCCCGCCCGCTGCGCCCTCCACAGGTTCCTCTTAGTTTCCTCCCCGGTAGTCAGTACTAAGGGCACCCAGAGTCACCAATCTCTGGGTGTTACCTTTTCACTTAGCCCTCCCACCAAGACAAGGTGGAGAGCAGTCGGGGGGGGGGGGGGATAATCCTCATTGTGCTAACCCTAGTGTAATTGTAATTGGTATAACCCTAGTACAATTCCAGACTATCATATACCCTTTACATTTGACAGGGATCAAGGGGAAGCTGGGTTATAAGTGAAGTAAAGTGAAATTTTCTATAACTGAAGAATCTTTACAAAGAAGGATAATATAAAGATCCCAACAATATCTAAAGGCGGAAGTCAACCTCACCTGCAATGCATGTGGTGCACCAGTTGATCAACAGACCAGGCTCTGGCGAACTTAACAGTGCGGCATGTGTGCGCAGCACATGAAAGTATGTGTGTTTTTGTTTCATTTTTATGTGACAATAAAATATTTCATTCTTACTGCCTTTCTATGCTCAGCACTCGCTTCCATATCATCATCATCATATCCTAGCATTATCCCGGTTGCCCGAGACTTAAGCTTAGGGCCCAGGGTCTGCTCACTTTTTTCTTTTTATTTGTTTTACGTCGGTAACAAAGTGCGTTTACGCACTACCTTCCGGCCAAAGGGGGACCGAAAGGGAGTGTGGGACTCACCACCGGCAGACGCGACTGCCAGCAGTAATATCCACTAAAAATCATCCGACGACGCCCGCCGCTTGTTGAGAAAGAGGCGGGGGCCAGCACCTGGATTGCAGCTTCTGACACCCCGCCTGCAGCCAACGTCCCCCGGACCAAAACCGGGAGGACCTCCTCAGAGAGGCGCAGTGAACGCGCCCCTCCTACCTCCTTGTGCGACCATAGCGTGTGTGGCCGACTTCTCGGAGGGTCTGTGGTTAGACAGCAAGGGCCCCCTGCCCCCACTGCCTAAGACCCTCCTGTTCCCTTTTCCCTGGCGCCTCCTGCGCCCTACCGGGAGGTACTCATTCCCCCACCACGACAAGGTGGAGACCAGTCGGGGAGGCAGGGTCTGCTCACTGGCTCAACCAGATTTGACTGAATATTAGTTATTACGTGGAGCGACTGCCGTCTGACCTCCGCAACCCAGAGGAAAACATCACTCTATGGTTTAACCAGCTGTCAGTCTGTTAGAAGACACTGACTTCCTAATAACGACCGCCATTGATGTTCATGACAGCCGGGACAAACAGCTTAACGTGCTTTCCGAGGCACGGAGCAAGCGATAATTACGCACATAACTTCAGGTTTTGAACCCGAGACCCTCTGAATTTAAAAGCAAGGGCACTCGCCACTATCGCCGTTTACAGCACTCGCTTCCATACATTAGTTTTTATTATTCCCTTCTACGTTTTAATAAATAATTACTACGTTCTATATCTATTTCCTTTGTTATATGCATAGACAAAAACAATATAACAATTTAAGTTCATGAACATTCTAAATACGCCTCGACATAAAATTCTATGGTCTGTTCCATTTATCTTTACTGAAGGAATTCCATATATTTCTCAATTATTCAGCGTAAGGGCAACCCCGGCTCCATTTCAGCAACCCCTCGAACATCCGAAATTACCCAAAGAACGATTATTCCTCATTGAAATATTCATTTTACCTGCTTAAGAGGCAAATGTGTGTGTGAATACTGTCTTCTGTAAGTATTTTCTTACTAACGAGTGTAGGTGACTTTGTGTTATGTTTAATAAGGCTTTTTGGTGCAATTACCGAGAAGTACGCATTAAGAGGTATTTACCGGGTTATTCGTATGTGTTTGTGCAGCGTTCTAAAACTCATATTTTACCTATGTTAGTGATAATTGTTGAGTTAATACGTGAGAGAAGAACAGGACAAAATTATGTAGTATTTAACCAAGTAACAACAAAAGTGCAAGTAAACCTACTCATTGATTGTTAACATAGTCTATGTTGCAAAAGCGAAAGCTTAAATAGACTGTTGTATTCAGTTTTGGACATTTCTTTGTAATAACATTTTGATGAATACAACATAATTATATATGTAAATACTGAAAGCTGTATTCATATAAATACAACGTACGTTAGTTGTTAAAATTTATTTTGAATACTAAATTGATGAAGCGCTCATAGCTCCGTGGTGCTCGGTGGATGGAAATGATCACCTAAGTAAAGCAGAGTTTACAGAGGTCAGTCCTTGGATGGGTGGCCGCTCATGTGGCATTTGATATCAAACGCTTCCGTGCTTGGAAAGGCACGTTAAGCTGGTCCCAGTTATCCCTAACTGTGGTAGTCGTTCAGCCTTGTTAGAGGCCTAATTGGGCGGCTTGAAAAATTCTAATAGCAGGACGCCATACACCTGCCTCCGCCAATCCGCACTGGGTCCGCGTGGTGGAGTATGACCCAATACCCTCGCATCTTGGTATGTGAGAGGGCCTCTTGCTCAGATATGGGACGCTAATGGGCTTAGATGATGATGATGACTAAATTGATATATCACAGTATCTATACAGCCTAGATAAATAAAAAAAATTGACGTGTGGCACTCGGAGACTGCCGCGGCAAAGCTATTGCATAGCATTTTTTACCAACTAATGCAATTATAATTATATATTTATTTTATTTATGCAGTATTTTTTCTAAGCAAAACTTGAAACTGTAAGCAGGCATGAGTCACTAGATTGCGGGGTTTTTTTTAGAATTAGAATTAGAATTAGAATTATTTATTTGTGAAACATAGGTGAAGAACATATATACATTAATCATACATGTCAAGGTCTTAAATAGATAAGTGTTGCACTATGCTTTGTCATTGTTGACATACAAATATTAAAGTCAGGTTCATCAAAGTTCTATCAATTTTATACATTAAAATAATCAAATTTAATAATGTCCACTACAAGAAAGAAAAACAAAAACACACACAAGAGGATCATAGCAAAAGAACATGCTAGAATAATATGAATTAATAAAATTACAGAATTTAATCAAATAGTCATTCAAAATTAAAATAGTCATACAAGTCAACATTAATAATATAAATTTATAAAATTACAGAATTTAATCAAATAGTATTATCATTAAAATAGTCATCCAAGGTATAATAACATTTCTCAACTAATAACTTGTGAAGACACTTTTTGAATTTCTTTAATGGCATACATTTTATAGCATCAGGTATTTTATTAAAAATTTTTGGTGCAACACCAAAGAAGCTCTTTTTCATTAACGCAGTATTACATTTCAACGTGCATAGTTGATTTTCATATTGACTCCGAATGGGGGTCTTCTTAACTGTTGAAAATTTTGTAAATAAATGTGGATTTGATTTTATAAATAATGCAGTTTCTAATATATATAGAGCTGGTAGCGTTAATATTTTTAATTTCTTGAAGTAGGGAACGCAACTATCTGTTGACTTTAAATTACACATGGATCTTACACACCTTCTTTGAACCTGTCTCATCTACGTGAACCCCCTAGTGGGGGTCACGGCGCGGTGCCGGGGCATGTGCCCCCTGGCCGCGGTTTCTGACGGCTCCCGTGAATACGGGAGCGGCGTTGGGGCGGCTGTTCAGCCTTGTCTACGTCCGGAGGTGTCATGTCCGGTGGGCGCCGCGATCAAGCCCTGGGCGATCAGCGCCTTGGGCGATCAGCGGCGGTGGGGTGTCTGTCCAGGTTGGTGCTCCCGTCAAGTCCTAGGTCTCCTGAGGGATGAGGCTGCGGGCATAAGCCCTGGCATCCGGTGAACGCGCATGAAGCGGCGCCAGGCCCCGGATGTGATCGTGGCCTGACGCATCCGCACGCGCGAACATCGGTCCCGCCAGTCGACCTATGAAGGATTCCACACTCTCAAGCCTCAAATCCCTCGCGATCGTAGCGTTTCTCACGTAGCGAGGCGCCTTGACGATCTGGCGTAGGGTCTGGTTTTGAAAAACCTCCAGTTTCTTCCTGTTCTGCTTCTTGGTGAGTGCGTACCAGGCTGGGGCTGCGTAGGTGATTAGGGGCCTAAGGTAGATTTTATAGACCCCTAGCTTCACACTAGTGGCAAGCGTCGAGTGCAGCACTGGACGGAGCAGGTGCCGCGCCGTCTTGGCTTTCGCGACTATCATCGCTACGTGAGGCTTCATACTCAGCTTACGATCGATCGTGATCCCTAGGTACTTGACCCGTGGCGACCACGCGATCTCGAGTCCATGCAGGCGGAGTGGTGGTGGGAGTATCGTGGTATGTGGGACGACTATGGTTTGGGTCTTCCTGACGTTAACCGATAGTCGCCACTTGTCCAGCCATTCTGGCAGGAGGTCAAGCGTCTCTTGGACTCTTCTCGCCGCGAAGTTCCTCCTGTACGACGATGAGTAGTACGCTGCGTCATCGGCGAATAGCGCTAGGTGTACTCCCTCCGAGACAGGCAGGTCATCTGTGAAGCGTGCGTACAGGGACGGCGAGAGGCAGCTTCCTTGAGGTAGGCAGCTTCCTTGAGGTTCCACCTTCTTTGCATTCTAAATATCAGTTCCCTATTTGTTGATTGCCCCCAGAAAACAACACCATAACGGAGAATAGAGACTACAAGTCCATGATAGGCTGTTAACAGTGTCTCAGAATTAACTCTCTTAGACAATTGAAACAACAGATACGCAGATTTACTCAGTCGCTTACAAACCACTTCCAGGTGAGGTTTCCAAGTCAACTTATGGTCTACAGTTATGCCTAAGAATTTTGCACTCGTAACTTCTTCTATTTTACACTCGTCGTAGGTAATATTAAGGGGTGGATTCTCACGTCGTTGATGAAACTGCATAATTTTAGTTTTTTTCAAATTGATCACAAGATTATTATTATTTAGCCAATTAATTATGTCATTCAGCGAGGTATTGATCTCATTTCGATATGTGTTTGGATCAGTGCATTCTATGATAGCCGTACTGTCATCTGCAAAAAGTACCATTTTGTTTCTCAAATTTCTTGGGAGATCATTGATATATATTAAAAAAAGTGAGGGCCCGAGTACAGAGCCCTGAGGCACACCATACCTCACGGATCTCGCTTCAGAGACATATGTAATTTCCAATTTGCTTGTAGGACAAATTCTGGAAATCTCAGTACACTGTGTCCTATCACTTAGGTATGATTCTAGGAGTTTATGAATGTTTCCTCGAATGCCGTACTCGTGTAACTTTTGCAGCAAGATCTGATGATCTACGAAGTCAAAAGCTTTTGACATATCCGTGAAGATCGAGCACACAGGATTTTTTTTATCCACAGAAGTCATAATACTTGATAGTAGGTCAAATAGTGCCATATTAATATTAGTATTCTTTCTAAATCCTTTTTGTTCATTGCAAAATAACTGAAACTTCTCGAAATACGTGTAAATGGAATTATATATTATTTTTTCAATAACTTTTGCGAAAACTGGTATTTTTGCAATAGGCCTGTAATTTTTAACATCAGTCTTGTCATTATTTTTGTAAATGGGTTTAATAACTACCTTCTTGAGATTAGTAGGGAATATACCATCGGAAATGCAAAGATTAATTATGTGCGATAACGGTGTCGCTATGACTTCCTTAACATATTTTATTACTCTAGTTGAAATACCGTCGTATCCTACTGTACTAGTATTTTTTAAGCTACTTATCACTTTTATAATGTCAGTATCTGAAACTGGTAGCATAAATAGAGACTGCGAAGTTGAGTTTTCAATAACATTTCTACACGAATGTGTTGATGGAGTATTATTAAGGTTTGTTTTTGAATTATTTTCTATAATCTCTATAAAATATTTATTGAATTCATTCGCAATGTCAAGGGGATGTGTAAGAGTTGATTTATCATTTTGTATGGTCAAAATTGGTTCTTGCGGCAGACATACTTTGGATTTATTAATAACCTGCCAAGCAGCTTTTGATTTATTTTGAGACGTCTTTATGAAGTGGTTGTTTTGGGCCTTCTGGGTTAAATTTACTATTCTTCTATAAAGCTTGGAATACTTTTTAAAAGCAAGTCTATTTTTTGTGTTCGGATTATGCCTATATGTCCAAAGTAGCTGCCTTTGTTTTCTGCTACATATTTTTATCCCATTCGAAATCCATTTGGTTTTTTTACAAGTATGAATGGTTACTATTTTTTCTGGGAAACACAATTTGTATAGCAATATAAAGTCATCTATAAAATTTTCGTAGGATTCATTTGCGTCTTTAGCCTCGTATACTAGTCGAAAAGTTAGGTTTTTTAGATGATTTTTAAATTTCATTAAGTTATCTACTGATATTTCCTGTTTAGTTGTTTTCCAATATTTAATCATGCAGGTTTTTTTAATAGGAACTTGCAGTAGTTGTGATGTGTGGTCAGACAGAAGTAAATCTATTATTTCAGCTTTACAACCTTTACGGTAAGAATGTGCAAAATTATCTAAGCAAGAGTTACTAGCCAATCTGGTTGGTTTATCAAGTTCTAATTTGAGATTATATTGCAAGAGAAAGTTTTCAAATTCTATTGTGATTTTATTTCTCTTTAACACATCAATATTAAAGTCTCCGGTTAATATAATTTTTTTATTTGTACATACGCAAAGTCTTCTCAATATATTGTCCAGTTTTTCATAAAATACATTATAATTATATTTTGGAATCCTGTAAATGCATATTACAACAATATTATAAGATGTCAGTTCAATACCGCAACATTCGAAGACACCTGACACCGACTGTTTTGCAATATCAGTCAATTCTCTAAATTGCAGCCCTGCTCTTACAAAAATGCAAGTTCCTCCACGTTTGACACTTCTGGTAAAAAAGGCAGCTGGGCAGAAATTAGGTATATGCAATATACATTCATAGCCCGCCTCTATAAAATGCTCTGTTATACAGATAATATCTACCTTTGTTCCCTTACTAGAAAGCTCGTCTAATTTAACTACTAACAAATCTGACTTATTCATAAGCCCTGCTATGTTCTGATGGAGAATGGTAAGGTGGTAGTTATAGAAAAAACTGATTCTCTATTGTTTTTGTTAATATTAGCGGTTCAGTTTTATTTTCTTGAGAGCAACCAACTTGTGAGTGTATGTGGTGGTCTTTGGTATTTACAATATCTAGGTCTAGGATTAAATCATGTAAGTCTGACAAAACATTCATAAAGCCTTTGTTATTCAGGTGTGCATGCCGTTGGTTATACGTATCCCACGTGTATGGAAGATTAAGATTTGAATCTAGTATAAATGCATAATTGTAAGTCTCAACATCCATGTAAATTAGATTATTAAAAGTATCAACTCTGCTGTTAAACATTATATTTGTATTGTCCATAAATTTAAAAGTTGGCAGACATATTATGAAGTTGGTATGATTAAGTGGTAATAATTTATCTCTAATATAAGTAACAAACTCAATATAATTATGCGTTTTTGTAAAGTCGTCTTTACCAATAAATATAATACAATAATCTAATTGAGAGAAGTTACGTACTTTTAGATCAATGTCCTTTAACAAATATTTCATTCCGCATCTGGGAGTACGGTAGTGACACATATTAAAGTTCCCTAAATGAGTTCTTTCACTCAATGTTTGTAATCTGTTGGATGTTTCACTACTCAAAATACAAATGTTATTCTTAACAGGTGGAGGTGATGGAACATGAGATTTCGCGCTAATAATATTATTCAATGAGGCGACACCTTGAGTACATCCAGCGTCAATGTTAACTTCATGTCTGCTTGGCGCTCTTGTCAAACTTTCCGATGTCTGCGTCTGTTTTGTTTTTGTATGAGGAGTATGAATGTTCTTCTTTGGTGTTTGAACTCTGGACTTAAGTGGACTACTGACAATTACTTTGTATGTTTTATTTTTTTCTAATAGGTCGGCATTACTTTGCTTCAACTTATTATTTTCTAGCGATAATATTTCAATTTCCCTATGCGCACTTAGCAATTGATTTTTTAGTTCTTCTATCTCTTTCTTATAAATAGTAATTCGGTTATCATCCTCGTCCTCAGATATATCTGGCATAGAATTTGAGGTACAATCCATCGTTTGCGAAATTATGTCGCTGTCATCCTTATCCGGTTCCGATTGGGTGCGTTGTCTTCGATGCGTTATATTTCCAAAGAAATTCATTCTTTTAAGTCAGTTTATTTTGCTTTTGCTAATTTAAATTTTAAGTTATTCAAAAATATAGTAAATATTTTTATTTTCTACCAAAAAACTTAATTTTTTTTATTCTGGTATCAGAAGGTTTTTTGTAGCAACACTTTTCTATTTTTTTATAATAGCAACACTGGTCAGTGTGTCAATTTCATTTCCGCTCCTTGGCACTAGGTGGCGCTGTTTGCCATGAAGTATTTATTATTTGTAGTAGCAACCCCTATGTTAATGTCAATTTTTTAAAACGTCAATGTCAATATCGGTTTCGCTACTCACTACTAGGGGCGCCACTTATGGTACAAAGTTCACTTTTTTAAAACAAAACATTGTACTTAACCGTTTTATTATTTTATATGAATTTGCTAGTAATTAACTCGCCACTTATTATGTTTGAAATGTTCTAATGATGAGAGTACCTTTGTATGGGTCCAATATAGTTGTTTTTGTCCGTGATTAGCACTTTTTGAAGCACAATAACGTTCAAAAGTCCAAAATATTAAACACAATGTTTTTATTGCATGTCTTGGTTTATAGAAGTCACCAACAATTTCACATATGTAGTTCGATACGTCTATTAAGATTCGCTACAATACACATCACTTATACTAAGGTTTACTATTTATTTAGAGTTTTAAGATACGCGGCGATGTTTACTTAATGCTGTGTTGCCAGCCTCTTCTCTCTCCTCTCAGGGGTGAAGAAGGGGATTACCTGCGCATGCGCAGTAACGCCGCTACAACCAATGCCACCTAAAGGCGGTTTGGTGAACTGAAGAGACAAGCGTGATATTTCAAGAAGTCATTAAAAGTTCTATTAATAGATGGAAAAACTAAAAAGTATCCCCGCTGTGCCGGTCGGAGTGGGGGGTGTTAGGTTTTTTTTTGTTACGGAATGTCTGGATTCGGTCTCCATGCTCTAAAAGCTATGCAATAGCTTAAAATTGTATAATCCCACGCCACTGTATTTGCTCAGACATGACAATCCCTTTGTCATCACTGTTTACGTACCCCTGTATGCATAGGAAAAACCCATACCAGAACTGGGCCTTAAATCTTGTCTGGAAATCTCATTTAAGGGAAAAACACGTATCTAGTTGAGTTATTTCTCGATTTTTCAGGAACATTCAGTTGCGCGGGAATTGTCACAATGTAATTTTTACCCATCACTTGCATTCTAGATAAAACGTTTATTTCTAATAAATAACTAGCGACCCGCCCCAGCTTCGCACGGATGGTATGCTAATATGAATAGTGACGTATAATACATAATTACAGAATGTCTCTATATAGGCCGCGAATACCTACCACCGCCGCAACCATAATTTTTCGATTTAGCGTAAGTTTATTCGTTTGATATCTTGTAAAGTACTGATCGAAATTACATGATGTAAAAGACAAATTTAATCTATGTCTAATGTCCAAGCTTACTAACATGTTTATTTTGATAAGAATTAATGTCATACAAACTTAAAATGGCTTCGATAATAAGTCATTGTTTTTAGTAAAAAGTAAAAGATAAAATTGGTTATTGTGGGGTATTCTTGAGAGATAGACATATACCATCACAGACTTTTTTGAAGAATTTTGTAAGTTGTACAATATTGTAGTACATTATTTTGATTAATCTCGTAGGGTTTGGCCAGCGTTTGAAATATAAGCGCAAAAAAGTGAGTTGAATTACGACATCACATTAGAAATCTCAAAAATTGACAGTGTTCCACTACTATATTATGCTTGTATTATACATATAAACCTTCCTCTTGAATCACTCTATCTATTGAAAAAACCGCATTAAAATCCGTTGCGTAGTTTTAAAGATTTAAGCGCACATAGGGATATAGGGACAGAAAAGGCGACTTTGTTTTATACTATGTAGTGATGCAAGTTACATAAAAACATATCCCACAAAACCGTTTGACTGGTTTGTCTGTAGGTCACAGTGTCTTTTATACTAATTACAATTTATTTTAAAAATAATATTTTTGCACATACACCAATTTAGTGTTTATTCAAATTTGCTTTGAACTTGTTTTTGTTTGTTTCCATTCTAATGGCTTCAGGTATACTATTTAAAAGGTATGGAAGCCGTTTTTTTATAGTCCTGTCACCATAATTATTATATACTCTGGGTACATTGAGTTTACCGGCGGTCATTGAGCGAGTATGAGTATTGTTGTCGACGCAAGTTAGACCATGCTCCCGACTGTTATGGTTGTTAACTGCTAGCAATATAATCTATAATCTAAGTGGTAGAATAAAACTACCTAAACCTAGAATTCCTACTATATCTGTTTAGACGACAACCCGTCACGATAACACCCAACAATGCAGCTGTCTTGGTGTGCTGCCAACAGCAAAAATGGATTCCGTTGTGCCATGTCTCTTTAAAGCTTAGATAAGTGTTACTAGCCCTTTGGATTTTAAGTGCAGAGAAATATGTCGCGACAGAAATAACATTGGATATGTTTGAAATGAAAAAGATGACATGTAACAAAAGCGGGTTAATTATAGAAGTGTACTTAAAGATATTGTAAAAGTATAATGTGACTGTTTTTTTTTTGGGAGCTACAACTGCCAACGAACTATTTTACAGTTTGGCAGATGTTAAGTATTTGTTGTCATGATTTAAATAAACACTTTTTCTTTTCTTTGGGCGAAAATATTTTATCACCATAAAAATATAAATTTACTAGATCTATCTTTAAATGGTCGAAAACAACTTGTGAACACTTGCACACTAAATATAAAATCTAATCAAATCACATAAACAAAGTAAAGAACTAGAGTCTAACCCTCTATAAATCCAAATGTACAATAAAAAACCACTAAGCTCTGGAATTCGTTGCCGGCTCATGTGTTTCCTATTTCCTATGATCCCGGGTCTTTTAAGCGGGGCGTGAAACGGCATTTTAGCAGGCCGTCATGAGTGGATGCGCTTTATACCGTGCTTATTTCACGTTATAAAGCGCTTTCATTTCCTTATTGGACTGCATCGACTGCTTATCATCAGGCAGGATGTAGTCATTATGACGTGTCACATTGAAAAAAAAAAAAACTTGGCTACTGGACCTTAATTACTTAGAAACAGAACACATCTTCCATAACCCCGACATGCTGTATATTTACTACTCTGTCAAGAAAGTACCGGGAAAAAATCAATAATACACAAAACTTTTGTTATTCTTCTCAATATATCTTATCACCTTCAAAGTATGCTCCTTCAGAAATGATACACTTATGCCAACGAATAATCAAATCATCAAAACATTTATTAAACGCTTTTTCCGGAATTGAGTTCAGTACTCGCCGCTAATTCTCCTTTATGTCTTCTACCGATTGGAAACGGGTGCCACGAAGTGGTAATTTGAGTGTAGGAAAAAGAAACAATTCGGCTGGAGCCATATCTTGTGAATATGGTGGTTGACCGTTTACCGTTTGACCTTGCGGCAGGAATTCCGAGTGCACAAAACCGCGATAGTCAAAGAAAACAGTCAACATGACTTTGATTTTCGATCTACTCTGACGTGGCTTTTTCGGGTTTGGTTCAGTTAGAAGGCGCCATTCCGAAGCTTGTTGACTAGTTTGCATGTCAAACTCGTAAACCCACGTCTCGTCACCAGCAACAACGTGTTTCATGTTGGGTCGGTATTGACTCGTTCTAGCATGTCCTCAGCGACTCTTATGCGATTTAGTTTTTGAAGAAAATTCAGGTCTTTTAGGACTAGCCGGGCGGCAACACTTTTCATTCCCAAATTATAAGTTAAAATGGTACGGATCGACTCGTGACATACAGAAAGTTCGGCGGCCGTCTGTTTCAAACTTGAATGAGGATTTTCAGTCATAATTTCCTTCACTTTTGCGATGTTAACTTCAGTTGCAGACGTTGATGGCCTACCAGAACGAGGCAAATCTTCCATCATATCTCGACCGCTTTTGATCGCTTTGTACCAATCATAAGCACGTGTTTTTGATGAAGTCGATTCACCGTAAGCCTTCTGTAACAGCAATGTTTTTGTCCATTATGAAATTCGCAATACACACTAGATATTATAAAACTAAAAACAGCACTGTTTTTAATATAAATGACAGATGCAACTCAAACTCCTCGCCAAAATGGAAAACCAATTGTGCCAATTTAACAACACCACAAAAAACCATTTTTTTATTTTTTTTATTTTATTTAAAATAAATAAACTATCACCTAAGTAAAGTTGGGTTCCTGAGATCAGTGCTTGATTGGGTGAACATTTGTGTTACATACTATTAGTTTCGTGCTTTGGAATGCACGATAATTGTTACAACAGGATGCTACACATCTGGCTCCGCCTATCCAAACTGGTGGAGGTTCTGAGTACTCACAGAAGAGCTCTCGCGAACCATAGTGAAATGGTGAAACCCTCTTGGATCGTAAGAGGAGGATCAGTGCTTAGTAGTACGACGTACGTAATATTTGTGGTTTGCAGCACATTTCATTAATATAATGTTATTATTGTTAAAATTAGTTTATCCTGTAGCTTGAGTATGTCATGCTCACTCAAATCTCTTTGCGGTGGTGGCGTCATGCGTCGGGTCGTTGCGTTCCCTTAACCCTATACTTGGCAAAAAAAAAAAAGTTGTATTTCCAAATGATTTTACAAACACAGCTTATTTATGCACCTAGGGTCTACGGAAAAATATTAAAAAAATTACCACATTATTATAAAATAAGATACTGAATGTATCTCTCAGGATACGTTGCCAAGTTACCAGAAAAATTAACTCAAATTGGTTAGTATCCTATAAGACACATTGCCAGGTTATGTGAAAAAAGAAAGAACATTTTTTAATATTTTTTGTGATAAGTGCACTTAAAATAATTACAACTTAAGACAATAATTAACTAATATTGCACATATACCAGGAAAATAAATGACTTCTCATGCTAACGAAACAAAAGATAACTCACAATTGTCAAATAAATGAAAAAACTACATATAAAATTACAAATTATGAAAATGAACAAAATAATTTCGTTCTGCTTTACAGCAGAGGCGCAGAAGGCACTTTGAGCACGAAACTAAAGTTTGCCCCTGAGTACAAAACTTACACCTTCCTTTTGAACCAAATATTGGGAAATGACCAAAATTATCATAACGTACATTATGCGGAGGTCTTGGTTTTACAGGAGCTTGGATCACTTTTCGCGGCGTTGGTCCAGGAACTTCATTAGTTCTCATTTCTCCCCGGCCGCGCTTCAAAAGGCTCTGTGACAGTTGATATCTAAACCTTTTCAGGGGCATTGTTTTTTCTTGGCTGTGCCGTCGAAATAAGATCCAACTATTGTTGACGCAGATATCGATTAACTGCGACACAATAGGCAAATACCAGCGATGGCCTCTAAAATCAGTCCTGTAGAGGGCCACCAACATATCCGCTAAATCAACACCCCCCCATATGGGCATTATAATGCTTGATTATGTTTGGGCAAGGTACAGCAATCTTTCTTCTTGTTACTTTGTCGTAACGTTGAATGGTTGAATGGTTACAGGTTCAGAAGTTGCATCCCCCTCGACAGGTTACAGGAACAGGAACAGGACAGGTACTCCACCTTGGCGTGGTGGGGGGGCTGAGTACCTCCCGGAGGCCGGGAAAAGATAACACCTAGAGGTCGGCGACTCTGCCCGGTGCCCTAAGTACTGACTACCGGGGGGGAAACTAAGAGAGACCTGTGGAGGGCGCAGTGGGCGGGCCAGGAGGGTCTTAGGCAGTGGGGGCAGGGGGCCCCTGCTGTCTAACCATGGACCCTCCGAGAAGTCGGCCACACATGCTATGGTCGCACGGGGAGGTAGGAGGGGCGCGTCCACTGTGTCTCTCTGAGGAGGTCCTCCCGGTTTTGGTCCGGGGGATGTTGGCCGCGGGCGGGGTGACAGAGCTGCAACCCAGGTACTGGCACCCCGCCTCTTTCTCAATAAGCGGCGGGCGTCGTCGGAAGATTTTTAGTGGGTATTACTGCTGGCAGTCGCGTCTGCCGGTGGTGCGTCCCACACCCCCTTTCGGTCCCTCTTTGGCCGGAAGGCAGTGCGTAAATGCATTTTGTTACCGACGTAAAACAAAAAAAAAGGTTCAGAAGTTGCATAACTGCTAACTGTAGTTACGCATTTATTATCTAGCCATTTTACAATGCAGATTTTATTTTTATTACATACTACCTGCAAATACGTTCCTCTAGGTTTTTTTTCAGGTCTTTATCTGAAAGTAGTTTCTGTTGTGCACCTCGCAATCTGTTAGATCTAATGGTACCCAAAGAAAATATGCCCATTTCTTCTCGTAAATGCTTTATCAACTCTAGGCTGGTAAAGAAGTTGTCGCCTGTGCCGGCTAATTGAAACACCGCTACGTGCGCTGTCCGTACATTTGGTATGCGAAATTATTAAAAAAGTAAGTAGGTATATTACAAAAACTCTTGGAATATTATTATGTTGTGTGTAATTATATACCCTGTTATTATATACCTACTCGCATGAAATTATCGCCCAAAACCTAGATTTATAAAATTGTTACGTTATTGGTAATGTATCTAACAGCATACGTTACCCGGCAAAGCAAAATCTTAGGATACCTAGCAACGTATCCTACAGGACACGTTGCCCGACCGAATAAAATCTTAGGACACTTGGCAACGTATCCTGCAGGACACAGTCAACTTTGATGTTAGTTAACAAAGCCAATTGTAGCTACTATTGTTATTTTATTACTTAGCAGCATAGACACGGACATAGAAAATAACATAAAACCAGTTTCCAGTGTAATTGTCTATAGTAAATTACTAATATAGATATGTACTTGCCTTCTTTCGCGGAATAGCACCTAACCGGCTCGCCATTTTGACAACTTTTGAATGAGTTTGACAATGAGATGAGTCAAATGTCAGTTAGGAGCATTCGGAAACGTGTTCGTTAAATTAAAATAACATTGCGTTTAAGTTTTACACAAATAATGATAAAGGGTTTTTTTTTTAAATTCACTGTGTCCTGACAGATACGTTACCAAGAAAAGGGTTAAATATGGTTGAGCGAAACGATGGCTGGTTCATGCGTCATACTCGTGAACGGGTGCCGCCAGTGGGGACTGGTCTGCTCAAGTCTATGTTTATTCGTACTCATACTCGTATCGTATAACTTAAAATAAAAAGTTATTTTCTTCTTTTATTTTAAATCATGTGACCGCAGAACACAGTTTTTTGTAGATGTGTCAAATTGTTTTACTACTAAGTACATATTCTTGTAACTGGCGGGAAAAAAAACAAACCTTGACGATTTTCTTGCCCATTCTTTTACGATCAAGCTCCCGCCCGCAGTAAATGGGCGCGCTAGTTTTTAAGTTTTGACGTTCATAAGAGCTCTTTTGAGCCAAACTGGAATAAATGAATATGAATTTGACGTAACGCATTTACCTGTTTTTTTTACTATTTTTGGCTAAGGTTTATAGTGCTGAATGGTACCGGCCTAGAATAGTGACACCCCTTCTCATCTCACGGGGAGTCGTAAGAGTCGACGAAGGGAAATCCTACCAGATGATGGGCAGCAGCATCGAGGCCAATGTTCAGCAGTGAACTCTTCAAGCCTGTCATGATGAAGTTTTGTATCGCTGCAAGTAACAAATCTACTAAAAATCATATCATTATTAATAGTTGGTTAGTAAAGTTTATGTATAGAGTAACATCCAAATTGAAAATGAAAGTCGTAAACAAAAACTAAAAAGCTCTATTTCAAAATTAAGTTTTAACTATTCATAAAAGGAGCAATAACAAACACATCGTAAACGTCTGCTTCATCGACGGCTTCTATAGAGCAACTATTCTAATAGACGTGTAATATAAATGCTAAATGCTTCTGTGTACTTACTATGTTTATGTTTATTTGTAATGAATAAATTTATTTTCTTTCTTTCTGACTTACGACGTTTTAGAAACATTTGATGTCTGACAGTTTTATGTAATCACGGAATTAATTACCTTCAGAGAAAGTTCTAAAAAATTTTTATACTTCATCCTGTCCTCTTATTTCCTCTTTTGAACTATATGGAATTGTATAAAAAAAATTCTTATACTATAGGTAAACAGACAGTCATTGGACAATTAAGCGAATAAAATAATTTGAAGATTTTTTTTCCTTCGACTATTTCAGTATCTCATAAACTGTAGATATATTTGGAAACTAGATAAAATAACCTCAAAATATAACATTTATGAGATTAAAGTCTATTTATCATGTAAATTGTTTGATATCTTACCAATATCCGAGGTGCCAAAACAATATCAATCACCACTTTGCCAAAATCGTAACAAAACTCTAGACTCAACCTTATAAAAATAATTATTTTTCAAGACAATTATCCGTTTCTGTGATAGCCGCCGGGAAATATTTTTTTTGACAGTTAACTACTGCCATCTGTTACAACATATATGAACTATAACAATGTTAGGAACTTATAGATTTAAGAAATAGATATAGATGTCACTTTTTATTTGTTGTTATCTTATTTTTAGCAAATCAAATCCAATAACTATTCAGTGTCCAACGACTGTCTGTTTACCATGTCTTTCACATGATCATCCACACAAGCTTTAACACTCTTATCCGCTCTGGGTCTGTGTGGTGAAGTATGAATACCTGAATCCCTGTCACCTTGGTTTCGAAAAACACGTGCTAAGTGGGACCTTATGGACTGAGGTTATAAAGATGATCCCCACACCTGAGTCCGCCTGTCACCACTGGGTCTGGGATAAAATATAATCTGAACTCAGCTTGCTTCGTAAAACGAAGCCCGTGCTTAACAGTTGGACGTTAATGAGTGTCTTATTTATAGTACACGTCCTTTAAAGTGTCATAGTCTGTCACAAACATCCACCATCTGGGGGCACGGCAGTGCCCCAGCCAAGTCTCCAGCAAAACGGGCACGGCCGTACTATCTTATCTCAAAGCGATTCGCGGCTGTTTTGCGCCCCCTATATCTTCGACGTGGACAAAGCTAAGAGTTTAGGTTTTCGGTGAATAATCCTAGGCATTAGAATAAGCTTAAGTTTGAAATTTCATGCCAATAGAATTAATAGTGTAGAAGTTAAGGTCGATCAAAGTTACACCATTTTGTCACTCACTAACTCACTGACTGATCATCAAAAATCTAAGGTACTTCTAGCAGACTTAGAAACTTTAAATTTTGCACCAAGATAGGTTAAAAATAAATAATAATATATTTGCATAATAATTTTATATTTGCGGTTTGGCAAAACCATTGTGTATGGATTTTGCCTGCATTTTTAACTTTGTTTGTTGTTTAAGTATTCACGTGGTCAAGCATACGTCTCTTTCAAGAATGACTAGTTTGGGTGGATTACATTTAATAAATGTGAATTTTAGTAGTATCAAAGCTCAGGAAACAGTAATAGATGAATATAATCGACTCCGAATCGAAGTCTGGGCGATATATACTTATATATCGCCCAGACTTGTCTACCTTAGAAGTAACGAAGCCTCAGAGAAGAAACAATAGAAATAGATAATGGCTTCTAAGCAAAGCAGTAGCTGAAGTCCAATAAATTATGAGATCACTTAAAAAAAAAGAAAGAAACACACTTACAAAAATTAAATGAGATCCCACCAAAAACATTAGGTACATGTAAAAAACTTTTTAAGTTAAACGGTTTTATGTTAAACATACATTGCAATGTTTAAGATAAATGTACTAAAAACCAAAAAATAATAAAATAGATACAGTCGTGGGAATTATAAACATATGCATAGACTAGACTAAAATAAAACCATGGGGTCGGTTGTCGGTTAATTAAAGTGTAACATTACAAAACAAACATTTTAATGAACGATTGTAGACAATGCCCCACGGTTTTATTTTAGTCTAGTCTATGCATATGTTTATAATATAACATAAAACCGTTTAACTTAAAAAGTTTTTTTACCTATTTTTTTTTCTAGTTTTTAGTTTGAGCCCTTTCATTTGATACCCATATTGATGGGATTGATCTTATCTTATCTTATCTTTTAGCGGGGGCCACAGATTAACCGTGGCGCACTTTGACCCTTATGCCGGATCTTTTGTGCATCCCCTTGCCTATCACTCCAAATCTCCAAATATTGTTACCATCATCTTTATGACAGTCTTTGCAGATTGGAGCCCATAGTCCCTTGGTTGTGGGTAGGCCACCCCCAGGAGACTCATTCGGCAAGCAGCCAACGAGTCACAGGTACACAGCAGGTGTTCCATAGACTCCTCTTCGTCACCACATCTGCGACATAGCGGTGATTGCACTAGTCGCATCCTGTGGAGCATTTTGTTTGTGGCATAATGCCCTGTTAGAGCCCCAATTATCAGTCTGGCTTGATTCCTGCTACCTTCGCAGAGAGCCTTACACCAGCTGCTCCCTGTCTCCCCGATGAAGGCCTTTGAATGCTTAAGTGCCGGTAGCAGCTGCCATTCCGATAGATGTTTCTCCACCATATACTTTTTTAGCGTCATGGCTATTGTACTCATAGAGAGTGCAATGCATGGCTCCGGTCCCGTGAATAACGATTCCGAGCCCTGTCTGGCAAGCCTGTCAGCGTGCTCATTCCCTTTAAATCCGGCGTGGCCTGGTATCCACATGAGGGTTACCCTGTTTGTCCGGCCCAGTCTGTTAAGGGTTTGAGCAGCTTCTAGTACCAGCCTTGAGTCTACTCGCACTGAGGCGATAGCCTTGAGTGCTGCTTGACTGTCGCTGAGTATGTAAATCACTCGGTCCCTGATGTTCAGGTCGAGGATCTTCATAGCACATATGATTATTGCATATGTTTCAGCCTGAAAAACCGTAGCATATTCGCCTAAGCTTTGGCTAATTTCATGGTTTTCGGAATAAACACCCGCGCCCGTACCAGATTCCATTTTGGAACCATCAGTATACCAGACAAGGCTGTTTACATCAGGAGTAGGTGGCCCTTGCTCCCATTCATCCCTAGTGGGGACCTTTGTTTTGAATTTATTTTTGAACATGAATACAGGACATTGTTTATCAGTCCCCATACTCATGAGCCTTTTGAGGCTGGAATTAGCCTCACATCTTGTATGTTTACCCTGGTTACTAGACGGATCCCACAGACCAGCCACTTTCAATCTGTGGATTGCCTTCCAGGCCTCCGCCTCTATAACAGTATGCAGCGGCGGTAAGTCCAGTAGGATCTCCATCGCTGCCGTTGGTGTAGATCTGAATGCTCCAGTAATGGCCATACATGCCACCCTTTGGACCTTACTGAGCTCATTTCTACAAATAGATAGCCTCGCTCGAGGCCACCATACAATGCACCCATAGGTCACTATAGGCCGCACCAGTACTGTGTAAATCCACCTTAGGATTCTTGGTTTTAGCCCCCAAGTTTTTCCGTAAGTAAAACGACACAATCCAAAGCTCCTAAGAGCCTTTTTAAGGGTCTGTTCTACATGTGACTTCCAAGTTAGTTCCTTATCTAGGATTACACCTAGATATTTAACTTCTGTAGTCCAAGGCAGCTGTGTACCACAGAGAGTCAGCGTTTTCAACGCTGACAGGTTTCTCATTTTAGTGAATGTAATCACGGTCGTCTTCCCTGGGTTTACAGAGAGGTGGTTGTCGTCGCACCATTCCTCAAGCTGACCCAGGGCTCTTTGCATCAGTTGTGATACGATATTGGGAAACTTCCCATTGACCATAATGACAAGGTCGTCAGGATTGATAAAACCTACGTTATCCGCCATTTTGTAGCGGCGGCCATTTTGAATTTATAATGATAATGAATAACCATAATTGTATTGTCCCCAAAATCCAAAGTGTATACCAAATTTCAGATTAATCGGTTGACAAGAAGAGGGTGAAATTTGAGCTAAATAAAACCGTTTAATAAAACCGTTTAATAATAATAAAAATGCCAAGTCTCTCGATGCAGTCTTTCCATCGTAAAAAGTTTTGAGATCTTATAGAAGCCAATTCCTATTCAAATTATTTTGTTGTTATAAATCAACATTTAGTAATTGTATCAATCGTTTTCTTTATATTATAATTATAGTGACTTGGCAATGCGCACAAATTAAAAGCTGCTTGCTGCCTGGAATTATGTGCAAATGTTACTGACGAGACCTGTGATCAGATTATTTGTTATGTGTGAATCATGATGGTCACTACCGACTACATGCTCCATTACAATAATTAAAAATACCTTAGGGCCATCGCTTTATGAAAGTAAATGAACCGAGAGTACACTTACACTAGTGTTTGCGTACACACTTGTGCACTATAATTTATGTCCTGCGCAGTTTACTAGTCTTGGATGAGACTGATTGCCGTTGCCGAAATTCGGTTGGGACGACACGGATAAACCAAAAGAAAATTTATTTTTTGCATGCGGTGTGTGTAACTTTCAACTCCTCCAAATATGCCGTTTTATTTGTTTCTTCTTGTGCTCATTGCCAAGTCACTATAATTATAATATAAAGAAAACTATTAATACAATTACTGAATGTTGATTTATAACTACAAAATAATTTGAATAGGACTTGGCTTCTATAAGATCTCAAAAATTTTTACAATGGAAAGACTGCATCGAGAGACTTGGCATTTTTTTACATGTAATGTTTTTGGTGGGATTAGAATATCTTAAGTATCTTAATAGTAGTAATATAATTTCGTATCGGTGTAAGAGGAGTTTATAGGGCTCCTACCAAGATCTCCGCCCAAGCCAACCTCTTCTGCAAGTGGTGTACCTGTCGATCAACGGACGAGGCTCTGGCGAACATAAAAGTTCCCGATAATCGGTAATAGGCTTGCCACCTATACTGTGGGACCAACAATATAACTGGCGAATTGTGAGCGTATAATATGCCTCTGTTTGTAAGAGTAGTCCGTTGCTCAGCAGTTGGACGTTTATACGCATAAATAAAAAATTAACTCAAATTGTACATGTCTATTAGAGTACCTACCCAACATTCACCATTAGAATTTCATAAAGAGCCGGAATAACGTTAATATTAGCGAGTGAGTTGGCCCATTAGTCTTGGATTGAGTCGCCTCGGGATTGGCACGCGTCCAGCCACCTCGGGAGATATAACCAGTTATCTTCAAGGAGTTGACGGCATCTAGTTGGTGGCTTGTGACAAGTTTCAACTGCACATTTTGTAATGGATCGCATGTTTAACTTGCTTGTGATTTATTGCTTCGAAATGTTCGCTTTTTGAGTTTTTGAATACTTGAAATATAGCAACTTTATACACACTTACGAGTATTTGTCCTGTGCGTGAATTGAACAAATCAAAACAATATTTACTATCACAAATTTACATTGTATTATTTTAGCATCTTAGCATCCCGGTGTCAAGAAACTTAAGCTTAGGGACCAGGTCTGTTCAAGCAACATTTTAAACGTTACATTGTCATACTTATAATAGGTAAATTCAACCTGCAGATTTGCCTGAGTGACCCAACTAAAATGTTACAAGTCTCAATTCACGCTTGGCGACCTTGAGTTTTCCTAACAATTTCAAAGATACCAAGTCTCAGTACCGTACGTCAACGAACGCAACAAGCTCTGGTTTCATAACTCTATCGCACGCTGAATAACCTCAAGATTTTGTTGTTAGGCCACACATTATTTGAATTCGTCATCACTGTCTTTTGTTATTACAACATAAAATAACAAATTAAATTTAAAAATGTTATTACAATATAAAAGAGTTTTTCGACGACAGAACTAAACTGTAACACAGTGTGAAATATAAATAAATAAATAATAATTCAATTATGATATGTTAAAGTAAATAGTATAATTATAACGGAAAAATAATAATAGAGGTATATATGAGTATAATATTATATTATAAGATTAATTAAATAATATGTAAGTAAATTTATATGTACCTATACCTTTTATAACATCCTATGTATCTATTCATGATCGCAATAAACATTTGAAGTTTGAAGTGTGTCTTGAGAAATAAATTGTTGGTACTATTGAATTACTGCATTATACAACATTGAGGCAGAATATGGCTAGAACTATGTGAAGTATACCAATAACACCAGTGTAGCCTATGTTTTATAACAAATATATTCGAATGAAAACATACATACATACATACTTTCACGCCTGTTTCCCCGTAGGGGTAGGCAGAGGCATATTATATGCCCACATTTCGCCAATTATATAGTTGGTCCCACGTAATAGGTGGCGAGTCTATTGCCGCTTACCGGGCACTGTTATGTTCGCCAGAGCCTCGTCCGTCAATCGGCAGGTGCACCACTTGCAGGTAAGGTCTTAATAGAATACATAAACACCTATATGAATTAAGACGTCTATGTATTTTAGACGACACTTCATTTTAAATCGCACTTTTGTAATAAGCTACACAAAACTGAATACTTTTGATTAAACTCATCCAAATTTTAATAAAATCTTCCGGAATTTCCGAAGTCGGACAACTCAACTTCGATTCATACAACCGTTACAACTCTTCCGATTAAGCTACGCTCCCATAATCTCGTTTACGAAAACTTCCACCGTTCACCGGAATTCCAAACATTCCCTAATTTCTCGGCAAATTGAAAACGTTGAATTTCTCCAACTTACCCAATAAAACATACCACACACTTTTATCGCTGGAGTATCGCTGACTCTGTCCTACCGTACCTCTGGCCATGTTCCAAGCTAGATGGTTTATTGTAGGACTCTTCAGTGCTCACAGTCTAGAAATAACGACCACTCCAGCCCTGTAGACATTCCATATTTCTGTATTACAAAAATTCTCAAACCTAACCTCTATTTCGTTTGCTGGAAGAATTGTATCGAACGCATTATCAAATTTGGCTATTGTGACTTCTGAAAACTGTTGTAGTTCCACAACGCTCAGCTAAATTGAGCAATTTTCAGCTCTAAACTCCTTGGCATAAAGGTTTGAGAGGACGCACATTAACAGTGATATACTGTTTAAAATTGAATAAGAGAATTGGATCGCAGATTGTATTAAGGTACCGGCAAAGTTTTTTTTAGTTTCGAGTATTTTACATTTTGGAGGCAAATTGAGTAGAACAGTCTATTTTGTGTTCAGTCGGTGTGAAATAAAAGTTTCTGCGCAAGAATTTGGGAGTTTGGCTCCATTGCGCCTGGATATTGGTCTCGTTTATTTTTCTTTTAAGTTAGCAAGTTTCTCTTATTAGCATTGATAATTTGAAATTATAAAGTTAAATACTGATCAAATAGCAAAAGTATCTTTTTGTCTTCGTGTGGTTTTTGTACCACACTGTGTACTTCTTTGTTTATTTCTGGTGAAGCTTGAGGCATATCATCATCACGTTCAAGAAGGTCTACTGCT
The DNA here is from genome assembly GCA_949126915.1 of Musotima nitidalis. Lineage (NCBI taxonomy): Eukaryota > Metazoa > Arthropoda > Insecta > Lepidoptera > Crambidae > Musotima > Musotima nitidalis. Next base: position 12,490,771 of record OX421439.1, read on the forward strand.
GAACAATTTAATGTCTCCCTTATAAGTTTCCAAGCATCATCAACATATCCAAGCATTGTTCCGGTTGCCCTAGACTTAAGCTTAGGGCCCAAGGTCCGCTAACTGGTCTAATCAGATTTCAGTTATTACACGGACCCGTCTGACCTCCGCAACCCAGAGGGAAACATCTTTATGGTTTTGTCGCGGGGCTGTTCGCAAGGGTTTCCGCGTCCTCGGTACGTAGCAGGCTCAAAAGAAGAAACATGGATGGTTTTTAGTCAGTAGAAGTTTGACACACAGCGGATCACTTCATCATCATCATCATCACAGCCCATTGACGTCCCACTACTGAGCACGAGCCTCCTCTCACATATTAAGGTGCGAGGGTATTGGGTCATACTCCACCACGCTGACCCAGTGCGTATTGACGGAGGCAGGTGTATGGCGTCCTGCTGTTAGAATTTATCAAGCCGCCCATTAGGCCTCTAACATGGCTTAACGACTACCACATTTAGTGGTAACCGGGACCAACGGCTTAACGTGCCTTCCGAAGCACGGAAGCGCTCGATATCAAATGCCACACAAACGGTCACCCATCCAAGGACTGACCTCTGTAAACTTTGCTGTACTTCGGTGATCGTTTCCGACCACCGAGCACCGCAGAGCTACGAGCGCTTCACTTGATGATTGTTTATTAAAAAAAATATGGTTTTAATTTTTAAATGTTGTACAAATGAAATACCTAGTTATTAAAAATTGTGTGTTTGTGAACCTTGTTGTCCCGTCGTGTTGTCTTCCATCTTGAGGTTGGACTTGCTGTATTTATGTCTCAATCACGCGTCGCTGGCGCATAATGTTAATGATTTGGCGGCAAGGAACTAGCTACAGCATTCATAAAGTTTCTGGCCAAGCTTTCAGCTGAATTATAAGCGACTCGTTTAGAATTTCGTGAATATTTTGAATGCGAATTACATCTGACATAACAAGCGATTTTAGAAAAAATACTGAATTGAAAATATCATAACTTCTTTTTTTTTCTAAATCAGAGCCTAGACTTTATGTGATAATCGTTTTTCCTATTTATAAAAGTGGAGACAGATGCACTGTAAGTAGATTTAGATTAGCCAATGTATGTTCTGTCTATTCTGTCTGTTATAAGTATCGTTCAACGAATAAATTTTCAGATCCTAAAAATCAGAAGCAAGAAGATTTTTAATCCTAAAAATTTTATTCGTTAAACTAAATTGATTTCAGGAGTAAATAATTATTAGAAAAGCAGTGCTTAACTTTGAGCGGTATGGTGAGATTATCAGGCTTGAGAGATTGAAGACCTCCAGCGTAGGGACATTACTTTCCACGGTGTCCAAGTGAAAATGTTTTAAAGATTTTGTCCATCTGAACTCGCCGTCTCCTTTACTCTCCCAAACTACACGTGCTGGACTTAGTATTAGTACTTCAACCAATAAATTTAGTAAGTCGCTCCTATGTAAGACTATTCTGCTTTGATAATCTCATACATTCATCAACGCCTGTTCCCCCAAAGGGGTAGGCAAAGGCATATTATACGGTCACACTTCGCCAATTACATTGTCGGTCCCACATAATAGGTGGCGAGTCTATTGCCGCCTGCCGGGATCTGTTAAATTCGCCAGAGCCTCGTCTGTTCAACAGCAGATGCACCATTTGCAGGTGAGGTGGGCTTGGGCTCCTTAGATGTTAGTAGGATCCCTATACACCTTTGGATATCTGTACTCGTGCAAATGTAATAAAACTGGGACATTTAATAAACGAAAAAGAGATTGAAACGGCATGTATATAGGCCTTTATGAGTAGGCGATCTTTTCTTTATTGTATTAAACACATAAAACAAAATAAAGTGGGTGTATAGGGTTCCTACCAAGACCTAAGGAGACCAAGCCAACCTCACCTGCAAGTGGTGCACCTGCCGATCAACGGACGAGGCTCTGGCGAACATAATAGTGCCCGACAAGCGGTAATAGGCTCGCCACCTATTACGTGGGACCAACTATATAATTGGCGAAGTGTGGGCGTATAATATGGCCTCTGCCTACTCCTTTGTGGAAACAGGCGTGAATGTATGTATGTACAAAAATACATAAGCGAATTTTGGGCGGATAGTTTACTATGCCTCTGCTTAACCCTTTTGGGGGACATGCGTGATTGTATGTATGTAAATACATAGGGATAAGAAAAGTGATTTTATAAAAAAAACACATAAATAGTAACTAATGAATTTATTTACATATTCACATATAGTAAATCAGCAACATTCAAATAAGTATATTTCTTAAACTAGTACAAATCGACTAATAATTTCATGAACTTTCTATCACAACATTTAGTTTCCTTACTCTAAACAATTGAGAGAACAGTTGATCAAGTCCAAGACTTCGGCTTAATTTATTTCATTTTGTCCATTATTAGTTTTATTTACATTCTTAATTTATAATATACCCATGTAATTTTAGCAATATTAATTATTACTATCAAAGATTTTCATATGTGGAAGGTTAGAAAAATAGCTACACTTATAGGTTATAATTTTCACTCAGTTATAAATGTTCAATAGCTTACGCAAGTATTTGTATTGAAATCAAACGTGCAAACTTTTCAACATTTACTGTGACGTCATAGCCGATATTTAGTGAGGGGAAATACAATTTGATTCATCGACATTGATGATAAATATTTCATGATGTGAAATCGGGCGCGTTAAATTTTAAGTTTGATCTTCATAAGAGCTCTATTGAGCCCAACTTGAATAAATGATTTTAAATTTTAAATTTTACAGTATGTCAAAAATCAACAACAGAGGCGCGCCGTCTTACATAACGGCGGAACCTCGATGGGTCGGGGTTCGTACAGGCGAATCTCACGCACTTGCGTTATCTGTTGTATATTTATATCTGTGTTTAACCAATTATCACCCCAGCCATAATAGGACCCCAACTAGCACAAGCATTACAGTACATTACACAATCATCATCACATCACTCCTTACACAATCCAAGGTGGGAATGATTTAGGTTATAGGTACTTACCACGCGGACCAGTGGAGTCAACTGGTCGACTACCAATTTTGTGGCATAGTTAGATTATTTTATTTATTTTTTCATTACATTGTTACTTATAATATTTATATGTATTGTAATTTAAAAGGTTTTGTATTTCCTTTTATTTAACATAGATCTTCAACCAATTTTAATCCCGTATCTACAAATCTATTCACAATTGCTAGGATTGGCTGGTAGAGATCTCGTCTAGATAAGTCCACTTTTGTATTTTAAGTTTGTAAAAACCCTTGTAATTGATTTATATTTTATATGCAATAAAGGATTGTTATAATGTGTTATTTTAATATAGGAGTAAGATTAATGAAGTAGAGATGAGAGCACTCAGAAGTATTCTTGGTGTGAAATTGAGTGATAGGATAAGGAATGAAGTGATAAGGGTTGAAGCTGGTGTAAAAGAAGATATAGTGACAAGAATTAAGAAAGGTATGCTTAGATGGTTTGGTCATGTTTAGAGGATTAATTAAAGTAGATTAACGAAAGTGATTTATGATGGACAAGTGGTTGGAAGTGTTGGGAGGGGAAGACCACGTAAGACGTTCCATCACCATACACAAAAAAATGTTAGAGAAAGGGCAGGTCAAAAGTACCCTAAACCGACGGGCGTGTATGAGGAGGTTAATGAGTCGAATGAAGCTATAACATTTATAAGTGTGTGCCAAGATCGTAGCAAGTGGAAGGATGTGATCTCTGCCTACCCCTACGGGAAAGAGACGTGACATTATGTATGTCTGTTTAACATATTAAGTATGTTTAACATAGGATTTGAAATTGCAGCCATTTTGTGACCTTATTTTCATTTCTGGTCTAGTTATATATGAAAATCTTTGATTCAAACACAACAGAAACGTTATATTTGGCAACATGGCAACTTGAGTTGTCTATCTACTGGCTTACAACAGAAAAACATTTTTTAATCTGATAATGCTTAGGTATGTTATACATAAAGACTTTAACATAAAAAAAACACTTATGAATAAAGAACGTCACTAGTTGGCTGGAAGCCGAAAAAACATTAAAATACAAATAATTATTAATTTTTTTATTAAACTTTTTTAATACCTATTTATGAGAGGTTTTTTACTCAGAGTATAAATTTTAGTTTCCTATCATCACAATTGAAAAAGAACTAGTACGAGTATAACAATTAATCACAAAATCAATTTTTATGTAATTAAAAATACTTATATTTTTATACCACGACACCGGAAGAAAATTTTACCTACGCTAACGAGTAGATAAAAATCTAGTAACATTATGGAATAAAAATAAACAGTATAAATGTTTGAAACAATGAAAAAGGATTTTATTAGACATAATATACGAAATCATAGCAAACAGCTTAGCAATAATATTTAAACATTATAGTAAGATATAACAAAAATAATATGTTGTATTGATTCAGGCGTTACTTTGCGGAAAAAAATTGTAAGCAAGTGATGGATTAAAATATCTTTGTAACAGTTCCCACGCAACTATAATTTCCTTCCAGTATTATTTGTGAAGACATCGTTGTTCTGAGGCTCCTATCTTACCTGAAGATGGCCTGTGTAAAGGCGAAACACGTGTCGTGTTGAATTGATTCTCGATTTTTTGGGAAATTATAGTAGCGCGGGAATTGTTGCAAAGATAGGTTCAATCCATCACTTGCTTTAAAAAAATGGTTTAATAGTTCACTGACCAATCAAAACAATAGTAAGCTTAAGCAATTTACCCAAATGTTATTTAAAAATATGAAAATGAACAAGAACTATGAACAAACTAGTGTCTTGCAACTTTGAGTTGTAATTCAATCAATATCCTTACATTTAATTTAACCTTAAAAAAAGATCTTAACAGTATTTTAATTCCTTATAACATTTAATTTATATCATTCAGACTTGATCATTCAACACATCAATTATTGCCATAACGAACTCTAACTACAAAAGCTTTTTATACATTGTAACCACACCCAACTGTTCTCTTAATCTATAAGGAGCTTCGAGAGATGAGAACCCTTAAAATAACTGGCATAAGATTTAAGGTCTTATTTTATCGATTTAACTTAGATATACCTAAAAGTGGCGCTCAAACGGTTGACCTGATGAGGTCACTGCTGCCTCTGTAAACCCCTTCGGGGAAACAGGCAGGATATTATGTATGTAATTTTAATTTCGAATAAAAAAGCCTGAATTTTTTTATTTTATTTCATTGCAAATAAATTATTTTGTCTACAGAATTTTACTTAATAAAAATGACGTTATATGGAAGCAAAAACTCGTGTTTTTTTTCAATTACCGATCCAATTGGTCTCAACTTACTGAATCATTTATCATCATCCGGTCCATTTCACACTGTAAATTTACACAACGATTATGTATTATTTAAAGCAATGAGCAATTTAACTTTAAATATTTTACACGTTTTTCAATCACAATTAAACCGATTGAGTTTTGTTGAGCAGAAGATATTTTTACAACATAAACATAAAATTTTAAAAAAAATCATTGATTGGAGTAGGCAGATTATATCCTTCCTAAATTTATATACATAAATAAATAAATAAATAAATATTCTCTTACAATCACACCAATTATTTAGTTCCAAGATAAGTATCATTAAGAACCTGTGTTATGGATACTAAATAACGGATAAACATACATAAATACTTTTTTTTTGTAAATACATACTTAATATATAAAGGAATACGCCCAGACCAGGACAAATATTCATGTTCACGCACACAAAGATTTGTCCTGTGTGGGAATCGAACCCACGACCTCTGGAGTGAAGTGCAGGTATACCTCCACGCCATATCGGTCGACATAAGGGACATATTTGGAGCTGTTTGAAATATTCGTACCACCGAATTCCATATTGGTTCATCATCATATCCTAGCATTATCCCGGTTGCCCTAGACTTGAGCTTAAGGCCCAGGGTCTGCTCACTGGTTCAACCAGATTTGACTGAATTGCAGTTTTCACGTGGAGCGACTGCCGTCGGACCTCAGCAACCCAGAGGGAAACATCAATCTATGGTGAAACCAGCTGTCAGTCTGATGGAAGGTACAGAATTCCTAATAACGACTGCCATCGATGTTCATGACAGCCGGGACCAACGGCTTAACGTGCTTTCCGAGTTTCGGAGCAAGCGATAATTACGCACATAACTTCGAAAAGTCATAAGTGCGCCCAACAGGTTTTGAACCCAAGACCTTCTGAATATAAAGACAAGGGGTCTCGCCACTGAGCTATCGCCGCGCTTGTCCGCGCACCAAATTCCATATTGGTTAAATAATTTATTGATTCAGGCGTTACTTTGCGAAAATCCTTTGTAAGCAAGTGATGGATTAAAAATATCTTTGTAACAATTCCCGAGCTACTATTATTCCCGAAAAATAGAGAAACTATTCAACGATCGTTTCAGCGTTGGTCGTGAAGACATCGTTGTTCTGAGGCTCCTATCTTACCTGAAGATGCCCTGTGTAAGGGCGAAACACATGTCATGTTAAATAGTTTCTCGATTTTTCGGGAAATTATAGCAGCGCGGGAATTGTTACAAAGATATTTTTAATCCATCACTTGCTTCCATATTGGTTATCTATCGGTATTTTTCGGAAAAGTCTGATTTCCTATTCTAGTCAGTGATCAAATCAGGTGCGACCAGAATTGCAGAATTAAGTTTGATGAACAGCCATTTTTTTAATATCCTTAAGCCTTATAATTTTTCCTCAGTTATAGTACGTTCGCTACTTAAGTATACTTTTCTTAATTTCTATTTGTTTATACTTTTACACTCTTATTGCTAACACTCTGAATCAAATTTATAATTTATTTTCCAGAACATTCGCCATAATTCAGCCACCTTTCATATTTCGAGGGTTCTCATTTTTCCTCTTATTGACAAGTGCTTAATGAGGTCCGCGATGGCGCCTTGGAGAGGGGAGGGATCATAAAGAGTCGTGCAGCAGAGTGGCGCTTAGACAAGTGATTGCCAGGGCTACGTTGCTGATTGGGGTTGTACCTGTAACAAACACAAAGACGTTAGTCATAATACATGTTTTGGATTTTGGATTTGGAAAGAGGCGTTAAGATTCTTGAGTTGCGACCACGAATCATCAAACGTAGTGGAGGGCGGCCCCCTACGCGATGGACCGTTAATTGGCGACGAGCCGGTGGATGCAGGCGGCACAGGATCTATCAACGTGGAAAACAATTGGGTAGCTCCATGATGTATGGTTAAAATCGTTGTCATAAACTTAATATTGGTAGTGTTTTTTTTCTTTTCAATAATGGCTTCATGCGTCTGGCACATCTAGCCAGTGTCAAATAAGAGATATATTAATAATATATAAATCGAAGTAAATGAGAATGAGTGGTGATAAATGGTAAATTAGGTACTACTATACTGAGATCTCACATGGACTCCTTGAGAGAATTTGAAAAGTGATATTGCACTGCTTTGTTTGATTTACCAACACTCATGTATATTCACAAACACTTAACGGTTAATAATCCACCGTTATTATACATTAATGTTCGAAATATTACAATTTTTTAAAAAAATAAACCAAAACTGCAGACATGACGCTTCACTTTCCCGCCAAGAAGTCCATTGGTAGTGTTAATAGTTTAATACCTAAAATAAATAAAAAATAAAATAAAATATACTTTATTGTCTTTAAGACCAACATGATCATTTAGATTCGTCAAACTTTTACACAAAATGGAAATTTCATATATTTTTTTAACAACAATGAAAGAAATATGAGTGGTACGATTCTTTGGTGGGTTCTTTGTCACAATTTGTCAATTTATCTGTCTGTTGTGGTTTTCTCAAGATTTGTCAGTCTGTATCTGTCAGTCAGCCTGTCGTGATTCTAAAGGAGGGAGGGGATTGTCAGACAGTCTGTCGGTGACTCTAACGAGGCTTCCAAAAGGCAACGAGATTGAGAAGAAGGCCTCAAGAAACTTATCTCGGCTTTTTTCAAATTATTTCTTAAGTTCTAATACAATTAAAGCAATAAATAATTAAGATTACCGCTGTTCTTAAAACTAACAAAATCTAATATCTAAACATCATATCTCATCTAGTCTTAAGAAAGAAAGGAGCAATTCATTTCACTTTAGTTTTTATGGCATAGCTTTATAACCATGTAACTTAAATAAGGATAAGTAACAAAAAGCATTATTATTGAAATCCGGGTAATGTCAGAGAGAATGAATGAAGCTTTTGGGTTGTAAAATACTTCAAATAATTAATCCTCAACTGGGAATATTGCGGTTTTAGTAACCGGTATGTATTCGACATAATTTGGGAAAACGGTTGTCTGTGACCTTCCAAGATATTTTTGCCAAGATAGTGTGCAAATATTTAACAAATATAATGTTTAAGTATATAATGTTAAGCTTTCTATTCCATTATTATTCCAGTCATAACATTCATTCATAGAGTGTCAGCATTTGTAAAGAAAATTTGACTAAAATTTCTGTCACTTTTGGTAGGATTTTTTCCCACGCAAGCCAAATCACAGGCAACACTAGTCAAATAATACAATACTCTAGAAAAAATAAAACTTAATCAAAAAACATATCACCAAATAAACGAAAAATAAAGACAAGAGTAATATGAAAAAAACCAGTCAAGTACGAGTCGAAATCGGACATCAAGGGTTCCGTATAAACTTATTTATGCCATCGAATTACTATTGTCAGCATACATAGACATATTCTATTTTCGTATATTTCCCTTACCTATGCTGTAAGATTGTAAAACTGTAAGATGCTGTAAGACCTTCCTTCTGGCCTAATTTAATGAAGGCTATGGGAAGTATCGCGTAAGTTTTGATTTCCTTAGAAAATAAGGCTCTAATAGTTTCTATATAGCATAAAATAAAAAGCTTTTTTGCTTACAGATTTAAGGAACCCTAGTCATAAGTATTTGAGGTTTATTACATATCAGCTAATTTTTATAACATAGTCGGGCCCTCTCGTGTGCGCTCTGCACACCTATTCCACCCAGTTACATGTGGCTTTTTGAACTTAGCTTAAGCAGTATAGGCATGTTCTGCGGCCTGAGAGAGTATCAACACAATATTATCATACATTTTACTTAAAATTATTTTATGAGCGGGATTATTACACCTTTTATTGACACATTGCTTAAAATCGGCCGGCAAGACAATATTCCATAATAAGACCCTAAATGTTAACGCCACGCTTTCTCAAAAATAAGGGTCTTGACAAATAGAGAAATGGACAACAGAGTGATCTCATCTAATTTCTTTTTAAATAACTAAATAAAAACAAAGAGACCTCTAATTAAGCAAGTGATGGATTACAATATCTTTGTAACAATTCCCGCGCTACTATAATTTCCCGAAAAATCGATAAACTATTCAACACGAAACGTGTTTCGCCCTTTCACAGGGCGTCTTCAGGTAAGATAGGAGCCTCAGAACAACGATGTCTTCACGACCAATGCAACTTCTTGTTTCAGCGTTTTTTCAACAATTAAAAAAACCGTTGTCATCATGTCAGCACATTAACGTCCCACTACTGAGCACGAGCCTCCTCTCACATACCAAGGTGCGAGGGTATTTGGTCATACTCCACCATGCGGCCCCAGTGCGGATTGGCGGAGGCAGGTGTATGTTGTCCTGCTGTTAGAATTTATCAAGCCGCCCATTAGGCCTCTAACATGGCTTAACGACTACCACATTTAGTGATAACCGGGACCAACGGCTTAACGTGCCTTCCGAAGCACGGAAGCGCTCGATATTAAATGCCACACAAACGGTCACCCATCCAAGCACTTACCTCTGTTAACTCTGCTGTACTTCGGTGATCGTTTCTGACCACCGAGCACCACAGAGCTACGAGCGCTTCAAGCCGGTGTAGTGCTAGGATAATCCATCTTACAAAAAAATTATAACAAAAAATCTCTGGTGATACGGAACCCTATAAAAGAGATTTTGCGTTGAAACGAAATTGGATCCACTATTGCACCTCCTGGCTAGAATACATGAATGCTAAGTGTAACTTACGATAACAACGCCGTTTCTTTGTATTGTGTCTATTTCGTGAACCGAAATAAATAGTCGACGCATTTTTGCTTACTGAATGTAATATCTCTAGTCTTATCGTAGCAATAAACGCTGATAGAGCGTAAGGGGATTTTAACAGTGAATTTAAACGTAGCAGAGGACGACCTCCCATTTTAAAATCTGGTCAAGGCGGCTGGAATACTGATGGATGTTGAAGGCTTCAGATTGATCAACGTGAATAATCGTTTTGGAGACATATGTTTAGCAGTAAATTTTTATGGCTGAGAAAATGATGACAAAAAAATGTGATTCCTACGCTTATAAGTTTATGGTTGACGTGAGAGTGGTATACGAATACCCCATTGACTTCGGTTTGTGAGTGCAGGATAGTGCTCGGTTTCGGGATGTCATTAAGATGTATATTAATATTGCATAAAATGTCCACGACCAAAATCAAATTAAGTTATTTGTTGCAAGTCATCATTCATCATTTCAGCCCATTAACGTCCCACTACTGAGCACGAGCCTCCTCTCACATACCAAGGTGCGAGGGTATTGAGTCAAACTCCACCACGCTGACCCAGTGCGGATTGGCGGAGGCAGGTGTATGGCGACCTGCTGTTAGAATTTATCAAGCCGCCTATTAGGCCTCTAACATGGCTTAACGACTACCACATTTAGTGATAGCCGGAACCAACGGCTTAACTTTCCGAAGCACGGAAGCGCTCGATATCAAATGCAACACAAACGGTCACCCATCCAAGGACTGACCTCTGTAAACTTTGCTGTACTTCGGTTATCGTTTCTGTCCACCGAGCACCGCAGAGCTACAAGCGCTTTAAGTCACACGTATTAAAGTTGTGTAAGGTGCGGATTAGATAGTTTGAATGATACTAACTTTTATTTAATATACGATTCCCTTATATATTGTTAGAGTGATAGAGTAATTAGGTTAAATGTTTCATCATATCTTAACATACCTCCACAGTTGTAAGAAAGTAATCAGGCCGATTAGTGACGCCACGCACAATCTTGGTGATCATAAATTCTATTCTTAATCCATTAAATTCATGATCTTTTGATAAATACCTACTTAAATTTGTTATAGAGACAAAAAATTTAATTCGCAAGATAGTTTTAGGAAATTTAGATTAAGGACTTAATTCAGGTATAAAGACTTTTCTGAGCTTTAAAAAATATTTTCGTGTAATCTGTTTTACGTAAAGCTTTTTTTCTTAAATTACTTTCAATAATTTTATTTACAAATTACATCTTTTAAGGAGAGGGTGAAGTCTTATTTTTTTGAATATGTCTAATTATAATTGTTTGAACTAATATTTTTTAAAATTTTGTTTACTTTCAAGTTGATATGGAGTGTATATTATATTTTAGTAATTTGTGTATTTTATTCATATTTAACAAATAGTTTCAGTTTTTATTATTTTTAAAGATTATGTGCTCAGCCTACTGTTTTCCTGTTCCTTTGCGTCGGGTTGTCTGGAACAGATAAGACCGCCCAGATTGGCATTTTTATTTATATCAATATTTATTAAAATCTGTAATAAAAAAAAAGTCTCTGAAGTGGAGAGACCACTTATTTTTCAATTATTATAAATTAGCGGCCGCCCGTATGTTGTCAGCGTGATTTACAGGTACCACCTTTGTTAAATTTTAAATTAGAAGTAGGATAAGTGGCCCATTACAACGTCAGCTATCTATTTGTGAAAATCCCATCAAAGTTGGTACAGATTTATTTTCTTTAACTGAAAAAAAATTACATAACAAAAGAATACCTATATACAAACATTAACGGAAGCCGCACATCGATTTATAGTTGTCTTGTAAATTAGCGCAAAAGCAACAGAATTCTGTTTTAATTGCAAAATAGTTACTTGTTAATGTAAAATTACGGTGTTAATTTCACTCGTTATATTGTCTTCGGTATATGGATGTAATTATTTTTAATATAGAATCTTTGGAACTATTAATAATTAGAAAGAAAGAAAATAAATTTATTCAGTACAAACAAACATAGAAATTAAGTACGCAAAAAAGCAACGATTAAATTTACACAAGCAAAATACAACATTAAACCATGGACTGAAACGGTGTCCACTTAGCACACTGTCGGACACCACAGGATGTCACGACGCTGATCTTCCGTGGACACCTAGGCATGAAGTGTTACTACGCGTAGTATTTGTGAAATGCATCTATTTAAATAATTAAAAATAAATTATCATAAATTTAATTATAAAGTAGTTTGTGTAAAGAATGGAATACTATAATAAAAAGTTTAAATAAAAGTATTAAGTATACTTATGAATATAATGAGAAAGAAGAAGAACTGATTACCTGAGGAGTCTTCACCAGTAACGGAGGCAGGACGAGGAGCGTCTTCCCTGATGAGTATGGGCTCGCTCTTCCTGGAGTAGATGTCGTATATCGTCGCCACGCACCTCAAGGTATACTGGCCGCTCGATGGTGGTACTAGGGTATACCTGTTTAAAACAAAACATTGAATTATTTCAAACATTCGATTTTTATTAAATGAACGAGTCATTGTGACTAGATTATGTCTGATGATAAGTAATCGATGCAGTCCAGGAAAGTAAGAGCGCTTATATGACAGCCTGTGAAAATGCCGTTTCAACCAACGCTATAAGACCCGGACTATAGGAAATGGGTAACACACGCGCGGGCTGAAAATTCCACAGCCAACTGGCTTACAGGAACGACTTACCAAATTAATTGGTTCGAGTACTGTTAGCCGTTTTGACAGACAGACTCATGCTTCATCACACCCTTGCAACCACCTTGTCACACACTTTTAGCTCTATTCACGCTTATTAACATTACCAGCTTATCTTATCTTATCACGGAGGCCACATGTTGCCTTTAGCGCACTTTCACCCTTAAGTAGGATCTTTTGTGCATCCCCTTGCCTTTCACTCCATTTCTCCAAATATTATTGTCATCATCTTTATGATAGTCTTTGCAGATTGAAGTCCATAGTCTCTTGACTCGGGGTAGACCATCCCCAGGAGATCCAATCAGCAAGCAGCCAGCGAGTCACAGGTATACAGCAGGTGTTCCATAGACTCCTCTTCGTCTTCGCATACATAATATACATACAGAGTCAAATTATGCGCCCACACTTCGCCAATTATATAGTTGGTCCCATGTGATAGGTGGCGAGCCTATTGCCGCTTACCGGGCACTGTTATGTTCGCCAGAGCCTCGTCCGTTGATCGGTAGGTGGCGACTTGCCATTATACCATTAGTATACCATTGAAAACCTACAGCACTTATTGATTGAATGTGTCAGATACGAGGCTTTGATTTGTATACAGTATAGTATATCAACAAATGACTTGAGATATATTTAATTTGTTTGGTACATAGAATGTATAAGTAATGTTTGTAATATATTGTTTAGTATATAATTATATACACTGTAGTTTATAAATATAAATAAATATTTTCTGACAATTACACCAATTATTTAGTTCCAAGATAAGTATCATTAAGAACTTGTATTATAATAATAATAATAATATATAAGATGAATCGATGGGATATAGAAATTCAAGCAAAACCGACAACAAATGACTTGAGATATATTTAATTTGTTTGGTACATAGAATGTATAAGTAATGTTTGTAATATATTGTTTAGTATATAATTATATACACTGTAGTTTATAAATATAAATAAATATTTTCTGACAATTACACCAATTATTTAGTTCCAAGATAAGTATCATTAAGAACTTGTATTATAGATACAAAACAACGGATAAATATACACAAATACTTTTTTCTTTGTAAATACATACTTAATATACATAGGAAAACACCCAGACCAGAACAAGTATTCATGTTCATGCACACAAATATTTGTCCTGTGTGGGAATCGAACCCACGACCTCTGGAGTGAAGTGTAGGTATACTGACCTCCACGCCATATCGGTCGTTTAAATAAGGATACATACCTTAATATTTCCCTGTCTTCCTTATTAGTCTCCTTGTCGAACACGTAGTGATCATGGTACACTTTGTTCAGACTGGAGCTCGTGTAGGTGATCCCCATCTTGTAATGCTCCACCTCCAGGATCGAAATCTCTATCTGGCTGAAGGCTTCCCGCTCCTTGAAGTCCAGCTCCGATGTCTTCCATGAGACGGTTTCTGCTATCTGCAATTATTATTGAGGTCAGGTTTTGATATTGAATACTCGGCAATAAAATGAGCACACCACAAACATACAATCACGCCTGTTATCCGAAGATTATCTTAGCCCAAATTTTGCTAATTTTGTTGTGCATCCCACGTGCCCATGCCTGTTTCCGCTTACCGGTAACTTTTATTTATGGAAAAAAACTTAGTTACTAAAAGAATTGATAATAAAAAAATTTAATAAAATAAATAAATGTTTTCTGACAATTATACCAATTATTTTAGTTCCAAGATAAGTATAATAATAATATATATTTCCAAAAGACATTACACAATACAGTATCATCAAGAACATCATCACAGTATCATTAAGAACTTGTGTTATATATACTAAATAACGGATAAACATACATTCTTTTTTTGTTGTAAACATATACTTAATATACATAGGAAAACACCCAGACCAGAACAAATATTCATATTCATGCACACAAAAATTTGTCCTGCGTAGGAATCGAACCCACGACCTTAGGAGCGGAGAGCGGGTATTCTCGCCACTACGCCATATCGGTCGTCAAAATATGTTGTAAATGTTATAAGCTACAGCGGTAAAGAGAATCTTGCTAAGTTTCTTGCAAACATAATCTCGTTGCCAAAAGCTCCTAGATTTAAGTTAAAATGATTGTTTCGAAAAAACTGGCCCAGCTTGAATAAATACATTTTCATTGTGAACATCTATAGTACATTTTATCGAACTATGTGTACTCCACTTTTGGGATGGGTGCCGTCTGGTGCGGCCTAGAATAGCCCCACCCCCACTAAACTCATGGGGAGTCGTAAGAGTCGACGAAAACAGAAATTCAACTGGATGATTGGCAGCAGCGTCTGATACTGTGTGATGACTGGCGTAAACTGCGATCACCAACAACTTATCAGGTTATCCATCCATAAAAATAAAATTCACATCATAAAGTAATTAATAATAATTAATTTCCCCCTAAAAGAATCCCATGGCTCGTAACCGGGGAGTTTTATTTTCAAGTTGTCTATTATATCTACTTTCCGAAAGTAGATACTAGATTTAAATTTCCATAAATTTAAAAAAGATTACATCAGGCATTTATTAGCAACCAACAAAGTTTGATATATATTAGGCGAGTATTTACAAAAAAAATATTTATATATATTTATCCGTTATTTAGTATTCATAACATAAGTTTTTAATGATACTTACCTTGGTACTAAACAATTTGTGTAATTTTCAGAAAATATTTATTCATTATATAATCTCCTTAAAGTTTTGGAAGGCAATGGACCTATAAACCGACATACCTCAAATCTGGTATACTATCACGTCTGTAATACGAAGGTGTAAGGGATGCATATTACGCGCACTAATATCGCCAACTATCTGGTTAGTCCCAAGTTATAGCTGGCGAGCTTATTGCCGTTTATCGTGATCTTTTATGATTGTCAGAGCTTCAGTGCACCACTCGCTGGTGAGGTTGGCTTGGGCTCCTAAGATGGGTGTGGACCGCACGAGGGTGGCAAGTGACTGTTTAAGAAGTTATTTAATATTGTTAAACACTTATGTGAATATATTTTCTTGAAAAAGACACTATTTTGGTAATTTTAAGAGTTTTTTGTGTTTGCAACACGTGGTTTGCACGTGGTGCTTTTACTTTGTTCGTCAGAAACAAGGAAGATATTTATTGGAGAGTGTTTATAGATACAGTATTGGACGTTTTATGTGCCATTACAAAGTTATTTCGCCAAAATTAATTAATTTGGACGATATTTTAGTGATTATTAGTTTTTATTTTGCGCATGTTGGTATGCGCTAGAAAAATATGTACCACAGAGAAATAGATTCTTGTATGGTGTGATATTTGAATACGTGCATGGACCCGTATGGGGCTCCTAAGATCCATATATACTGATATAATCAAAGGCTCAAGTTATAAATGCTTTGGTAACATATGTAAGTGTAGTATTGTGGGTTGTGAATGTAAAAAATAGAATGAAACAAAGCCCAGTTTTTGTTAGAACCGAATTTATTCCAACCGCCCGACATTTCCCGGGACACAAGTTGAAATGGAGAGAAAACAAAAATACCCTCTCACCACTAATGAACAAAAATCCATGAATAATGGCATATTGTTTTCAACTGCCGGTGTCCGGGCAAAAAAATCAGAAATACTCCTTTAGATGCAGACTTTTGTTTAGCGAACATTTGGGTCAGAGTATATTCGGAGTGTCGGGACCGGACTTTGCGACAAAAAACATTTTCCTGTTTCACGTTTTATTATGATAATGAAAGCCATCTTTATTATTTAAGGTTAATTTAAGCGATGTGCTAACATTAATATTCTGGAAATGAAGTACGTTTTGCTGTATTTTAATAAACTCAATTCTGCTCGTTTTAGGTGTCGAGCTATGAATTTATAATGTTCTTTCATTATTAATGTCTATTAATGGAGTCCGTTATTGTTATGTCTGTTTTATTTAATTAAAGGCTAGCATCTGATGTGTACTGAACTTCAAAATTGTGATAAAAGTAAAATTGGTGAATAGACTTGAGCTTAGTCAGGACTCAGAGTCTTCTCACTGTTTTAACCAGATTTGGCTGAATTTTAGGCCGTGTCCCCAGTAGGCAAACTGGTAGCGGCCGTCTGAGTTGCAAGACTGAGAGACCGACGCTGCAAACTGCGTATAGTGAGCGCAAAACTAGCAGACTGTGGACACTCCGTTTCAAATATATGGAAGGGCGTACTAAATCGGTACGCCGCAAACTCAGTCGGCCGCTAACAGTTTGCCTACTGGGGACACAGCCTTAGATATTAAATACTGCTGTCTGACCTCTGTAACTCAGAGGACTATATCATTTTAAAGTTAAACCAGTTGTTTAGATATTAGAAGGCACTTACGTTCTTGTAAAGACTGTAATAGATCAGCAAGTGATAAATGAAATATATCTTTGTTACACTACTATAATTTCCCGAACCTACCGCGCGAAAAATCGAGAAACTATTCAACACAAAACTCAATTTGATTAGTTTCTCGTTTTTTCGTAGCGCGAGAATTGTTACAAAGATATTTTTAATCAATCACTTGCTTACAATGGATTCCTGCAAAGTAACGTCTGAATCAATATATTATTTACTGTCTTAGATGTTCATGACAGCTGAGTTCACCAGTCCGAGCTGCGAGACCGAAGTGCTCGTTTGAAAGTTGGTTTTGATGACGTCACTACATTTCTGAGACAGCTAGTCTATGAAGGTTGGAAAACTGAATAGTTACCTTATGGTCGTCGATAATCCAAGTGATGTTTGGTGCTGGATATGCCTCGTCCACCGAACAATTGGCTTTAATGACGTCACCACGAGAATAACTTCTTTGGGACACCGTCAGCTGGGGCGCACGGAACGGGGGATCTGGAAAGAAGATAACTGTTAGCAAGATTCCAAATGAAAGCCTCATTTTAGGTTTAATATTAATGATGAATAATAAAATCAATTTATTTGTAATTAACACAATAATGATTACATTGCACAATTTTCAACCAAAATACTTAAGTTTAGACTAAGCGGCTTGTGACTCAGAAGTCGCAGTTGTGATCCCTGCTTTTCTGTCACAATCTTTTCCACACATAGCATTTCTATAAATAATGAAATTGTGCAGCTATATATAAAAAATACACTAAAAATTGCCTACCAAAGAATTATAGACAGGTATTAGGAAAAAAATATCTAAAATATTTACAACCAAGCATATTTGACATTAAAGACACATGTACAAATTTAAATAATCTGTGTACAAGGTTGTTTTATAATTTGCTTAAAAATAGTTTTTTTTTAATTTGATAGTATAATTTTTTGTGACAATCTAGTCAAACTAACGATCAATCTTTGAACATGAAACAGAGATACACACTACATTTGTTAATGAAAAATTAATAATAATTCAAGCCATTAGAGATATCAACCTTATTTTGTATTCAACCCTTCATCTTGGCGTCCTTAAAGTTTTCGCTGAAGTTTTTTTCACTTTTGACCTTGAATAACTTACGACGCAGACTAGAAATTTCTAAGAATTTTTTAATAACGCTTGTCTATGATAAGTAAATAAATATTATTTGACAATTACACCAATTATTTAGTTCCAAGATAAGTATCATTAAGAGCATGTGTTATGGATACTAAACAACGGATAAACATACTTAAATACTTTTTTTGTAAATAAATACTAATATACATATGAAAACACCCAGACCAGAACAAAGATTCATGTTCATGCACACAAAGATTTGTCCTGTGTGGGAATCGAACCCACGACCTCTGGAGTGAAGTGTAGGTATACTGACCTCCACGCCATATCGGTCGTCGAATAAATAAATCTGGTAGATATAACTTGATCTTACCAACAACAGTCAGTGGCGCAGATCTTATATCAGTGTGAAAGAGGGGGGCGTCTGCCGACACCTCGCACTGGTAATCCCCGCTCAGTCTTCGGTTCATGTTCACCACCCGGACTTGCTGGTGGTCTGACTGTGCTAGCTGTGGGAAAATTAGATGATACACACATACATTCACGCCTGTTTTCCCGAAGGGACATATTATACTCTTACATTAAGCTAATTAAATAGTTAGTCCCACGTAATAGGTGGCGAGCCTATAGCCGCTTCCCGGGCACTGTTATGTTCGCTAGAGCCTCGTCCGTTGGTCGGCAGGTGCACTTGCAGGTGAGGTTGGCTTGGGCTCCTTAGGTCTTGGTAGGATCAACCTGGTGTTTAGATCATGTTAGTTATAATGTTAGTTTTAGAGGTTTTGCCAGAATTTCTCACAGAAACATAAATACGCCCACAATTCGCTAATTAAATAGTTCCAAGTTAAGTATCATTAAAAACTTTTAAAATGGGTACTAAATAACGAATAAACATACTTAACAATTTTTTTCCCTATTTTAGAATTCCTATATACCCATTTCTCTTCCTGGCTGGCAGAATAATTTTATATAAACATACATACATTCACGCCTGTTTTCCCGAAGAGGCATTTATACGCCCACATTTAGCCATTAACATGGTTGGTCCCACGTTATAGGTGGCGAGTCTATTGCCGCTTACCGGGATTTGTTATTTTCGCCAGATATGTTAATCAGCAAGAGATTTTTTTTCTCCTTTTATTAACATACAAAATTTCATTTCTGTTATAGCCAAAATGTCGTTTCCTTAAAAAGCTTAACATCTGCTTATTAAAATTAGTACTGTTAACCTTCCGTGAATAAGGAACAAAATATAGTTAAAAAAAATTGTAAATGCAGTTCAAAAATTATGGAAAAAAAAACTATTTAAAACATAACTTACATCACTATTAGTATGGATAAATAATACTTTTAAAAACAGAACTTACATCAACTGAAGCTCCGGGCAAGGGGAATACCATAGTGGGGGGCATCTCCCTCGGCACATACCGATAGAACTCGTCTTCTGCTCTGTACCATCTGTGCACAATTATCACAGTTAGCTTTCTATTTACTATTTACCCACGATGTATTAGAAGTTGTATCAGAAATTAGGAAAAAAGGACTGGAGTGACCGACATAGCGAGGCGAGTTTCAGGCTAAAGTGGCAAAGGGCGGGGCACATAGCTCGAAGAACCGACGACCGATGGGGTGCGAACCGGCAAACGTAATAGAGGACGGCCTCCCACGCGATGGACCAATGATCTGGTCAAGGCGGCGGAAAGCCGATGGATGCAGGCAAATCAGGATCGATCTATGTGGAAATCTATTGGAGAGGCCTATGTTCAGCAGTGGACGTCAGATGGCTGAGATGATGATAATGATTAGAAATTGGCATAGATTGGTCTGTGCTAAAATCCCCAGAAGTACTAGGTTTCAGATAATTGATATTGGATGAGTACGACTATATTAATGACCTACCTATTCCACAAAAGACATACTGTTCACATTTAAAGGACCTGTAAAGTATGCCTACGGAACAGATTTTTAATACTGTTTTTGAGTTTTTTAACAAAACTTGAAAGGAACTTTTTAATTTTAACTTCGACATAAAATTTAATCTGATCTATGTTTTATACGATTTGAATTTTATTTTTTTTCTTATTGAATTTACACATTGATGTTAAGCGCTTCCATGCGTCAGAAAGCTTACTAAGTTTTTCATTGTTTATAATATTCATTGTGAACTGTAGTTTTTAAGTTTTTTTTGGTCAATAAAGAGTATCTATCTATCTAATTCATTGTTGCTAGGTTACACTGTATTTGGTATTCCGTAAGACAAGTTTTCTTACTCCTTATTTATAGAAAAAAATAATTGGTCAGTTCTAGGATGGGTGACCGTTTGTACTTCTGAACGCATGTAACGGTACAACTCGTCTTTCGCTCTTATAGTGCACAGTTAATATTGTATTTTACTGTAAAGAAATTTTTTACCAATCAACAATGTCAAACAGCGCTTACACAGGTAATTTTTTGAATCTTTTGTGTGATGTTTGATATAATAAAACACTTCTGGGCTTCGGAAGGCATATTAAAGCCGTTAATGGTTCAGGCACAGGATCCTCGTGGAGGAGTTTAATATTCTCTTACCTTGGTTCGTAAGATGAGGCTCTTGACCGTTAATATATTGATCTGATAATTCTCCTCTAAAAAAGAGCGAACTGTTTTTAATGTCCTTGGAAATTGCTGGCATGCTATCAAGTGCTATGAAAATATAACTGTATATACCTGATTGAATACAATGCTGCTCCTTCCAAGTCGTAGGAACACCTCAACACGGCTGACTGGCCCTCCCCGGACAGGACGGCTCGCGGGACGGAGATCGACAGGTTCCTGAGGGACCATACTCCACCTAGAACAAGGAATGATCAAATTAGAATAAGCCACTATATGTAGCTGCTCTCTCATATTGAAATCAGTTATTGCAAATCACATAAAGATTACAGTTAGGTCTAGGGGTAGGTATTTGAGTATATATGTGACATCCTGCAAAGGTACGGCACAGCGAGAGGCCAGTTTTGAATAGTTCATACATATAAATAAATAAAATAAATATTTCTGACACTTACGCCAATTATTTAGTTCCAAGATATCATTAAGAACTTATGTTATGGATACTAAATAACGGATATACATACATAAATACTTTTTTTTTTTGTAAATACATACTTAATGTACATAGAAAAACACCCAGACTAGAACAAATATTCATATTTATACTCACAAAATATTTGTCCTGTGTGGGAATCGAAACCACGACCTCAGAAGTGGAAAGCGGGTATACTCGCCACCATGCCATATCGGTCGTCAATATATAATTATAACATATATAACTATTATTTTAACATCCTAATTATATTATACTTAATATTTTTAAACACTTTATCTATCAAAATTATCTTTTGAGATTGCACAACGTTTTTATTCTATTGTAAAATTAAATTAAATTATATAGAGTAAATAGTCCGGTCATTTTAGACATAAAAATAGTGATCAAATAAAGAAAATTCCGACAGAGCCAAATCTTCGTAGAGACCTTAGGTTTACCACAAGGGATAAAGTGTCAAAAGTCCCCATCAGTCCCATGTGAGCTTAGGGACTTATTCGAGGCCCAAGGTCAAAATTTTAGGTTTTTTGGATTTTAATCGAAAACGGTAAGTTTTATCGAAAAAATACCTCAAAGCAAAGTTGTAGATCTTAAAATTCTTTATTTCAATTGTCTAAAATGACCGGACTAAAAAAAATACGGAAAATGAACTAGGTGTTTTACAATCGCTATATAATCTCTCACTCTCTGTATTCGGTCTCTCGGTATATTTGAGAACAGCGGTGAGCTTGGGATCCCTTTCGTGAACGGATGATATGCCTTCATCTTCAATATCCTTTAACATATTAAAATGCAAAAGTACATTAGTTATGATTTTGCCCGAAAATCATTTATATTTATTTATATTTATTTATTTATTTATTCACAAGTACATGTCAACTTACAGATAGTGTCCAAACGTTAACATGCCTTAAAATATAAAAAAATTACACAAATATGTCAAAAAATTACAAATGAAATACTTAATAATAACCTTAATGTCCAAAATCAAATGCATTAATTATAGTTCATAAAAATAAAAAATAAAACAATAAAAAGAAAAACACAATTTGACCTCAAGTGTCAGAATTAGAAATAAAAAAATCATATTAATTATATCACAAAAAATAAAATAAAACAACTTAATAATCTAAGTCGACAACAGAATAATATGTCAAATTAAATTGAACTACCATTGTCAAGGAATATATGCATAAAAGATATTAATTTTGCTAAGCCATCTACAAACAAGTCTACTTTGTCATATTCAGCGAGCATGTCCCCGATCAGGCGCAGAGCTCGCATTGAGCCAATGTTGATGACTTTTGGTTATAAAGATTGGTGACACCTAAAATAATTACCAAGATTCATTAAATCAATTATTATCAATTATGACGACCGATATGGCGTTGAGGTCAGTATACCTGCACTTCACTCCAGAGGGTGTGGGTTCGATTCCCACACAGGACAAATCTTTGTGTGCATGAACATGAATATTTGTTCTGGTCTGGGTGTTTTCCTATGTATATTAAGTATGTATTTACAAAAAAAAAGTATTTAAGTATGTTTATCCGTTGTTTAGTATCCATAACACAAGTTCTTAATGATACTTATCTTGGAACTGAATAATTGGTGTAATTGTCTGAAAATATTTATTTATTTATTTAATTATTGAGGCTATTAAATTCATCTTGGTGTGTGGAATCCTGAAAGGAATCGCTAAATCGATCTGAATCGGTAAAAATCACAACAAAATTATGGCAACCAAATGACGTAGCTTCGTCTCATGAATTTAAAGGAGCGACGGAATAAAAAACCCATGGCGAAACGGCAGTTGTTTGGCGTCCTGCTGTAAGAATATTTCAAGTCACCGGATATGCTTACACTTTACACGTTTACATTAAAACATACAAAGCTAGTACATATACTGGCAACATATTAAACTTAGTTTAAGAGGCGACTCAACCTTAACAAATAAACCGCTGTGCGGTTTCCGTTGATGTTATATGAATGTACCCTATTATTTTGTAATTTTGTTATATTATACATTAAAATAAAATAAAAATAGGGCTTCTGACATTGCAAAGCAACCATATATTTAAGTCATCACTGGTAACAAGCAATCTTTATCACGAAAACGCTTGACATTAAAAGCCACACACACAAACCCGGGGTAAAGGGCACTTCAACAATTATAGAGCGCCTAGCTCTTCAGTCCGCTTTCCTTACCGCCCAGGATTCAGATACTTAAAATACAATACTTTACTAGGATGTATAGGGTTCCTATCAAGACCTTAGGAGCCCTTTTTTTGTTTTACGTCGGTAACAAAATGCGTGTACGCACTGCCTTCCGGCCAAAGGGGGACCTAAAGGGGGTGTGGGACTCTTCACCGGCAGACACGACTGCCAGCAGTAATACCTACTAAAAATCTTCCGACGACGCTCGTCGCTTGATGAGAAAGAGACGGGATGCCAGTAACTGGGAGGACCTCCACAGAGAGACGCAGTGCGACCATAGCGTGTGTGGCCGACTTCTCGGAGGGTCCATCCCCTTGCCCCCACTGTCTAAGACCCTCCTGGCGTTGCTTGACGGGCCCTCCTGGCCTGCCCGCTGCGCCCTCCACTGGTCCCTCTTAGTTTTCCCCCCGGTAGTCAGTACTAAGGGCACCCAGAGTCGCCAACTGGTCGGGGGGGGGGGGGGCAAGTAGTGCACCTGCCGATCAACAAACCAGGCTCTGGCAAACATAAAAGATCCCGATAAGCGGCAATAGCCATTGGCCTATTGTCAACACCTTAGACTATTTCTTTTATAATATAATATAAATAAAAGATTTTTTTTACAGGGTCGCCACCGGGGTCGAAAAATAAATTGATGAAATGTGAGCGTATAAAATGCATCTGCCTACCCCTCCGGGGGAAGAAGCGTGATTGTATTTATGTATGTACATACAAACCCACACATCCAAAATCTGATTTGTAAGCTCCGTAATTACTTCAGAAACCCCTTTAAGAATAACAACCTGAGGCACATATACTTTGATCAATTTACAACGGAAATGTCTCCCTGACAACTCGCCATATACATATCCAGACATATATAACAACATAGCAATATATTATATCTTTGTTATTCTCCGCGCGGATGAACTTAATCTTCCAAATTGTTTGGCAGTGGGTAGTAAAACTTTAGTCATATAAATAATTTTTCTACAATATAACTTGTTTCTGCTGGATAGGTGGCTGACAAAGTTGTTTTTGTGTAATCCTGTTATGGATACGGGGCATTACATAGTTTTAACTGATTCGCGGATAAATGAAACGTAAGTTACGAAATTTTCTGAAAGGAAGACGTTGGACATGGTGTGGATCTGAAAGTAATAGATGTAAATGTAGTTGAAATGGCTGGAAGGGTAAAGATTAGCGGGAAGCCGTTGGATGCAGGCAGCACACAATTGTTAGATTTGAAAGTACTGGAGTGTTAACTCAGCCGATCTGATAGATTGATAATCTGATCAGTGCGGCGGGAAGCCGGTGGGTGCAGATAGCTCAAAATCATTTGACGTAAAAGTACTGAAGTGTTATATAACGCAACTATGCTGGTATATATACAGTTATTTTGTGTAATCCTGTTATGGATATGGGCGTTACGTAGTTTTTTAGCTGATTCGTGAAGGGACAGCTCACAGATTTATGCATGCAATATTTTTGATAAGAACTTGTTAGAAATAATACTTGTTAGATACAGTATGGGCTTTATTTATTTAATCTTTATTACACAATTAAAAGTACTACAAAAGGCGAACTTAATACCATACGGCATTCTCTGCCAGTTAACCTTAGGGTTAATAGTAAACTTTAAAGACATACATACATATATACAACTACACTTAAGTATTCATCATACCAAAATATGACAGCAAGGAGAATCAAACCAACGATGGCTCCTCGAAATAAAGTTTAAAATTTAATTGCTTGAACTCTGGCTTGCTTTGGGCAAGTTTTATTCTGGCTGGGAGATTGTTCCAAAGTTGAAAAGCACTTATGCGTAAAGAATTTTATCTGTGATATTATAAATAACATCCATAAATAACAACAAATAACATCCATATTGTATCTGTGATATTATAAATAACATCTTCGTAACATATGGAGTGCAATAAAGACATTGAGTATTGAGAATTGGGTAGGTACCAAAGAAAAAGGCGAAAAGAAGGTTCTGAGAAGAACGTCGTATTGAGTGTGTAGCTTTAAAAAAATTAAGTTTTATTTAAATAAGCAGGAGAATTATGATCATGTAGGATGGAAAATAATGCAGCATTCTAGCTTCACGACGCTAAGGAATAGGAAGCCACTTTAAAATAAGTATAAGAAGGCTAGTAATAAGCAGAGAGGAAGAGCATGTTTCCAGAAGAGTTATTAATATGAATAGTACCAGAATAAATAAAAACGTGAAGAATGTTACAAATAAATGTAAGGGATGGGATTTAACGAGGATGTACATTTGCAGCAGCAGTCCGAAATACGGAGAAAACATTAAACAAATAGACCACATTAGTAACAAATAAATAAAAATAATGAACATGTAAAAACATACATAGTGAAAATTATAACCAAGTAGCAAACTTAACTATGTAAAAACAGCCTTGCTTTAATATTTAATCTTTAAAGTAAAACCTTTCCCTGGTTTATGATAATGAAATGTCAAAAGAAGTAAAAGGAAGATCGAAAGAAAGTCGCCATTATTTAATTTAATATTCAAAAGTCCGTCAGCTTTAAATGTCGGGAAATCGGGAGTTGGCAAACTCGGAACGAAAACAATGTTGTACCTGACACCCGGTTCCCTGAATGTTGTAATCCCTATTACAACATTCAACATTTTACATATTAATAACACGCGCTCTGAATTACGTTTTTAGTACAACACAAGCTTTTTATTTAAATAAAAAAACTAGTACTACTACTAGTGAAGTACTGTTCTTTAAAAAGTAGTAAATAGGTAGGGCTCTTGGAGTCGCAACATCATTTGTCTGAGAGGCAGTTCAGGTTTAAACGCAAAAGATCCACTGAGGATGCGGTTAAATTGCTTACCGAGTTTGCATATTATTACCTTGATGATGGATCTCATTGTGTGGCAGTTTTCCTGGCCAAGGCCTTGGACACAGTCTCAATCCCTATACTTATTAAAAAGCTTAAGAAAATGGGCATTCGTGGAGCGGCTTTGGACTGGTTCGGGAGCTACCTTTCTGACGGAGGGCAGGTTCTGATAGTGAAGAGGTATGACAGTGATCGTCTTCCAACTAATTTTGGAGTACCACTAGGAAGTATCCTCAGCCCTATCCTCTTTACAATTTACATAAATGATATTCAAAGGCCTAACATTCCCAACGCTGCAATCTGTTATGCCGACGATACGGCTGTCCTTTTCAGAAGCACAGGCTGGAATGCAGTTCATTCTAATGCTGAAAAGGGCACGGAGATGATTAAGGTAAAACCTTCAGACCTTACATACAAAAAATACTCAATACATGTGTCTGCATAAAACCGCTGCTTCTAACCCGACAATCTTCAAGTTACAAATGCATAGATGTGCATGAGACGTAATGGCCTGCAACTGTGACTTTCTACAGCGGATAGATAATGTTAGATATTTGAGACTAATGCCGTACGAAAAATCTACTTTTTACTTACATTTTGCAAAAAGAGTATGGAAAGTCATGAGCATACGGCGTAGGGGTTTGCGGTGGTTCTTATAAAACCCTAATAATAGAACTTAAACGGGCTCAACGCGCAGTTCTTAAAGTAATGTTAAGAAAGCCTTATAGACATCCCACCAATGCTTTACACAAAGAACTAAATTTGCTGCGTGTTAGACAGTTGTACATAGTAAATGCTTGTCTGTCCGTCCATCGATCTGGCATTAGGCAGATTCTTTCGGGTGGGAGACGAATTAGCAACTTGTCGGTGCTCCGTGTTAAAACTAGGTTTGCCAAAAGAATATTTCGATGTTATCACGTCTCGGTTTACAATGCTATCACAAAGAGCTGCTGTCTTTATCATAGTTCCGTAAGAGAGGCGAGATTTAAGGTAGTAAAGATTCTATCTGTGGTGTCGGTGGCGTCATGCGTCGGTTCATTGCGTTCCCTAAAATATGGTTGAGCGAAACGCGTCTTCTCATGTCTGCTGTGTTTGTCTGTAATAATGTTAATATTGCTAGAGAGAGTTTTGTCTTCTGTTCTTTTGGATCTTGTGACTATAGAACACAATTGTTTTAATATTAGATATTTTTATTGTCACTAGCGGGGGAAAAAAACAAACTTGACGATTTTCTTGCCTTTTCTTTTACGATCAAGCTCCCGCCCGCAGTGAATGGGCGCGTTAGTTTATAAGTATGACATTCATAAGAGCTCTATTGAGCCAAACTTGATAAAATGACATTTGAATTTTGTTTTCTTTTAATTTTTATCTTCTCTTTACTTCTATCAAACGGAAGCTCTAATCCCAAGTTGATAGATACACATACATACGAGCGTATACATAATTATACACATGCTCTTGCAATTTATTCTTGTTTTGTTTTATAAGTGTCATATTTTATTATAAAACTCTGTAATCCAAATGAAATTAGGGTCCCAAGACATAAGCTTTGCTTAGCTTAGGTACCTCTGAAAACGATATAGAATACGAATATTTGAACAATTTGTAACTTAGTTTTAATTTAGTGTATAACTGAGTTACAATAAATTCAGTGTGTAGTTAGTGTTTTTTCATTTATTGCAAGTCACACATAATAAAGTTGTTCAACCAAAACAAAACGTAAATAAAGTAGTTAGTTCTAAATACAAATGCACCGCCACTTTGTACGATACCCTAAAGCAATCGTCAACCAGCGAGACGTGCAATGGAGCGGACACGTTTAACTGCTGCGCAATGGTAACGGCATTCTGGCGTTAGTCGAAAGGATTTTGTATACCTTCGGTTATTTTAAATTAAAATAATGGATTACCTTATAGATTATTACTTATACCTATTCAAAGTAGAGTTTTTATTCTTAGAAAATATAATTTATGTTCCAAGTAAGTTTCAGTTATGAAATTTTAGTCAGTTTCCTTTTTGCATAAAGTAAACACTCGTTTAGAAATGGCTATTTCAAGTGCAGTTTATTATCTTATTGTAAATAAACACTTTACACCTCCAAGTCTATCAGTAAACAAACTCATCACATACCAATGAACCATAGGAATGATCAAAGTAGTCAAAAATAAAATGTTATAAACAGATGACCAATTTTAAGAATTTTCCGCTGACCACTTTATTTAATAATTATTAAATTTTAGAGTCTGGAGAAGTTTCGAGACGTACTTTAATTATAAATTTAAATTTGGAATTTGATGTAATAATTCATCGAACGTAAATAATTTACTATATTCAAGAAAACTCTTCAAAAAAATCCTGTTAGACAAAATTAAATGTTGCTATCACATAAGCGAATTTTTGACATATATACCTCAAGATTAATAGGTTAAACGTCAGAAAAATGAGCAGTTATGTAGGTACTAAAAATTTTTTTAACATGTATTATATTTTTATTTTATTGTATTGTGTAATTTAAGATGAGTCATATGATACGATTAATAATAATTTTACTGACATTAATGGGGAAATTTGCTTACCACAAAAGGACATTCTGTAACAATTTTATATTTGTTTCTACTCCGACATTTCCGTATCTTTCTAAAAGTTATGAAGCTGATAATTTTAATAATAAAACAACAAATTGTGAATATTCATTTGCGAAAAAAAAAATCTTTTTCCACTATAATATAGAAAATTTACTTAACTAATTTTTAACTTTTGGGTAGTTTCGGATAGTAGAAGTCAAAAAATTTGACGTCACTATTAAGAACATTCAGTATGCAGATATTAGCAGCAGATTCGAAACGCGTCCGCCCGCCTGCAATGTGTCCAGACCCTTATGCTAAGGATAAAACTATCCGAATCTCCAGTGTCAGAGCAAATATCCACTAATCATACGAACACATCTGGACTCTCACGTCCAGCGGCCGATCCATGGATTTCCTGTTCCCGCATAAAATAATGGTTTGTTTGTGTTCGTAAGTGGGAAGGATCGGCGTCATCTTAGTGAACAGGACAGAAATACTGTGGAGACCACTTAAATGTTTTGGTAACTTATTTTATATCGTATGCAATGTTTTTATATTGTTTTTTATGTTGTATTTTGTGAAATGCAGTCAAATCTGGATAAACCAGTGACCCCGAGGGTCCTCAGCTTAAGCCTTAGCACTATCCCGATTGCCCTATTTGAGATAATTCTTGGTTATAATAATGTATTTTGTGTACAAAACTTGAATGAGGAATGATAAAAAAGATAGTCATTTGTGATATGGACTGTAAGAAATAAAAAAAAACACATTAAGTGATACCGAAGTGGACACTAATCAGATTGTGCGTGATGCCGAGGCGCTGAGTTAGTCTTCTGAGAAAGAGAAGAGAAAGAGACCAGTTCAAACATATTATTTATTCATTACATAACATAACATTCATATTATTAAAAGTAGAGTACATTAACAAAAAAAAAATTATTAAGCTTATCTATTGCCTGAATGTTGATATTACTGAAGAAACGTATATCAAAACTCAACTTTACAAAAACAAAAATGAAGTGACCAGTGACAAAATTGTTCCTGGCATCATTTAACATAGCATCAGTCACTTTCTTCATGGAATATTATAATAAGCTGATTTACAAAAATACCTACATACAAGTAAATCAAGTGCGGCGTTTGAAGCTAAAAGTATGGTTAGGTTGGCAATGTATTAATTTTGATAATACATTATTAACTATAGAAACCTGTGGCCAGCAAGGGCTTTCTTGTACCATTTGAGCGTGTTACGCTGGCCGCTTACAATTGGTCTCTTCGGAAGTAAATGCCGAATATAGGCGTGCAGCCAATTCCGGAACATAGTGAGCATACGATGGTAATTATAGATAGTGCTAATTCACCATTCCGATTAACAGCAATCGTAATTTTTACCATGAAGTCTTGCTCTCATAATCACTGGAAGAAATAAAACATTTTCAACACTCGCTACTCCACTGTTTTTCTAATCCTTGTGACGTCACACTTCAAGAGAAAATATCAGGTCTATTATCAAGCTGTTTGCTATAGCAGGCAGCGGTCGTTAACTTGACGACGCCATACATCGCCGCCCCCCTGAGTGCGCGCAAACATTTGTAACATACATTAGCAGTAATGAACACAAAATAGTCGATTTGCTCGTGTAATTTTGTAATGTTCTAATTCGGCGATTCGCGTTGGGTTTTTTGGTAGAATAAATTGAAACTAGTGGGAAACTTGAGCAAAAGCGCTTTACAGCAAAATCTATGGAAAAAAAACTTGAAATAGCTTCAATAAAGAAAATTGTCGGGAAAGTGAAGCATCATGTCTACAATTCTGTTTTATTTTTTTAAAAAAATTAATTGATTTTTAAATAGAGTTGCGGGTTGCGGGCGGGAGTTTGATCGTAAAAGAACGGGCAAGAAAATCTTCAAGGTTAGTTTATTCAGAGCTCTACCAAAGCCAAACTTGAATAAATGATTTTTAATATTGAACTGACTTTCTGCAAGGCTAAAAAAATACTTAGCATCAATCTAGATAGTAAACAAGACTAACACTAAAGACTCAGCATCTGTTAGTGAACTAGTGAGTCTAATTTTTTTTATCTGATTTTTAGTCATTACACGAGACAACTGGCGTCTGACTTCCATAAGAGGGAATCATTATTCTATAGTCAACCCAGCTATCAGGATATTAGAAGCACGTACTGTCCGAGACACAGAGCAAGCGTTTAAAATACGCACGAAACATGGAAAAGTCATAGTCATCAGGGTTTGAACCCGAGACCCTATGGATTGCAGACAATTGGTCCTGACACTGGGCTGTATGTGCTTAAAAAGATATTACTTATGATTTATATGCCAGAACATATAGATTATATACACAGGTAACCCTATGTCTACATGTTGTAATACTTACATCTGTAAGTTTCATTATAAACTCTGTAATTTATCTTTAAGAGCTGTGGATTTTGAATAAATAAAAAAAAATAAAAATAAAATGTTACGTGCAGCCATAACTAAGGAATCGCCGACATGCAGTTACCTAGTTATTGCACAGCACACAGGCATCGGGCACGAGGCGCTGACGCCGCGGAACGTGCAGGCATCGGACACCGGATCTAGCACCGAGGCCTTTCGTCACTCTTGTTTTAACATCGAACATTTGTCACGATACTTTGAATTCATTTGTAATTTTTATAATTCTTTAAATCTTTCAGAGTCTTTAAATCTAATCACAATGAAAATATTGTAATTAACAATAATGCCTGATTAATTAGTCATGGCTTTTTATATTATAAATATCAAAATCCTTATTCTTTATTAAATAGAATCAGATCTTACAGGCGAAGTTCAATATTGTGTCATCCAGTACATCTTTTCCGATTCGATGAGAAAAACTTGCGTATTCTGAATAGAGGCTGTATTTTGTTAATACCTCAAAGGTTTATATTTTTAGACAACATTGTGATTAGATGTGGTGATATAGGGAATCCTGAGACTGAATTAACATATATTATTTAAAAGTAAAAAAATGGTACTTAATTAAATGGAAGAAAAAATTATACCTTAACATAATCTTTACTCAAGCATTACATCGACTACCGGGGGGGAAACTAAGAGGGACCTGCGGAGTCCGCAGCGGGCGGGCCAGGAGGACCCGTCAAGCAGCGCCAGGAGCGTCTTAGGCAGCGGGGGCAGGGGGGGGGTGCTGTCTAACCATGGACCCTCCGAGAAGTCGGCCACACACGCTATGGTCGCACAAGGAGGTAGGAGGGGCGCGTCCACTGCGTTTCTCTGAGGAGGTCCTCCCGGTTTTGGTCCTGGGGACGTTGGCCGCGGGCGGGGTGTCAGAGCTGCAACCCAGGTACTGGCCACCGCCTCTTTCTCAACAAGCGGCAAGCGTCGTCGGAAGATTTTTAGTGGGTATTGCTGGCGTCTGCCGGTGGTGAGTCCCACACACCCCTCTCGGTCCCCTTTGGCCGGGAGGTAGTGCGTAAATGCATTTTGTTACCGACGTTACTCAAAAAAAAAAGTGTTGATCCGTTAAAAAAGCACAGCTACTATACATTTTTCCATTATATTGTAATAATATTATATCAGCGCATTTTATAGCTCCATTATTTTTATAGAAGTCGAATTACTTGACCCTCACCGACTGAGATATTATAGTAAGATTTATGCAGAGCCACCGCTCGTCGAATTTTTATGACAAGAGTTAAGTACCCACCCCGGCTATAAAGTCCGAGATGTTTAATTTTGTATGAATACGAGTTTTTTTACTTATATAGCTGATTGTATGCAGATAAAAAAGAACAGTCAAAGAAAACTTGCTTCGTTTAAACTCGTTTCACAAAGAAAAATGGTGAATTAGATCTTATTTAATACTAGCTTTTGCCCGCAACTTCGTTCGCGTGGAATAGTGACTAACGGCAGATTTTATACTTTCTCGCCAAGAAGCACGTTCTACAACCCAAGAATACGTAAAACCGTTCTAAATTCCAACGAGTTACAACTTGTTTTGATCGTGTCCGACTAGCTTAGCTAACTAGCCATGATTGGTAGAAATAGACACTGTTATTACAATGGATTAATGTCGCATAGTTGTGGTTACGGGAAAACACGCGGATAGTCGTGCCTGATTAGACGTTTGTGGCTAATTAGTGACACTTCAGGTGGTTAGATTTACATTGTACAAACAATTGGTAGTTTAGATTTCAACGCGGAGGTTTGGCGTCAGCTGGTCTTATTACAATAGATATTCGAGATATTATTCATGTTCACAATTAGCAAGATAAACATTATATTAATAGTAAATAAATTATTTAAAAACTAAAATTACAATGATAGGAAAATACATTTTGGGCAGACCCTAACTATACTGCACATGTCCGCTAGCAAACTAGACTGTATGTAGCTCAATGTTGCGCGATTTCAAGTAGGATTGAGCAACATTGACTAGCATATAGAAGTAAAATACACTTCAATATTTAAAAATTCCTTATCATCATCTCAGCCCATAAACGTCCCACTACTGAGCACAAGCCTCCTCTCATATACCAAGGTGCGAGGGTATTGGGTTATACTCCAACTACATTGGGTTATACTTATATCAAATGCCACACAAACGGTCACCCATCCAAGGACTGACCTCTGTAAACTCTGCTGTACTTCGGTGATCGTTTCCGACCACCGAGCACCGCAGAGCTACGAGCGCTTCAATTCCTTATGCTCTTAAATAAATATATACATTACATTCACGCCTTTTTCCCCGAAGGGGTAGTCAGAGGCATATTATACGCTCACACTTCGCCAGTTATAAAGTTGGTCCCACGTAATAGGTGTCGAGCCTATTGCCGCTTACCGGGCACTGTTTTATTTGCTAAAGCCTCGTCTGTTGATCGGCAGGTGCACCACTTGCAGTTTAGGTTGGCTTGGGCTTCTATGGTCTTGGTAGGAACCTTATATTATTTTATTACTTTCTATTAATAAAATTCTTTAACTGTAATCCGGTTGAAAATTTATTTGCAAGCACAAAATGTATGTAAATGAAAGCTATTGTTTATACAATTGAACTGCATGTTTTTACTAGCGTCTTTGTCCGCGTGACCTACTAGTATAGTTATAGCCCATGTCCTTTTTAAGGCTCCAGACTATCAGCTCTCATATTTTCATAAAAATTGCTTCAGTCGTTTTGGCGTGTAATTGCGACAAACAAACCGACAGAGTTATTTTCGCATGTATAATATTTTAAGTATATTAGTATGGATTTTTTGCACTTTCAATGCTAAATATATAGACTTTTCGAAAATATGTGCGTAATTATCGCTTGCCTTGCCCTGGTCCAGGCTGTCATGAACATAATTCGAAGGACTTAAAAGAATTTATGGGTTAATTAAAAAAAATGAAACTTAAAAGGTTTACTTATTGGATTATGAAGTCCTCAGTTTTCAGTCTTCTTTTCTGAAATCGACTTATCTGATAATATCACAAGAAAAAGCGGCAGAAATGATGTATCTGATATTGTCACTTATCGGGTTTGAGCACGGAACCCTCGATATATGCCAGTCGTTATTACAAAGTCAGTGTCTTCTAATATCCAAACATTTGATTTAACCATAGAATGATGTTTCTCTCCGGGTTGCAGAGGTCAGACGGCTGTCGCTTCATGTAATAACTGAAATACATCCTAATTGGGTTAAGCCAATGAACAGACCCTGGACCCTAAGCCTAAAGCAAACAGGATTATGCAAAGATTTGAATGGAAGGATATTAGTATAGATTCTTAAGACAGACTAGAAGAATCATGATACTGAATCCTCCATAAATACTTTTTGTATGTTTATTGCACAGAAATTACACATAATCATAATAAACAGAAAACTCTCAATCATTCTAACTATCCCTTGCCGTAAATTTAAAACCAGTAACCAGACGTTATAGTAAGAGATGTATAATCTGACGTGATTTACTGAGGCATTACAATCTGCATCTACCCTACAGCTTAGCTGCCAAGGGAAATTCAACCCAACCACTTGACCCAAAAGACGAATTCCCTCATCGCTTGATCTCCGAGACAGTTATTGAAATGTAAGATTTATGCAGCCCTGATTTAGATCCAGTAAGCTCCTGAGATGACTTACGAGGTGACATCGGCTATTATATCTGTTTGCGAGAATCATAGAACATTTACTGTAGGAATATGTTGTGTAGGTAATCTTTTAAATGCACTATGTGTTTTGGTGGAATTCCAAAAACTCAAAAGTAATAACGAGACCACATGACGAAGGAAACGAACTGCATGTTGCTTCATAAAAAGAAAAATTTGATAATTCTTTTAAATCAAATAAAGTAAATATATACGTAACATATATACATATACATACGTACATATATACATAACCTAAACACAAGGAATAAGCATAAACTAGTAGTACCTGCCACTAGGCTCCAAAAAATTTACAAATCTTTTAAAGGTCAATGTGTGCGATTCTATAATAAAATCCCAAGCAATATACAGCAATTAAGCCTAAATAAATTTAAATTAACAATAAAACGCAAGCTGTCTTTAAAGGGATACTATTCTATCAAAGACTATAATTGGCTGATAAAAATGCTTGGGATTAAACTGCCGTTTCATACAGGCTATTCTAATATGAATGACTTAAAACATGAATATTGTTAATGATATATTATATTGCATTGTATAGCGTCACAGACAAATGAAGAATATAACTAACCAATCGATAATTTAAAAGAGCATAGCGTGTGAGTTTCTTAGATTCACTTACATTTAAATATATTTTTTTTAAATTGTTTGGTGTCAAGTTCACTTGAATTCATCTGCATAATTATATTTTATTTGTTTTTGTAATTTTCACGTTTTCAAGTACTATGTAATAGTTTATGAAATAAAAAGTATTTGATTTGATTTAAAGATGAACGTTGAAGGTAAGTTATTGGAAACTATGCTGTATTGATGAATGCTCGCTTTTTTTTCATTTGCTCAGTAGTGGGACTTTAATGGGCTGATGTAAAAATTATCTTATATCTCATAATATGCTTGTATTATGCACGGTTGGACTTAAGCTTAGAACCCACTGCTTACTGGTCTAACCAAAGCTGAATTCAGACATTACATGAAGCGACTGCCGTCTGACCTCCTTAAACCAGACGGAAACATTCTTTAGTTTAACCAGCTGTTAGATGGCATTGACTTTCTAATAACAATTGTCATAGAAGGTCAAAACAGCCGGGATAAATAACCTAAAGTGCATTCCAACGAAACAGCGATAATTACGCACATAACTTCGTCATAGGTTTTGAACCCGAGACCATCTGAACATGAGGTCTTGGGAGATTTTTTTTTAAATGCTGCAATTATTGATCGGCAGCACCAAAATTAAGTGAACGGATTTATCAATCTCTCAACGCTAAGATCAAAGGCAACTAAATCCTAATCAGAGTTTCCAACCCTTAACAGCTCAAGTGAGCTCAAGATTAGAGTATTGTCCTCATCTGTGGCATGATGAGTCCGCTAAGCACCCACTAGAGGCGTTGGATTAATTGTAAAGCTGTCCGCATTATCCACGAGTAGTACTGAGATCATAGCTTGAGATCTTGAAGGTATCTTGGAGTTGATCTGTTTGTAAATAATCTGTTTTTACGTTTCAAAAGTCGTGGCTTCGGACAAGGCTTGTATTTGTGTGCTTCAACGTGGATATAAAAGAAAGGAAAAATCGTTCATTCATAACCATTGACAATACAACATTTCAAGTAGTCCTTAATTATTAAATGGTTTCTACTCAGGGCATATACTGAATATTGAATTCCGTAGAACTCCAAAACAAAATACAGCACCTGTTTGTGTTGGTGTTGAAATTTCCTAGAATTATTGGCATATATCAATTCATTTAAGGACAAACTGGACAAACACATGCCACTGGGTAAGAGGAACTAAATGCAAATGAATTGGATACAGGCGCAAACTGACTGCCTGTTAATTAATAATAATATTTTTTTTGATTTGATTGCTATTTGCTGTAAAGGGATCCTACCAAGACCTTATAAGTTGCTAATTTATTCTGTGGGAACTGTTTAGGTATTAAATCCTCTTTGCTTTTAATTACTTTTCCTGATCCGAATCTATTTTTGTATATTATCTGTTGTTAATAGTTTTCCGTGGTGGTCATTCCTCGTCATCGTCCAGGATCCTGGTTTCTTAAGTTCCCTGACCGCAATTTAGCATCATATAATAGCTGATAATTTGAAATTAATGCAAATCTCAAATTCTAGTCCTCAAGACACAGGATTACCTAGTTTGGGGACTACCAGTGAATCAATGTTGTGCTACTTTTTGGCAATAAGTGTTTTTATTATTATAATTATTTATTTATATGGTCCTTCGAGCCCGAAATCCAGCGACCTATGGATAAGCACATAAGTGCTGTATCTTTTCCCTTGTGGTTTTATAAAAATAAATAAAAATCTTAGTAAATATCGCATATCTAGTTAAAAAGATGAAATCCTAAATTGAGTTCATAATGGCACAAGTTACTTTTATGTATGCGCTGCATAAAATGTCAAAGAACTTTACACAAAACAAGAACATTTCATCGTTAAAAATAAAATTTAATGTCTTCTACTTCCAACTTTAAACTTATTCTATAAAGAACGCTCCGAGACAGTCTTTTGATGTACAGTATAGCTTACAATATAAGCATATACTACTTATTGAAGTACGAAGCGATACTTATAACCTGCCAGGAGTTCTTAAGTAGCTTAGAACTTAGTTTTCTTACAGAGGAAAAAACTTGCAGAGCGAGAAAATGTTCTGAAGTCACTCTTCGTAATAAATTATCTTAGAGCTTTTATGTTGATGTGTGTGATGTCGGAGATATAATAATCTTATACTCGTATTGCAAAATTTATAACTTTCAACGACAATTTAAAAACTATGTAGTTCTTATTACAAAACAAGATAATTTATTTTTATAAAATCACAAGGGAAAAGATACATCACATCACTTATGTGTTTATCAATAGGTCGCTGGATTTCCGGCTCGAAGGACCATATTTTGCTGAATTGCAGTCAGGGAACCTAGGAAACCAGGATCCTGGACGATGAGGAGGAATGACAACCACGGAAAACTATTGTGAACTGACTGTATTATTTGTTTTACATTGTTTTAAAGTTAAACCAGGTTTATAATTACTGCTGTTACTTTCATTTGATATAATGAAGAAGATGACAGCACTCGTTTTAAATCTAGTTTAACTTAAAATCTTGTTTTGAAACAAGCCCCATTAGGTTGTACAAAAGTTGCCTACTTGTCTATCTAGCTTGTTTAAACAAACTGAAGTTACACAAGCGTGTTTGGCCATTATTCAGCACCTAACTACGAGTTTTAATAACTTTCATGTATATTCATATTTCATTAAATTTTTTTGATCGTTTGTATGGCATTTAATATCGAGCGCTTTCGTGTTTAGGCAGGCTCGCAAAGCTTTTAGTCTGGGTTATCAATATACATGATTGTCAATATGGATCCTACCAAGAACTTTGGACTTCAAGTCAACCTTACTTTTTGGTAAGCGGCAATAGGCTCGCCACGTAGAATTAGCCAAATGTGGGCATGTCATATGCCCGATAAGTTACATATAGCCTATAGTTACATATATAATCAATAAGAAGGGGTAGACGGAGATATTATACGCCCACATTTTGCTAGTTATATTGTTAGTCACACGTAATAGGTGGCAAGCCTATTGCCTTTGGGGAACTTTTATGTTTGCCAGAGCCTCGTCCGTTAATCGGCAGGTGCACTTGCAGGTGGGGTTGGATTGGGCTTCTCAGATCTTGTTAGAAGTTTACTTAAAAAAAAATATTGGTATTTTCATTAAAATTAGCCAGTGCAACTAAAAAGTAGCTTCATTCCACCTTTTAAAATAAAACCGACCTCACGTTTGCTTAGTCGGCAATAATTGGATTCCCATGGCCCCAACCAAACGGCCAAACGCAGACAAAGAAAATTCCTAGAAAATAAGTATATTAAAAATGTTCTTTGAATTCGCCTTTAAGTAAAAGCTCAAAGGCTTATATTAAATTCCTGTATTCTCTGCTAATCTATTTAAAACGAATGCAATTTACTGCATGCAGTTTTGATTATTTTTTGCGAATATTTTCATTGGGATATACGGTGCAGATTGGCTTGAGATAGATGTCAAAGGTCAGTTTATAATTACCTTATAACTGGAAAGATAAGCAGGGTTTTGACTTGTGTATATATTTCTGAACTCTCTTTCATATTTTAGACTATAGGTCGAAAAATTGGTTTAAAACAAGTGATGGATTAAAAATATTTTCGTAACAATTCTCGCGCTACTAAACGGTAACAAAGATATTTTTAATCCAACACTTGCTTACAATGGATTTCCGCGAAGTACCGCTTGAATCAATAAATTATTGGCTAATAAAACAATGATTTTATAACTAAGAGAGGTAGGATATTTGCAGGATTAAGCTTATATAAATAAAGGCTCATCCTATACATTTCTGTGTCTTAGCTGTAGTTGTTATGTGTGTGGCTTTATTTATGATGATTTTATTAAGGTTTTTTTTAAATATTTATCATCTTAGCCAATTAACGCCCCACTACTAAGCACGAGCCTCCTCTCACACATCTAGATGCGAGGGTTTTGGGTCATACTCCACCACGCGGACCCAGTGCGGATTGGCAAAGGCAGGTGTATGGCGTCTTGCTGTTAGAATTTTTCAAGCAGCCCAATTAAGCCTTTAACATGGCTACCAAATTTAGTGATAACCGGGACCAACGGCTTAGCGTGCCTTCTGAAGCACGGAAGCGCTCGACATCAAATTCCACACAAACGGTCACCCATCTAAGGACGGACCTCTGTAAACTCTGCTTTACTTCGGTGATCGTTTCCGACCACCGAGCAACGCCGAGCTACAAGCGCTTTTTTACATTAGGTTAAAGGTGGCGGTATTATTATTATAATTTTGTGATTGTTATTAAAAATAGTACTTTGAGTGTCAATTTTATTCTTTTAAAATCATTATTTGCTTATGTTTTATTAATGCCACTGCGTCATACGGTGTTGCTTGAAAGCCAGCGCCACCATAACAATGTTGCATTGTTATAGCTGTATTACGCTGAAGCAATGCCTTTTGACTGCACATTTCAGTCTTGTGAAACCTTTACAATTGTCATGTGCACTTAATAAATATATCTTTCCTTCTAGTTGTCGCTCTAGGCCTCAGAATTAGAAGCGGCGTAATTACGATCGTCGTAATTTGATATTGCGCTGTCCTTTTTATATCATTCGATACGTATCTGTCTCATTTATTGTTGGTATATTAAGTATGTATTCACAAAAATAAAGTATTTATATAGGTTTATACGTTATTTACCATCCATAACACAATTTATGTTATATAAGTTAGATTTTAGCACAGAGATTATTCTGAAACGT
This sequence comes from Musotima nitidalis, assembly GCA_949126915.1. Classification (NCBI taxonomy): domain Eukaryota; kingdom Metazoa; phylum Arthropoda; class Insecta; order Lepidoptera; family Crambidae; genus Musotima; species Musotima nitidalis. The sequence continues at coordinate 12,531,282 of OX421439.1, forward strand.
TTGGCTAGCCCTTCGCTATCATTGGACGAAATCTTTATTTACAAATATAGGGTGAATAGGGCTCCTATCAAGACCTGAGGAGCCCAAGCCAACCTCACCTGCAAGTGGTGTACCTGCTGATCAACGGACGAGGCTCTGACAAACATAAAAATTCCCGGAAGGCAATAGACTTGCCACCTATTACGAGTGACTAACAATTTAAATTGCAAAGATTTAAATTGCCTACCCCTTCGGGGAAACAGGCGTGATATATATGTATGTATGTTTATTGTCTATGTCGTAGACGTGGTGACACCTACTGTGTACCTGTGACTCGTTGGCTGTTTGCCGAATGGGTCTCCTGGGGGTGGCCTACCCACAACCAAGAGACTATGGGCTCCAATCTGCAAAGACTGTCATAAAGATGATGATAACAATATTTGGAGATTTGGAGTGAAAGGCAAGGGGATGCACAAAAGATCCGGCATGAGGGTCAAAGTGCGCCACGGTTAGTAAGATAAGATAAGATGTATGTTTATTAAAATAACAGTTATGCACTGTTTCACCTCGTCAGGCAGCCGAAGTCGCGCGCTGCAATAAGTGAATATACAAATGAAGTTATTACTCAAACGTCTCAAAGCGAAGGGTCCTTTGAATATGTCCTCGGCCATTGTTTTACCGTGGAGGTACCAGAGCACGGCTTTGTCTTGTTATAAATAATGTTTTCTCAAATCTACAGAGACCTCTAAAGGATCAAAGGATCCGTAAGAATGGCTTGCCGTTTAATTAAAAATGTATTAAGGTAATTAATATATATATAATATGAGCTTTATTTGTCTTTTTAGTAATGTAATGTACGAATACTGGATTTAGGTAAAGGTTACACCGAGACTTTCCCGCCAGTATACAAAAAAAAAAGTTCTTATTTTTCAGCACTTCATAACTCGGAAAAAAAATGATCAGGTAAGAATTACTGGAATAGATTTGGATAAATGCTATTTATAGTTAATAGCTCAATAAAATAATTGCAAGCCAAAGAAATCTGTAAGAAATTTTAAGACAGCAATCAAATTGCGATTAGCGTAAAATTCAAGTAGCGTTGTGTCAGAGTAGCGGAGTGTCGGAGTAGCGGAATAGCGGAGTGTCGAAGTAGCATAGTGTCGGAGTCGCTTAGTGCCGTATAGCGTAGTGTCGGAGTAGTATTAATGTTTAAGTGTAGGTGCTTTTTAGGTATTTCACATTTGTGATGTTTTATACGTAAGCATAAGCTGTCTCTGTCTACTAATAATCACATAATAAACATAAAAAATATTAACCCAATTTCTGTTTAAGATTTTTCATAAGATATATTTGTATTAGAATAAGAACTGTGGGTTTGTCTTTTTTCTGATGTAATGAAATGAATATTAATGATATTGGATTACTACCGACAATAATTATTATCACCACCTCTGCCTATTAAGGTGCTGCTGCTAAGCATGGTCCTCTTCCCATGTCCCCGTACGGAATCATGTCAGTCTCCACAGCGCGGACCCAGTTAAAACTCCCAAAGATGCTGTCAGAAAAATGTAATCAAAAATAATAATCCTTTACTGCACATAAACATAAATAGATTACAAAAGGTATTTAAACTTAAAGTACAAAGGTGGACTTGTCTCTAGAAGAGATCTCTACCAGCCAACCCTAGAAGTTGTGTATAAATTTGTAGGTACGGGATTGAATTTGGTTAAAGATCTTTGTTAAAAAAAAGAAAATAAAAAGCCTTATATATACCATACATACTTACATACATATATATCAATATTATACATACATATCATCATCATCATCATTTCAGCCCATTAACGTCCCTCTTCTGAGCACGAGCCTCCTCTCACATATCAAGGTGTGAGGGTATTGGGTCATACTCCACCACGCTGACCCAGTGCGGATTGGCGGAGGCAGGTGTATGGCGCCCTGCGGTTAGAATTAATCAAGCCGCCCATTAGGCCGCTAACATGGCTTAACGACTACCACATTTAGTGATAACCGGGACCAACTAATTGAGAACAAAATCTTTCTTTCAATTTCTTGGCACCATTCGCGAAGCAGGGCACAATAATAATAACAAAAAACTTGAGAGGTGTCAAGGGACACCCGAATGAAACGAAGTTCTTTTCGATTAATTAGTGAAGGAGTTGTAATAAAATTTTAAAAAGTACATTGAATAAAATATTTTGTTTTATTAAAAAACATGAAAAAAAATACAAACAAATCAATAAGTCAAATAATAAAACGCTTAAAAAGAGGATACAAAAAGTTTCCGTACCGAGAATCGAACCCGAGCCTCCTGGGTGAAAGCCAGGCATCCTAGCCACTAGACCGTGAAAAAGTGTCGTGACAACTTTTCTTAAGATTTTTTTCCGTCTAGCCGCCTTTCACAAGGCACGATAAGGAACTTCGTTCCAAAATCTAATAATTACACTATCTTTTTAGTTCCAAGGTAAGTATCATTAAGAACTTGTGTTATGGATACCAAAATAACAGATAAACATAATATACATGCTATTTATTATATACATAGAGAAATACCCAGACCAGAACATACATTCATGTTCATGCACACAAATATTTGTCCTGTGTGTAAGTCGAACCCACGACCTTGGAGCGGAGAGCGGGTATACTCGCCACCACGCCACGTATAATACTAAAGTGAGAGTCGACGAAGAGAAATCCTATTGTGTGGACTAGCAATTGTACATTGTTAAATTGTTAAAATGGAAATAAATATATCATATCATATCATATTGTATAATGGGGCAGCAACTGCGATCACCAACCCGCCTGCCCAGCATGATTATGGGAAAATACCCCCCATGTATAATAAACTATTAGGGCGACCAATGTTCAGCAATGGACAGCATACTGAAATGATGAATGGTTTGGCCATAAACAAAAATAGGTTAGGGTTCATACAGACGAACTGCAAGTTGTGAACGGCAGAGGCTACTTCAGCCGTCGCCACCTGTCGACGGCTGCCGTCGACGCGTCGGCGGCAGCCGTCAATGCGTCGACGGCAGCAGTCAATGCGTCGACGGCTGCCGTTGGCAGGCGAAAACGTTTGCAGTTGGAGTGCCGCGTACTAGCAGTCGTGGTCGGTACGAAAAACGCCACAACTGCAAACGTCGCCACCTGTCGGCGGCAGTCGTCGACGCATTGACTGCTGCCGTCGACGCATTGACGGCAGCAGTCAGTCGACAGGTGGCGACGGCTGAAGTAGCCTCTGCCGTTCCGACTTGCAGTTCGTCTGTATGAACCCTAATCTTTGACACCGGTACCCGAGCTTGAGTAGACAAACTCCGACAATTTCAAATGCGAAGAGGTCACCGGCTTCCTGAGACCCTAGGGACTCATCTGGTTGGTCGTCTCACAGAATTCCGAAGTGGCATTAATAAATAAAAGATCTAAACAGAGCTATGGGTACGACTGGATTTAATCTAATTTGATTGCTTAGGAAGTATACGGGAACGGCCCAATAGCGACACACACATACTTTAAATTGAGTCTCGAGTTTAAAAACTGGTACACACACACGCACCTATTTTATTTTCGGAACCTAGGAAATCATGAACAGCTAAGGCAGCCGTTATAAGGAATTCCTTAATTGTAAAAAACACTATTTTTTATGCTTAAAACAGCGTTAAATATTTTTTTACACAATTTTTATTTAAAATTTTACACATCGATTTATAATATATACCTTACGAAATCGATATTCTTTAGAAAGATGTAACAAAAAAAAACAAAATTTAATGGAGAGGGGTTTTGACCACCTTTATGGGTGTTTTTGACGAAACTATATGTTACATTTAATGTTGACGTCCCTAAAATATCACTAGTCCATGACCGAACACACTGTATATATTTAACATACATAAGTAATTGTAATTCAGCTGTAACTCACTACTTTTACTTTTAGTTACATTGTATTTTGAGGTTTTAAAAAATTTGTTATATTGTTAAGTTTCTGCCTTTTGTGTAACTGTTGCAAACGAAAGTTATTAGGTCTCCACGGAAGACCAGCGCTGGTGTGGTCCTCCACTGCAGCACATGCTAAGAGGAGTCTTTTTTAGGCATATTATATTTAAACTTATATGTTAAAATTTTTTACTGTTATTATTTCTGTTCTTTGTTTATGTATTTATATTTAAATCAAATTTTATTTCATTTCATTTCATAATATCGTGACAGCTGGTTTAACAATAGAACGATGTTTCTCTCTGGGCAGTGGGGGCAGGGGGCCCCTGCTGTCTAACCATAGACCCTCCAAGAAGTCGGCCACACACGCTATGGTCGCACAAGGAGGTTCATTTCATTTTATTTATTTATTGCATATCACATTACAAAAATGAGGTGGTACAGAAATTACGGTATACATGTGACGCCCTGGGAGGGCACAGCAATTCAAGAGGGCTTACTACTAGTTATTATACAAACTTAACATGTTACATTTTTATTAGAAAAATAATTTTATTATTAGAAATTATTATTATACTTACTTAACATTACACCACAAATTATTGGTAATTATTTTTATTATACATCCATATTATTATTTATATACATTTTTATTAGAAAAAAGAATGAAGAATTTTATTATTAGAAAGTATTATTATTTTTATACTAACTTAACATTACACCACAAATTATTGGTAATTATTTTTATTATACATCCATATTATTATTTATAATATACATTTAATTCAATTGCATTTCAACCATTTTTATCGTCAAAAAAATCTTGTAAGTTGTAATAACATTTATCTATTAGAAGAATTAGAAGATTAGAGGTAGGAGGGACGCGTCCACTGCGCCTCTCTGAGGAGGTCCTCCCGGTTTTGGTGTGGGGGACGTTGGCCGCAGGCGGTCAGACGGCAGTCGCTCTATTTCATAGTTGTGGGTACGTATAATATGCCTCTGCCTACCCCCTTCGGGAAAATGGGAGTATGTATATATTATGCAGATTAGACCGGTGAGCAGACCCTGGGCCCTTAACTAAAGTCTGGGTCAACCGGGATAATTCCAGGATATAATGAGAATTGCTTAGAAAATGTTTAGATATATATTTGACGACCGATATGGCGTGGTGGCGAGTATACCCACGCTCTGTTCCTGAGGTCGTGGGGTCAATTCCCACACAGGACCAATATTTGTGTGCATAAATATAAATATTTGTTCTGGTCTGGGTGTTTTTCTGTGTAAATTGAGGAAGTATTAACAAAAAATATATGTATTTATGTATGTTTGTCCGCTATTTTGTTTTCATAACACACATTTTTAATGATACTTATCTTGGAACTAAATAATTGGTGTATTTTTTAGATAAAAATTATTAATTATTATTTATTCTACAAACAAAACAAAAAATTTTTGAAATGTTTTAGTATGCTTAATTTAAATGTGGTTTTTTTTTGATAATTATTATATCCTACTTGATGGTATCAGCCCGAAAAAATTAAGGCGCTCCATGGATCATGTACGATAACGAATGAACCCCCTCATGATGGCCTGAAAAATTACGTTGCACGCTTTAAATACCCGGGATTATAGGAACTAGGAAACGCATGAGCCGGCAGAGAATTTCAAAGCCAAATTTCTTGGTTCGAGTACTGATAGTCTACACAGTAAGTGGATGATTCATAAGACAAGCACTTGTTGTTCGGGAGAGGAAAGGAGAGGTAGGGATGAGATAGAAAAGCTCTTCAGAACACTCACCAAAGTAGTTGCGGTAGAATACACTGACAAGAGCAATATCCCTACGTGTATATCTGTGTGTTTGTGTGTGTGCCATCATCATCTCAGCCATCTGACGACCACTGCTGAACAAAGGCCTCCCCAATAGATTTCCACATTGAGCGATCCTGAGTCGCCTACATCCATCGGCCTCCCAGCCAGATCAGTTCATCATCATTTCAGTGTGTGTGTGTGTAGTAGGTAGAATGGATAGTACCTAAATTTAAAATATTAAAATAAAAAATGTTTTTACCATCAACTATTAATGCTAACGATCAATGAACTGCAACCGTAAAATCTGCGTCAATTTACACAGAACTAAAACAAATAAAGTTGAACTAACGAACAATGTCTGAAATATTTATTTTATATTAATGAATAAAAATTTCGCCATCGAAAAAATAAAAAAGGAAGAGAAATAAAATTAATAATAGTGTTTCATATGAGCTTCTGTTATTGAAATCGATGCGGTTCTCTATAACAAACTATTATTACGCTCCTTGTTTTTGGGCGATGCAAATAAACTTTGAGATTGAAAGAAAAATATACCCTATAGCAGAATATTTACGGTCTATTTTAATTCTTGTATCGCTAGTTTGGTCTTCGTTAATGTTGGCGAAATTGCAAATGAGATTTAAAGATACATTCGTTGCCATTTCATTTTTGGAAAGTTTTATTTGTTTTGGCAAAGATCCCAATTTAATTGAATTCTGTAGTTGTGCAAACTCAGTTAAACAGATAAATATTAGTAAGTAATCTCTGTTAATACATGTATTTTTCATTTGTTCCCTGGCCAGGTTTTTTCTACAGATTTCAGGATGTCGCTAAATATTTTATATTGTTATTTAAAGTGGTACGACAATTTTTTTTTTATTTCTTTCAAAATAGAACCTAAGTGCAAATAGAAACCTTGTAATGAGATCCTAATTAAGTATTCTTTGCAGTAAAATGCATAATAGAAGTGGCACGCCCGTAAACGCATTTTGGAACCGCTGTAAAACCATAAAAAATCGGTTTACTGACGATAGTTGAACGTGACAACGTCTTAAGAAAATACTGATGGAATGGTAGCATTTTTCAAAAGAAAATTTTAATTTTATTTGTTTAATAAAGCAGCAGCTGTCCACGCAGACGCATCGCTCACTCGAGTAGGAGTTAGACGGATGTCGAACGCTGCCGAACGCTGCCGAACGCAAAAGCCGATTGTGCTTCTTTGTCGCTCGTTCCGCGCTCTCGCTTGCACTTCAAGCCTTAGGCCTCTGCCTCGAATTTTGCGGGCAGCGGGGCGTCGGCGGCGGCGGCGCGGGAGCGGCAGGATCAAATACATGAAATCAAATGGACCAACCCTCGAAAACAGCGGCGCGGCAGCGGCGGGAGGGCGGGCAACGAGCGGTGCACTCCAGTCAAGCGGTGACCGCTCGCGCGACTGCATCGCAGTGTTGTGTGTGCAATTTATTTTTGTGACGTGATGAAATGTCCTCGGACATGCTAGAGGAAATTATGTCAGCAATTTTTGAGCGGACACCGATATGGAACAGCAATGATGTGAACCATAAAAATAGAATATTAAATAATCAGTTATGGGAAGAAATTTAATTATCTCTGTTCTTCATAATTTCGATAAAACTCGCCTTTTCTTTTCCTTGCCATAAGGCAGACTATAAAGTAGGGATTCACTTTTTCCTATGCGAAAAAAAACAAATATCACGACAACACGAACACGAACACAACACTACGCCGCTATAATGCCGCGCGATCTGCCCGCTGCATTCGAGAACGGGTCTGCGATGCCCGCCCCGCTCCCGCGCCGCTGCCGCCACCGCCCCGCTGCCCGCAAAATTCGAGGCAGAGGCCTTACATGGAACGCCTCAGAGCGAGGTAACGCCGCATGAGTCATATTTTTTCGTGCGTGCCGCCGGCTCTATCGAATTGTAAGACGTTGTCACATCAAAAATACAGTTATCCTAATACTCTGCCGGGGTTGCGGGACTGTTTGAAAGGGTTGCCGCGACCTTGGTGTTACAAGCTCAAGAAGGAACATGGATGGTTTTTAGTCAGTAAAAGTCTGTCACACCCTCCCGCTCTACTCACAGCGGAAGAAGGTCATTACATCAATATCCATCCGAAAAGAAAAGCCTATCTCACACAAGAATAATGTAGCATTCTAATGATGAAAGAATTATCGAAATCCGTCCAGTAGATTTTAATATATTTTATCGTTGTAAACATACATACACATCTTTACTCTTTATTATATTAGTGTTATTGCAACGAAGAAATCATGAACTCACGACTTTTTGAGGGACGTCCGAAGCATATCACCTCTGTGCCATATCGCCCGTAGCCCAATAAAAGTATCTCGTAGACATTTAATGTCAAACAGTAATGGAATATTTTGACAGGTAACATTACCTATGTTGTTGTTTTTATTATTGTAATTTTTGTTTAAATATTTTTGTTTTTTTCTGTGTACGTTTTTTCTTTGTAACTGTTTGATCTTATTTGTTTATGTAATGTTACTTTGTCAATAAAAAATATTCTTATTCTTATTCTTATTCTTATTCTTATAATATTCTGGAAGATCCAGCACGAAATGGGCATTAACATTATATTACAGTACGTCATTCTGACATTTTATTTAACAGAAGCCATGCTTCGGGATTCGTAATGTAATCTTTTGAAATGTCTTCTCTGTGATTTTTGCTGTACTTTTAGTAATTGCTCTCAAATTTTCTTGTGTGACCAATACTTGAAGCGCTCGTAGCTCCGCGGTGGTCGGTGGTCGGAAACGATCACCGAAGTAAAGCAGAGTTTACAAAGGTCAGTCCTGGGATGGGTGACCGTTTGTGTGGCATTTGATATCGAGCGCTTCCGTGCTTCGGAAGGCACGTTAAGCCGTTGGTCCCGGTTATCACTTAATGTGGTAGTCGTTAAGCCATGTTAGAGGCCTAATGGGCGGCTTGATAGATTCTAACAGCAGGACGCCTCACACCTGCCTCTGCCAATCCGCATTGGGTCAGCGTGGTGGAGTATGACCCAATACCCTCACACCTTGATACGTGAGAGGAGGCTCGTGCTCAGTAGTGGGACGTTAATGGGCTGAAATGATGATGATGAGTAATGGAATATTCTGGAAGATCCAGCACGAAATGGGCATTAACATTATATTATATTATTAAATGTCTTCTCTGTGATTTTTGCTGTGCTTTTAGTAATTGCTCTCGTCTTTTTTCGTTTGATCAATAGTTTAACTTGACAACCTATAAATAAGTGGGTAGACAGAGATGAAACAACTGAATGTTGACAGAAGACTGTTTGATTTATTAATAAACTCTCGCTATATATGATTACAATAAGTGCACGACATATTAAAGATAGTTCTATTAGACTTAACTTAATACATCTACTTACTACATCTCAAACCAATATACAAAAAGAAATATATTTATTTCAAAATGCAAATAAGCGATATTTGACATGTTGCAGCGATTTCTAATGACTCCACACAAGGCTCTGTCTGTAAAGCTTATGTTTAGTAGGTGCCAGAAGTATTGATTTTGTTAAAAGATATTTATTAAAAGGTCAAAGTTTTTTGAATTACTATTTCCTACATTGACAAAAAATCTTTCTTTTTTTAATGTGATACGTCATAATGACTGCATCCTGCCTGATGATAAGCAGTCGATGCAGTCCAATAAAAAAATGAAAGCGCTTTATAACGTGAAATAAGCACGGTACAAAGCGCATCCACTCATGACGGCCTGCTAAAATGTCGTTTCACGCCCCGCTTAAAAGACCCGGGATCATAGGAAATAGGAAACACATGAGCCGGCAGCGACTTCCAGAGCTTAGTGGTCTTGCTCAGAAACGACCTCCCAAATTTCTTGGTTTGAGTGCTGATAGTCTGCACAGTATGAGGATGGTTTCGAAGACCAGCACGTGTTGTTCGGGAGAGGGCGGGATGAGATCGAAAAGCTCCTCAGAACACTCGCCATAGTAGTTCCGGTAAAAGACACATATCTTTTTTACATTGACATACATGTATGTTATTTCTTTTTAATTTGACATTTCACTTATTAACTGATGCAATTTATTAAAAATTCATATTGTATTTTAAATCACAAAAATAATTTGTGATGTAATTGTCTTTAATTTTTACAATAGTTGCATATCCGAAAGGGATAAAAATGTGAATGGAACTTTTATAACATTTTGACTGTACCATCTGATATTGTACGCACATTTGGCAATAAATCTGATTCTGATTCTGATTGCAGCAGTATAGTCAGCGTTAGTCAGTTTATAATCCATTCTCACACAGGACATATGTGTGCATGTACTTGAATATTTGTTCTGGTCTTGCTGTTTCGTATAATAAGTAAAAATGTAGTTTTTATATATGTTTTTCATAATTAAGTTTCAATAAGTTCTCGTTCTTGCTTTCCTTCTGAAAACCTTCGCAGACGTCTAATTTTGTTTTTGTATATTGTCAAGCTATCTATTTATTTACACGTATATCAAATTTTTTTAATTAATCTTACCCATATTATTTGTGAACTCCCACTCACAAAAAAACCGTGGTGGTTTAAGTGAGTGGCTTATAATAAAAAATATAATGTTAATATATTTTGTACAAAAAATAAAGAAAATAACAAAACTAAATAATTTGTGTGCTTTATTTTTTGAAATGTATTCTTGTTTATTAGGCGTCACATAAACTCCGGAGTGTTTAGAGATAAAAAAAATCGGATTAAAGCATATTTTCCATTAATTTTTATTTCAATATCTATATTACAACAAGCTTGTACGAATAGGTTTTAATAAAATGGTAGACTTTAACATAGACCCTGTTAGATCGCGGATAGGCATTTACTATTAATAATTAGTTTTAAGCAAGGAAATACACATATGAACAAATCTACATAACTATTGAAGCTAGTTGCAACAAATTATAACTTAATACATACATTATACATACTTATTAGACATATTATACGCCCGAATTTCTCCAATAAGTTGATCCCACGTATTAGGTGGCGAGCCATTTGCCGCGTACCGGGAACTTTTATGTTCCCCAGAACCTCGTCCGTTAATCGGCAGGTGCACCACTTGCAGGTGAGGTTGGCTGGGGCTCTTAAGATTATGGTAGGATCCCTATATAGAGGTTTCATATAAGTTTATAAATAATAATAATATTTCTGACACTTACACCAATTATTTAGTCCCAAGATAAGTATCATTAAGAACTTGTGTTATGAATACTAAATAACGGATAAACATACTTAAATACTATTCTTTTTCGTAAATACATACTTAATATAGATAGGAAAACACCCAGACCAGAACATATATTCATATTTATACACACAAATATTTGTCCTGTGTGGGAATCGAACCCACGACCTCAGGAGTGGAGTGCGGGTATACTCGCATCCCCGCAATACGGTCGTCAAAATAATACTTAGTTATATTCCCTTGAGACAATAATTAAATATTAATTTGATATTCCTAATAGTAAATTCCCATGATACAGGCCTAGCCTAGTATGGAAGTTTTAATTTCTCAAGTGTACTTTATATATAAAGAATTATTGTTATAATTTTCCAAACATAAGTCCTAAATTGCACGACAAATCCATCCACGAATCGTATTCATAGATCGTTCCGCAGCGATCTCTCTTTTTCTAATAACATTTTCCGTTCCCCGTTCAACGTTGAGTGCTCTAATTCACAAACTGAATGACATCTGAGTGATGTATGTAAATGTACGTCATACATCGACGTTGGGGCCTTCCGTACGGGTGAAATGACAACAGGATATACGCTTATGTTTTTCATGACAAATACACCTATTATATCATTTAAGGTTTACTAACCTTTGACAGAAAACGAAAGACTAAAATGTAAATATACATGGACCATTTGGACATCTTATAAATAAAATAATATTTCTGACACTTACACCAATTATTTAGTCCCAAGATAAGTATCATTAAAAACTTGTGTTATGGATACTAAATAACGGATAAACATACATAAATACTTTTTTTTGTAAATACATACTTAATATACATAGAAAAACAACCAGACAAGAACAAATACTCATATTTATACTCACAATTATTTGTCCTGTGTGGGAATCGAACTCACGACCTCAGGAGTGGAATGCGGGTATATTCGCCACCACGCCAAATCGGTCGTCAAAATACTAGCGGCCGGGATATATAAAAAGTTGAATATTTTGAAATGCCTCCCCAATGGCTTTACATGTTGATCGTTCCTGTGCCGCCTGCATCCACCGGCTCCCCGCCGCCTTGACCAGATCATCGGCCTATAGGGTAGGAGGCCGTCCTCTACTATGTTTGGTGATTCTTATTCGAGCCAGTGCCAGTGCCACTTCGGTTTGTATATGTCGGTCACTCTAATTAGTCTACGGATTCTATCACGTAGGGACACTCCGAGCATAGCTCTGTCCACTGCACGCTAAGCGACTTTAAGATATCTTACTCTCTAAATGTTATCGTACAAAAAATGGTTTATTTTAAATTAGCTATTTGCTTATTTCGTCAAATTTGCAATTTAAAAAAAAATCAGTTGATAAATTGTACACAGACAGTACAATTATATATATAAGGCAAATGGACAAGGCAATGTATGCAGACGGGTAAGGACATGGCAATACATAATTGAGATAAATACCTGCGGCCCTGAAGTAAAATAGAATGAATTCTAATAAAGTTAGACTCGGCTAGTGCTTTGTGGTCGAGTCCCAACTAGCCTAGCCATTTCGGTTCAGTTACCCTTTTTTTTGTTTTTTTTTGATTTACGTCGTTAACAAAATGCATTTACGCACTGGCTTCCGGCCAAAGGGGGACCGAGAAAGGTGTGTGGGACTCACCACCAGCAGACACGACCGCCAGCAGTAATACCCACTAAAAATCTTTCGACGACGCCCGCCGCTTGTTGAGAAAGAGGCTGGGCGCCAGTACCTGGGTTGCAGCTCTGGCACCCCGCCCGCGGCCAACGTCCGCCGGACCAAAATCGGGAAGACCTCCCCAGAGAGACGCAGTGGACGCGCCCCTCCTACCTCCCTGTGCGACCATAGCGTGTGTGGCCGACTTCTCGGAGGGTCTATGGTTAGACAGCACGGGCCCCCTGCCCCCCCCCTCCTTAGACCCTCCTGGCGCTGCTTGACGGGACCTCCTGGCCCGCCCGCTGCACCCTCCACTGGTCCCTCTTTGTTTCTCCCCCGGTAGTCAGTACTAAGGGCACCCAGAGTCGGATCAGTTAACTTTTTTTTTTTTTTTTTTGATTTACGTCGGTAACAAAATGCATTTACGCACTGTCTCCCGGCCAAAAGGGGGAGACCGGGAGGGGGTGTGGGGCTCACTGCGGCAGACGCGACCGCCGCAGTCCTACCCACTAAAAATCTTCCGACGACGCCCACCGCTGTTGAAGAAGGGGCGGGGGGCCAGCACCAGGGGATTTGTAGTTTCTGGCACCCCGCCCGCGGCCAACGGCCCCCGGATCAGAACCGGGAGGACCTCCTCAGAGAGGCGCAGTGTGTCGCGCCCCTCCTACCTCTTTTTGCGGCCATAACGTGACTGGCCGACTTTTGGGGGGTCTATAGCTAGACGGAAGGGGCCCCCGCCGCCTAAGACCCCCAGGCGCGGCCGGGCGGGTCCCGCTCCCTCTCCCGCTCCGCGGCCTCCTTCTGCGACATCACCACTTCGCAGAAGGAGCGGTTCAGTTAACCTGCCCTAACCAAACAATAAACAGTTATGTAAGCATTGTGTAATTTCACAAATTAACATGATTAACAAATTGTTCCCGAGTTGTATATATTATAATTATTAATAAAACAGATTTAAGAGAACCATACAATACATATACCTAATCCAAACGTATCTATATAAATAAAAATATGTGATTTGTTTTTCACCACATAACAGGATACCATTTGCTTTAGCTGTTGGTAGTTTCCTATCAGTATTTGGGTCAAGTTTTGACAAATACTCGTAACCGTTCTCGTCCGGGCGGGATTCGGAATCATGTTATGTCATGTGGGAATCAATATTTTTTCAGCTGTAAAAATATCCCCAGTACGCTATCGATAACTTTGTGTATGAAAAATATATGATTCATTTTCTACAAACAAAGTATTATAAAAGACAGCAGTTTTTCCTATTGTGTTAATTCAATTAGAATGTAAACTTTTTTATTTTGTAGGGTTACTTACATGTTTTGATCATCAGTCGGTCCATAACCCTTTTGTCGGAAAACATATTATTATTAAAATAGAATTCTTCATTTAGCTTTTGACTCGCACTTGTCCGGTTTTTTCTTTGATAGAATTATTCCGACACCATTAATACCTTGCAACCCCGATGCCGCACTATGAGACCTGAAATGTGTTACTGCATCCAAAATAATTGTTGAAATATAGGGCATTAAAAGAACTTATCTTAAAACCATTAAAAAATTGATGTGTCAGACAACAAAAACCGCCGACAGCTGATCCCGTTCCAAGTTTGGAGGTTGTCCAAAGGTTTCCGTGACCATACATTACCCAGTACTCATTGGGAACTACTCGACATTTTATTAGCAATGGAGATAGGATTAACCAATGAATTTACTCAATTGAAATGGGTAGGGAAAGCAATATGACTGAAGTAGGCGAGGCCTTTGATCAAGTCTCTCAAAAGATTTTACATTAGAACGGTGGATACGACAATACATTACTGCAGATCAACTTTATGTGCCTCTTATTTTCTGCCACTTAGAGATCTTTATGACCATTATAAATTAAGATGTCCTTGTCAATAAAAACCGTCAGCAGCAGACCTAGTCCCAAGGTAGAGGTTGCTGAGATCATTAATTAAGCAGCAACCAATGCGGACTACTAACCCCGTTTTTAGCTATTGTGCTATTTGATAATGTATATAGGAATTACCAATATATACAAGGCAATTGACATGGGTAAGCAATATGATGTCATACTATACACTAACCTAAGTAAGGCTTCTGAAAAAGTTACTCAAAAGAATATAGACTGTGAACAGTATATCTATGGTGTTGGTGGTTTACTGTTGAGCTGGCTTAAGTTCTATCTGCATAATAAATTTTCTGGTGATTGTTAATGGGTTCCTTTAAAATCATCATAGTGTCAGACACTTCAGGTGTTCGACAAGGTTCACAGTTAGGTCCTAAAAATATCATTTGCCGTGCCGCACTTTAATTGAAACCTAACCATGTCTAACCAATTAAAATGTTAAATTATATGTGTTCTTGCACACTCAATACGTACATTAATGTGCAGTGGATCACAAAGCATCAAAAGAACTTATCTTACAACAATTATTACCTATCTGCTTATGATAAGTAATTAAATTTGATGTCTCAGTCAATAATCGTCGGCAGCTGACCTCGTCCCAAGGTAGAGGTTGCAGCGACCATTAATTACCCAGCACCCATTGCGGACTACTCGCCCGTCATTTGCTATTGTCCCGGCCACTTGATAATGTAGATAGGATTAACCAATGTTTCAAGTTGACAGCTCATTTTGTAAGATATTTGACTCATCTAGCAATTGTCGCTTTGAATATATAATCTCTATATATAAATAAATAGATAACTTGAAAAATAGTGACAACTACAAATTAAAAATGAGATATTGAATATTTAAATCAACGATTACATTTTTAATTTTTTTGAAATACTCCGCTGCGAAATCTGCAAAATGTCACCAAATTTACTTTTGACCCGTTTAAGCGTCCATCGGTACAAATAATATTGACAATAATATAGATAAATTATTTAATGCATCACAAATACAAATATTTTAAAATATGCTCAAAAGAAATTGTTTTCTTAACAATCATAATCATTGGGCTAAGCTCTATCTACGGTGGGAGACAAAAACATTGAAGTAGCGCTATCCAAGAGCTATCCAAGAGCGCCGCGTTTATAATTGCTCCGAAAAGAAGCAACATATATTAGTTTTATATTTCTCTCTATTATAACACGAAGGCATTGGCAGATAGATCATTCGCACACTCAGAATATCCTTAATTCAAAACCATTAAAGAATATTACCAAGAGAAAAACTTAGAGAGCGACGATAGCTCAGTGGCGAGACCCATAGACTTCTCATTCAAACCCTGATGGCGCACCTATGACTTTTCAAAGTTATGTGCGTAATTATCGTTTGCTCCATGCCTTGGAAAGCACGTCAAGCCGTTGGTCCCGGCTGTCATGAACATCTATGGCAGTCGTTATTTAGGAAGTCAGTGCCTTCTAATATTCTGACAACTGGTTTCCCGTTGTATAGTAGTCGCTGCATGTAATAACCGAAGTTCAGCCAAATCTAGTTAGACAAGTGACCAGACCCTAGAACCTTGGTTTTAAGTCTGGGGCAACCGGGATAATGCTAGGATATGGTGATGAACAAGAGAAAAACCTCGCCGGCAAAGTACGGCTAGTAAATATCTAAGAGTTTTTTATTACAACCCCAAACATAATAACCCCAAAATAGAATGTTACAAAAGTCAGTAAAGTGTATGATTTTAAGCAAAAAATAAACAAGAATCTTCAAAGGATCTTCTGGAAAATATGAAAAAATATCAAATTTATGTACAAGGAAACGAACTCTGAACTCTCCAACTTCATTCATATTCTAACAGATCAAAGTTGCCAAGAGATGACCTTTCAAAGGGCGCTGTGTCGTAATAAAAGAGTCTCTTAGCGAAAAAGTATAAAATATCTTTTCCTATAACTTAATTAAAAGTTTGCTTCGGTGACTCATTATTTATACCATCAATGTTGTAAAAATCAAAGCCTAGTAAAAGAAAAAAATTGAGGCACATTTTCTAATAAAAAAGTAAAATTTGTTAAAAAGTTTAACAATAACATTGTGTTTTGTTACGTCCACCTAGACATTAAAATGGTTTTTGAAAAAAAATTCCAAATATTATTGGCAAATTGAACGAGCAGGTAACTAACAATGATATACAGAATATACATTTATTTTCAATTATGTGACACGTCATAATGACTACAACCTGCCCTGACTATGATAAGCAGTGAATGCAGGCCAAGAAGTGAAGGCTTCGTGGAGTAAGCACGATACAAAGCGCTAATAGGACCCGGGATTATAGGAACTAGGAAAGACATGTGGTCTTAAACCATTAGAACGACTTATCAAATTGGGTTTTGCTTACACTTCATTTCTTTTTGCATGTAAATGAATCTAAGTTTCATCATTTCAGTGTAGTCATATTTCACTTGTTTTGTATTTTGACGTTTTAAAATACTATGATATATGTTATGAAATAAATAATTTTTGATGTGATTTTGCCTTTACCTTGCTTGGTTTTAGCCTAAGCCAACCGCGCGGCAGCAAAGTGAATTTGGTATGCATATGGCAGAGCGGCCTGCTATTCGCGAAGGACCAACTTCATCAGGTAGAGGCTAATGACTTATTTCACGAACGCAAATTATTCAGGGCCTCATCGGGAGCTTTTCACTTCCTAATATACTATGGCAACATATTTCTTAACTAAAAATAATAATTTTGTACAAGAACCAGGTAGAAAGCGGGTGCCTATTCAATTTGTTTATTTATTCCATTCATAGCCATCGTCTTCATCTCAATCACGAGAATTATAATGAATATGAATATTACGGGCAGCAGAGGAAGTGGACAATCGAAAAATAGATAGATTGATAGTGCGAAGAAAAATATTTATGAACGAGAAAGGGGTTGATGAGTCGATGACGAACAACCGAAGTAAATGAGAGGAACCACTCCAGATAAACTAGGAGCAAGCCTGGAGGATGGAGAATCATCTCAGCCACTACTACACTTTTCTTCTCTCATCTTTTTGAGATGGGTCTCAAACTATTTTACATATTCGACCTAAATCATTCACAGTTTAAGCGTTCACATAACAGACAGAGGTATTTAATTATTCATAAATTACTAGCTGACCCGGACGACACGGAGCGATGAAAGGTTCTTATTGTAAAAATATTTTATACTACTATACAAGCCTTACCACAAAAGTAGCAAACTCAATATAAAAGAATTATCCAATTAGGTGCAGTCGTGCGAGAGTTATGCGCGCACAAACATTTGGGCAATCCATTTTCGTACATATAGATTAATTTATTTTAGTCTTTATCTTGTGTGCAAAAAATAAAAAATTTACAAAAGGCGAACTTAATGCCATTAGTATAGATTAAAACACTGTTTATCGTTTACCCTTGACACACCAAATTTTTATCGAATTCAAATAATTTAGGTATATAATAAACTAACTCGAAATCGTAAAATAATATCAAAAACTTCAAAGTGTCTTTTATAAAGAGATTATGTTTCATTATACGAAAGTCACTTTATCATTGCCTGTTTTCCTCTTCAGAAGTCGTGTGGAAGTGTAAAGTATCAAGTAAGGCTATTAGCGGCCTTTCCCCCGCTGTATGTAATTCTTTTACTGCTTATAAACTTTTAGTACTTTCTTTTATAGCTTTGAAATCGTCAAGTTTCCCACCCTCGACTTCTTAACGCCTCGCTTTGGATTTGGTTTTAATGCCTCCATCACACTGTGAGTTTTCTTCCTCACCCTCTTTGCCAGTCTTGGACAGTTCTACAAAGTTCGGAGTAAATTGTCCGTGACTATCGTGCGAGGGCCTAAGCTGTGGGGTTTTATTGAAAGCGAAATGTTTCCGTAATGGGTCTTTGTGTTTATGTGGGCAAGTTAAAATGTCACGTGTGTTCGAGATTTTCCTGCGGATCATTAGCTTTCGTTCTCAGAGAAATTAATAGATAAGTTTGCTTACAGCTCCGACTACCCAAACTAAACTTCAATACGCGGCAATAATTTAGGATCCCTATGAAAAAAAAAATGCTCGGACGGATATTATGAAGATGTGAGGTTCTGAAAGAAGTTTATCAGTAGTATACTTTTTTATGAATTATGACGAATTATTCGTTTAATATATATTCATTGACATATCTTTATATTATTTGACCTAATTACATACTTTATTCTATTACAATAATATAGCTTAATAACGTTTGAATACTTTTTGTAACTGTCATATACTTATGAATAAAAATTCGTAGCATGTAGAAAGATAGATAATTATTACAGACCTACATAAATTATGTTTATTCATGCACACAAAACTTAGTCTCGTGTGAAAAACAAACACGACGATTTTTAAGGGATTGCAGAACTTCGAACATTTCTTATCAAAGTTCTAGGATCTAAAATCTTAAAAAATAATGGGAAATATTACACTTAATAAATATTTATAATAATAACAAAAATATACCTACACGACTACCATAAAAATAACATCACGCTCAAAATCAGCTTTAATATGATATATGAAATACATCATGCAAAAAAATGGCAGAAGAGAGAATCCCCACGATTTATTGGCAAATTTTACTCCGGCCATGATAATAAAACATGATCAAAATAATGCTCACGCACTAAAGAATACACAGCGGCCCACAGACGAAAACACAAAAGAATTGTATGAAAGAAATCTGCGGTTTTTGCTAGAAAGATGCGTTAAGCTTCAGGCAGATATAGGTTAAGGGTTTCGTTTGGGGTATTGTTATTTTAATATGGCATACTGAGCCACGAGGGGTCTACGCTCCAAGCCATTTGTTCCTATCAACTATTGTCTTAGAATAGTCACAATCAAATATATTGGACATTTTCATATTTATGTTTTAACTTTCGAGCTGCTAGTCGCAATGCTAAATGTATTTAAGAATAACGTAAGACAGAAAGCAATATGTATTACGCTATTATTGTGTGAAACGTGTGTTATAATTAATGTTTTAAAGACATTAGTTTAAAATTTGGCACTGTATCAATGGAGACTTTTATCATCTCAGTTGCCTCTTGGCCGCGAATCACTGAAAAGTATTCTAAACGTCGCCGCGTCGTTGTCGGAATAATATTGTTAATGAACCGCCATTTAGATTCATATTAATGTGCACATAAAATTTTGAAAAATTACAATTATTTTACCACAAATAACAATTCTGAGGAGGCAAATCGATGCAGATGTTTGGGTCAAGGTGGCGTAACATGAGTGGATGCAGACGGCTCAAGATCGATCGACGGGAACAGTAGCTAGGGAGGCCATTGATTATCAGTGGGTTATTTGTGGTTGGGCTAATTTTGCTGAACCCCTACTAGGATCTATCTTTTAGACTACAGCAATGTACAAAATACACTAAAATCCCAAGCAACATACAGCAATTGAGCCTAAATAAAATAAAATTAACAATAAAACACAAGCTGTCTTCAAAGGGATACTATTCTATTACAGACTATATGGCAGATAAAAATGCTTGGGATTAAACTGCCGTTTCATACAGGCTATTCTAATATGAATGACTTGAAAACATAAATATTGTTAAGGTTATGTTATATTGCATTGTATAGCTTCACAGACAAATGAAGATTGTAATTCTAGTACCAAACTAATAGACATATTTAAAAGAGCATAGCCTGTGAGTTTCTTGCCAGTTCTTCTTACAGAGCGGTGGCTTGGAACTGGCACTTAGATTCACTTACACTTAATTATTTTTTATTTTTAAATTGTTTTGTTGCATATAAGTGAATCTAAGCTTCGTGATTTGGTGTAATATTATTTCGATTTTTTTTTTTTTCATTTATAATCATGACGTTTTCAAGTACTATGTATAATAGTTTATGAAATAAATATTTTTTTTTACTTTTACTTTACTTTTACAATTTTTACTAAGATCTGTATTATGTTTACCATAGGACGTTATTATATAAATGTTTAATGCTTAAAGTGTAAGATCATATAGAGTATATTAGAAGTGAAGATTTGAAGTTAATATAAAAAGCAATTAGAAGTGTCTCAGCTGCTTCGAGGTCTCCCACTCTTCTACAGTCCTAACTGTAAAAAATTCCCACGCCTCTAAAATGACTTATCATGATACTGATGAGTCGATAGTTCCACATAAAGCACTTACGTCAATTATGGTAGACTCAAACAAATAAATATGAACAATCATTTACAACATAATTACACAATTTCAGAGAAATATACTCGAACACTGTAAAAAACATACTACTTCAAATATTAGGCTTTGAGACATGCCGAAAGTAAAAATATATTATTTGTTTAAACTATTGAAAGTACTTATTGGAACTCAAAATTGTAAGTATTATCTGTAGGTATCTCAATAAAATTTTGAAAAAATATTTTAATTAATATTAGATTGTAATTTCACATCTCTATAGTACAATATTTTCTAACAAATTATAGGGGAGGATGACTTGCTCTTCTCTCCAAAGGCCGGTCAGTACATTTCTTTCGAACTTAAAATATATCATGATCTGTGACGTTTTATATGTATGCATGAATGACTATGCATAAAATAGCTTATTTATAATTTATTCGTTGTTTAGTACCCATAAGTTTTTTAGATTTTTTTTAAAAAGTTAGTATGAACCGCTATTTCTATTGTTAATATTTATATCTACATAAAAATATTAACATATATTATTTCTATAAAAATACAACTCAAAACAAACGCAACACGCCACAAAATAAAGAGCGTAACGTGAAAAAATCTTTTCTAAAGCTTTCGACAGTGCGGTCACAAAGTCTCAATAAAATAAGGGGTTTGCGAGTGAATAGATAGACAACGTTCTTTGTGGAGGTGTCTGTCGGGTTCAATTCCGACGCGAGTGGCGTGGAATAACAATAGGCGCGGCAAGCTTTGGCAGCGAGATTGGCTTCGAACGGGAGTTCTTCAAGGGAGAAGTCTCGGCACTTTTTTTTCTATACATTAAAGAACCGAATGTTAGGATTTAGTTTTGATTGTGGCTAGTATTGCGGAATAGCAATAGGAAGGTTATGGCAACGAGATTGGCCTCGACTGGAGGTCTTGAAGGGAGAAGTTTTGGCACCTTTTTTTCTGAATATTATTCAAAAATTTTAGTTTTGATTGTGGCTATTTATAGTTAGTTCATCATCTTAAGATTATTTTAGATTTCATTGTTGTGCTAACTCAGCCTGCAAAATATGAGTATAATTTTTTATTCTAAACTTTTAAATTTTTTACATTAATTATTAACCTAGGTTGCAACTTTAAAATAATTCAAAATTATTTTAATTTTACCATCTTTAAAGGGCCAAATTTAAATAATTCTTCGAAAGCGGTACGAGTATAGACCGTTTGTCGAAAATGCAAAGTTTGTTATATAAAGAGCAAAAAGTGGTAAATCACCCAATGTTTTGCAGTTTTTCGCGTGCTATGCAGCAAGGACAAGTTACAAAATTGGATTATTAACATTACCCGAACCGATACATACAACATATCCAAAATGCAGAGCTACATCATGCTTAGCTATTTTAGACTTTTTCAAGTCGATTTCTGTTGGACTATGATGAATGCAGAATACGACTTACTGCAGAATTTCATTGGACTGTGTTTATTAATATTAATTTATTTCTGATCTACTGGGAGAACAAAACTTGTAAAGTTTCTTCACCTATTCTTTACTACTCAACCTTCAGCCCGCAGTGAATGGTCGAGTTATTTTTTAAACTGACGTTTTTATGAGCTATATTGAGCAAAAATAAAGTACTTTCAACTTTGAATCTTATTACTATAACTATGCTGTTAATATTGTACTGGAGTGCCGTCGGGATCGTTTATGTACTGAGAATAATCCCAGCTAGTTATGTAAAGGGATAAAAGTCCCAACTCTTAAGGTCTATATAAAAAAAATGTTATAATAACTGGGATGGGGCACAGAGGTGTATTTAGGGGATCTATCTCAATATATTATACAATTCTTTACGCGTAATTATTCATGCCTAAGATTTTATTGAAGACTTGCTTTTGCAAATCCACAGTGTGTTTGCATGGTGGAGTACACCTGAATCGCACTTACCTCAATTTGAGATACGTCTGTGTTAAGAATTGTATAATACATTGAGCTATTGCGCATTCTTCGATGCACGATATCAAATCTCACGCATCACAAAATTCATATTATTTTATTCTTTATTGTGCAAAAAATAAGACAATTATTCTAACACTTATGAAATGTGTTAGAATAATTTTAAATTGTACTTTTTTTCAAAGAATGAATCTATAATATTTTTTTGTACATTATAGATTTTTATATTTATGAACCTCAAACTTCAAACTTCAAATATTTATTGCGATCATGAGTAGATACATAGGACGTTATAAAAGGTAAAGGTACATACATGATACCCTGTTAGTTAGGGCGCAGCAACACAATTTTAATATAAAATTACTTACACACTATTTAATTAATCTTATGTTATATTATTTATCTATTTATATATTATTATACTCATATATACCTCTATTATTATTTTTCCGATATATTTATACTTTTTACTTTAACATTTAATAATTGAACTATCATTGAATTTTTATTTATATATTCATAAGGACAGGGTGAGAATGATAATTGAAATTTCTTAAGCCATTTCCTCACACAGATACATTTCTTGTAGTACAAGATAATAAAAGATCTATTCGTGTCCACTGGATTGCTTCTAAGTACAAGTTCATATCTCAGAATACTTGACATATATCCGTGAACTGGAAACGCCGATTCTCTAGAGGCTACTCGGCTAATCCCGCTTAAAACGAATATATACTTGCCAAGTTTCCTAACTAGTATTTATGTGTGCTTTCTAATTAAATAAATAAATAATTAACTTACACTCACGCCATTATTTAGTTCCGCGATAAATGTCGTTCATATTTTTTTTTATAAGTTCGTCCCTAGTATACTGTATATGTAAATGTATGTTATTAATATTGTTCTTTTTTGATATTGTTCGTTAGTGTTTGTTTTTATTATTATTTTTTACTCTTATTGTTGACATAAATTCTATAGTGTTGTATATACCTGTAGAGGCATATCTTTTAACGTTTCTTTATGTGTGTTACTAATTACCAATGTAAAATTATATGTTGATGGTGTATCTTTTATCAATAAATAAATAAATACTGAGGAATCAGCCAGATATTCATGTTAGTGCACACACAAACAAGGCCTATTTAGGATTTGAGCCAATAACCTAAGGAATGAATTGCAGTTCTCTACACGAAATATTGGGCACCAATGGCAATGGCAATCAACTGTTCTCTAATGTCACTGTACACTGGAATAAAAATCTTTCCACAGAAGGCGAAAAACTTTTTTTAACCGATTTTGTGGTTTCAGGATTGTACGTTCAAATTAATTATTTATCATAGCTTTACCAATAAATTTGTTTTCTTTAGTAAAAACATTTTATTTACATAAAGAATGAAATTCGTATTCGTAATGAATGAAAAAAGTAAATTCGTTTGATCCTGGCCAAAATAAAGTTATGCCCTTGTTACATCCCTGCTATTAGGAGCACTGAAAGCTGTTACGTAAGCTGAATTTATTATAAGTAAATACGAAATACAATCTCACTGAATGTAAAGTTTTTTTTTTTGTATATCTTAGTTTAGGTACTTTAATTATTTAGTCAGTGCCTTTTAATACCCTGACAACTGGTTTAACTTCATAACGATGCTTCCCTCTGGATTGCGGAGGTCAGACGGTAGTTGCTCTATTTATTAACTGAAATCTGGTCCAACCAGAGTGAAAATCCTGGGTCTTAAGATTCAGTCTAGGGCAACCGGGATAATGCTAAAATATCGTACCTTCGGTAAGACAAGGGCATAATTGCAGTATTTGCAATTTTATAGAAGAGCCATTTTAAGTTTTTTTTGCGCTCAATGCGATCTTGTTTAGTTAACATTACTATAAAGTGATTCTCCTTTACATGAAGTAAACTATTTGTCCCACCAGTTGAAAAAGCATTTTTAAAACATTTTTGCATATCTAACAAGTTTTTACAATTTTTGACAATTTATCCCTTTATTTATATGCCCTTGTCTTACCGAAGGTGCGATATGTTGATATGGACCGTTGCTAGAATATTGATGTTTTTTATAAAAGCAGTTTATAATAAAGTAAAATAGTTTCACCATGAAAATTCATGGCAACAGTAATACTGCTCCCTAGGTACGTCCCTGTCACAGAGGCCACTTAAAATGGTTGCTTCGTGAGGGGAATACCTAAAGGCTTTTTCACCATTACGCGTTGGGGGCGGCCTTCACTCTTTCAAAGCACTATTTAAAGTCAATTCCGATGAGATTGTCGGAATGGCACATGCTGGCTATGGGCAGAGGGATTCGAATGAATACATGAATGTATTCTGTTAAATTTAATATTTTATTTCGTTTTTCATTTCTTTTTTTTTTCTCTTTATTTCCCCTTTTTCTGGTGAGGTTTTTCCAAGATAAAACAGAGAGGACCTCTTTAAAAAGGGCGTGAAATGGTTTTGAAATGGACAGCAACCTGCTCCCCTAATATTGCAAGCGTTCTTAGGCTGCTTGCAATATTAAAAAAAACATATAGGGTGTATAGAGCTCCTAATAAGATCTGAGGTGCCCAAGCCAACCTCACCTGCAAGTGGTGCACCTGCCGATCAACGGACGAGGCTCTGGCGAACGTAACAGTGCCCGGCAATAGGCTCGCCATCTATTACGTGGGACCAACTTTATGATAGGCGAAGTGTGGGCGTATTGTATGCATCTGCCTTCCTCTTCGGGGAAGCAGGCGTGAATGTTTGTATGTATGTATGTATGTATGTATGTATGTATGTATATAAAAACAAAACTAGAAATGTAATGTGGGAAAGTGAAGCGTCGTTTCTGAGCAAGACCACTAAGCTCTGGAATTCGCTGCCGGCTCATGTGTTTCCTATTTCCTATGATCCCGGGTCTTTTACGCGGGGCGTGAAACGGCATTATAGCAGGCCGTCATGAGTGGATGCGCTTTATAGCGTGCTTATTTCACGTTATAAAGCGCTTTCATTTTCTTATTGGACTGCATCGACTGCTTATCATCAGGCAGGATGTAGTCATTATGACGTGTCACATTAAAAAAAAAGCATAATATCTGCAGTTTTGTTTTATTTTGAAAAAATGTGATATCTCGAACGGGAATGTATAATAACGGTGGATTATTAGTCGTTAACTGTTTGTAAACGTACATGAGTGTTGGTAGATAAATCAAACAAAACAGTGCAACATCACTTTTCAAATACTCTCAGAAAGTCTATAATATGATCTTAGATCTATATTGAGGTCTCAAGAGGTTTAGGGGAGGACATCTCATTTACCATTTATTATATTCATCACCACTCATTCTCATTTACTATGCATAAAATATCAATATTAATTCACTTCACGTTGGTTTGATTTGTTAAACGCACGAAGCCATTATTTAAAAAAAACGATAGTAATGCCTACTCTACGCCTCAAATTATGTATATGAATACCACGCGAAAAAAAGTATGCATCAAAAGAGTCTGTTATGTTTTTAGCTTGTGTCTAGATGGCGCTATGTATAATTTCTAAATATTAATATTTACATGCGACAAAGTTAAATATAAAGATCGTTGCTTACCAATGGGGCACAAAAAGTCTTAATATACACCAGGCCCTAACGGAATTTGAACCTACGACCTCCTGACTTAGTTTTAAGAAAGCGGTGTGCAAGTATATAAATGTTTAAGAAACATTTCAGTGTATTAAAGCCAGTTAAATAAGTCTGCGACATTCATTACTGTCGCCATCCGCTTGCTACTGTGCTACAAAATATTTAAAGACAGAAGGTCTGCTGAGAAAAAAAAATATTTTGACTTTGGTTCGTCGACTTCATGTATGAATGATTAAGCAATCGATGTGTTTACCAAATGGTAAGCAGAACATCTGCACATAATGATGTCAGTGTAATAAAATATTATAAATTGTCTTGAGTGGGAATCAAAACTACTATCATACAAGCGGTGTGCAAGTTTATTGTTTTTATTTAGTGTACACTTGAGTCAAAAACAATCTGCCATATTGTTTTTCTTAATTTGTTCTTTAATATAGTCATGTTACTAGAAAAACTTTATGCTAGAGAAAAAATCTACCAGTCCGCGGTAACAAGGATAGGAATCGAACCCACGACTCTTGGATAATGAGCAGTGGACCGGTTAACCATAGGTCGTATCGTATTCTTCAAATTTAATCAGTAACCAATAGCTCTATAGTTATATCTGTAGCAAAGGCCTCTTTTTAAGTCGTTGTTGTTAAGGACAATTTAGAATAACAATATGTTCCTAGACAAATATCCGTGGTAATGGACGCACATTTGACATGTCGCATGCTTAAAGGAACATCGACCCATTAATAGATAGGAAGGTTTGAGTTACGTACTTATACAGTCTTTCTATTTCTTACTGAGAACGAATCAATGTTAATTGAACGTTTAAAACACAAGCAGGCTTACTAATTATTAAATCAATATCAACTATGATAGGATAAGGAATGAAGTGATAAGGGTGGAAGCTGGTGTAAAAGAAGATATAGTGACAAGAATTGAGATAGGTATGCTTAGATGGTTTGGTCATGTTGAGAGGATGAATGTAAGTAGATTAACGAAAGTGAGATTAGATTAACCTTCCATGATCAAATACAAAAAAAATTAGAGAAAGGGTCAAAAGTACCCTAAGCCGACGGGCATGTATGAGGAGGTTAATGAGTGTAAATGAAGCTAAAAGTGTGTGCCAAGATCGTAGCAAGTGGAAGGATGTGATCTCTGCTTACCCCTACGGGAAAGAGGCGTGACATTATGTATGTATGTGTATGTAATGCGCTTATAAGTAGGACAAGTATTCTTGCCTTCTTACAAGTAGACTTGTAATGTCCTAAAAATCGTCTATTTTGAGTTAAGTCACTATTACATTAAGCATGCGATGTATAGAATAAAAACCACGGTCTTACAGGGCTATGGGTAAAAGACGTCCTTCTGCATCGCAGCGGTTGTGAGCTATAATTCAAGCCGCCATGATTTCCCTCCGGACGGCACTATGTTCCAGAATGGCTGTTCAAATGCAAATGTGCGCTTTTCATGTAATAATCGCTAATTTGGAACCTCATTCGTTGGCAGACGCGCCACTTTTCAAACTCGTTCGTAAGGATCTTGTATAGCAGAGATACTGCTTCTTTAAATTATCTACTATTATACTACATACATATATACGCCTGTTTCTTCGAAGGGGCAGGCAGAGGTATATTTTATGCCTTAATTTGGTTAATTATGGTCTCACGTTAATATTGATAGGACCCCATACACCCCTCTACACTAATTCTTCTTCTTCGTCCCTACACTCTTGGCAGAGTGGTCGTGGTCGTCACTTTAGTTGCAGTGACACACACGTGCAGAGCTCTGTCCACGGCTGCTTTGATTTGGTCCGTCCATCTCATGGGTGATCTACCTCGTGCTCGGGTGCCTTCAAGTTTGCCCTGTACCACTAGGCGCTCTATGGAATCCTCGCCACGTCGGGATACGTGCCCAAAGAAGGTAAGGATACGAGCTTGCACAATGGAGGTCAGACGCTGCTTGATACCGAGTTCATCAAGTATAGACGTTCGTATGTAACTCCGTCCAATATTATAGGTTAATAGTATTAGCTTATATGCCTACCTTACGCGTACCTTAGGAGTACGCGCAAACCTAACCAGCAAGTCGTGCACCTGCCGCTCAACAAATGAGGCTCTGGCGAACATAACAGTTCACATGGGATCAAAAATATTATTGGCGAAATGTGGTCGTATAATAACCCTCTGCCTACCCCTTCGGGGAAACAGGCGTTATAAAATGTATGAAATAAAAAAAAAATACTTTATTCTCTTTAAGATCAACATGATCATTTAGATTCGTCAAACATTCGGACACAAAATTGAAATTCGATATTTTTTTTTAACAACAATGAAAGAGATATGAGCTGTACAATAATAAAGAAGTAAAAGCAAATGGTTTGTCAGTTTATCTGTCTGTTTTCATTAATAGTGTTAATAGTGCTAATAACTCTTGGTAATTCTGGCAAATATGTTATAAATAAAACCACTAATTAACTTTTAAATTAATGTATGTTTGGATATTACAACCATAAGACTATGACATATGTTTACTTAAATGTATGTAACTTGTTTATATTGTACACGATCTCGTTAAATCTAATTACATTTGAAATGGAAGTAACATTTTATGATAACAAATCTTAATTACACAAATTGCGAGCTTGAGACGACGCATTCTGTATTTTTGTGCCACGAGACCGATCGGAAGATAGATAGATAGTTAGATAAACTTTTTATTGCAACGAAAGACACACATACATATAAAACAATAAAAACAAAATTACAATAATTAAAAAAAATATATATACAACAACAAAAAAACTAAAAGTAAAGCATTCACATAGTGTGCATGTGTGTCGCAGCGCTGCAGAATGGCTACGGCTCAGTGGGTTTTTTTGCTCTGAGAGAGCAAAACACTGATTTTCAGCTTTTGCCGAAACAGTAACACGAGACGCCCCCGAAATACCGTGTATAATTTATAATACAACGTACAAGTTTATAAATAGGTAAAGAGTTATATAAAAGTAAAAACATTTAAAAGAAAACACTATCATGACAGTTAATTAAACCATTGATTCTACGTATATAATAAACAAAGTCAATATTATCAACACTACCAAAGTCAATATTACCAAGACTAGCAAAGTCAATTCTACCACAAAATATGACATCACGGCGGTCCGAGCACTGAGACACCGTCCCCAAAGTGACCATGCAGAAGTTCCGACTTTTGCCTATCCAGTAGTAAGGAAGAATATACGAAGTGAAAAGATATTATAATTGGTAAAGAGATATTTAAATTGGGTCACTTTGGTTTTAATGCGCCGTCTGATACGGGCCTAGATAGTGCCAACCCATTTTTTTTTTGTTTTACGTCGGTAACAAAATGCGTTTACGCACTACCTTTCGGCCAAAGGGGGACCGAAGGGGGATGTGGGACTCACCACCGGCAGACGCGACTGCCAGCAGTAATATCCACTATAAATCTTCCGACAACGCCCGCCGCTTGTTAAGAAAAAGGCGGGAGCCAGTACCTGGGTTACAGCGTCTGACACCCCGACTGCGGTCAACGTCCCCCGGACCAAAACCTGGAGAATCTCCTCAGAGAGGCGCAGTGGACGCGCCCCTCCTACCTCCTTGTGCGACCATAGCGTGTGTGGCCGACTTCTCGGAGGGTCTATGGTAAGACAGCAGGGGCCCCCTGCCCCCACTGCCTAAGACCCTCCTGGCGCTGCTTGACGGGCCCTCCTGGCCCGCCTGCTGCGCCCTCCACAGGTCCATCTTAGTTTCTCCCCCGGTAGTCAGGACTAAAGGCACCCAGAGTCGTCGGTCTCTGGGTGTTACCTTTTCCCGGCCACCGGCAGGTACTCAGCCCCCCCAACACGACAAGGTGGAGACCAGTCGTAGATAGTGCCAACCCCTCTCATCTCACCGTGAGTCGTAAGAGGCGACGAAGAGAAATTCTATGGAATAATGGGCAGTAGCATCATTCTGCGTACTTGCTTGAATTGCGATCACCAACCCGCCTGTCCAGCGTGGTGGTTATAGAATATAATCTATTGGGGAGGCCAATGTTCAGCAGTGGACTTTTTTAGAATAAAATGGTCTGGTAATGTTAAGAGGATTAATAAAAGTAGACTAAATAAAGTGATTTATGTTGGACAAGTGATTAAAAGTGTTGGAGGAGGAAGACCACGTAAGACCTTCCATGACCAAATTCAGAAAATTTTTGTGAAAGGGCAAGTCAAAAGTACCTTAAACGGAGGAGGTTAATGAGTGTGAATGAAGCTATAAGTGTGTGCCAAGATCGTAGCAAGTGGAAGGATGTGATCTCTGCCTACCCCTACGGGAAAGAGGCGTGACATTGTGTATGTATGTACAGAATTCATTTATTTGTGGAATATAGGTTACACAATTGGATGTTATTAACAGATAAAACAAGAGTATCATTTTATTTCCACCTTTTACAAGGTACACAATTGTCATATTGTATTAGGTTTACAAAATTATTCATCATGGATTTAGTCAAAAATAAAAATAGCAAATATTAATAGCAACTATATAGTACAACTGAGTCTGGAAAAACAATGCAATTAAAATATTGATTCTTAGATAACTATAACTTATCAAATTAAGTTACGAAACTAAACCTAAACCGACGGACGTGTATGAGGAGGTTAATGAGTGTGAATGGAGCTAAAAGTGTGTGCCAAGATCGTAGCAAGTGGAAGGATGTTATCTCTGCCTACCGCTACGGGAAAGAGGTGTGATACCATGTATTTATGTGCTCAGCCAAGGTTTATCTGAATGAGACAGCTTGTAGTGATGATACTATTTATTTCTGAAGCTCCTGCTTTCCAGAACTTACCCAAGCTTGTTGAGAATTTGATTTGTAATAAAATCATGAGGAAAATTGGCAGACAATTACCTGAAACAAAAACAATTATCATAAGCAAGTGATGGATTAAAAATATCTTTGTAACAATTCCCGCGCTACTAAAATTTCTCGAAAAATCGAGAAACTATTCAACACGAAGTTTCGCACTTACACAGGGCATCTTCAGGTAAGATAGGAGACTTTTTGTCATCATTATACTGCCCTTTTTTTTTTTTTTTTTACGTCGGTAACAAAATGCATTTACGCACTGCCTTCCGGCCAAAGGGGGACCGAAAGGGGGTGTGGGACTCACCACCGGCAGACACGACCGCCAAGTAAGGGTACACCTATTATGGTAGAACTTTTTAAGTAATAATTTTATATTGCATAACAACTAATAGCATAAACCTCTTTTCGCAGAATATCGTTTGGCATAAACTCATTTAGCATACATTGAAACCCATAATTTTGTAAGTCAGAATCATCTGTACGCATAATTTTGGTATCCATAATAATCACAATGTATAATCATCACATCGCAGAAAGTTCAAAACCAGATTCATCTTTTGGCATATATTTCTTATCCATAACTATTTAAAAGTAGAACCATCCTAATATAAGATTACTTTAATTTTGTTTTCTGATTAATTTAATTGTTTTTTTTTAGTAATTGTAATAAATAAAAGTTGATTTAATGATAATTATTTGATTTTTATATCCTTGCCCATGAGAGCATGTTCGTTTCTTTCATAAGAGGTCACAGTTCTAACCTAACCTAACCTACGCTTTTTTAAAGAAGAAAGTAACCCAATCTGTATTATTCTAATTGAAATTCTATGATCTTCATAGTATGTCTAGTCAAATTATGCCAAATAATCTGTGCCAAATAATCTAAATGAACGTTATGCTAAATGACATTATACAAAATTTTAACTATGCCAAAGGTAATTATTGCAATAAAAATTCTACTATCTTAAATGTATGCCATTCTAAATTCGGTCATAAGCACATTATGCCTAAAAATATTTCTATCAAATATTTTTTATGCCTAATAAATGATCGACTAAAGAAGTTTCTGCGAAGTCAGTTATCCCAAATAGGTTTCGGAGTATCAAGTTTCTACCAAATGGGGCGCACCCCCAAGTAATACCCACTAAAAATCTTCCGACGACGCCCGCCGCTTGTTGAGAAAGAGGCGAGGGCCAGTACCTTTTTTTTTTTTTTTTTTGGGCCAGTACCTGGGTTGCAGCTTCTGACACCCCGCCTGCGGCCAACGTCCCCCGGACCAAAACCGGGAGGACCTCCTCAGAGAGGCGCAGTGGACGCGCCCCTCCTACCTCCCCGTGACGCGACCATAGCGTGTGTGACCGACTTCCCGGAGGATCCATGGTTAGACAGCAGGGGCCCCCTGCCCCCACTGCCTAGACCCGCCCACTGCGCCCTCCACAGGTCCCTCTTAGTTTCCCCCCCGGTAGTCAGTACTAAGGGCATCCAGAGTCGTCGGTCTCTGGGTGTTGCCTTTTCGATTTTTGGAGGTACTCAGCCCCCCCACCACGACAAGGTGGAGACCAGTCGGGGGGGATCATTATACTGCCCTGCCCCAAGTTTATTTCGGGTGCAGCATGTCATTTCCTTCCATTCACCCCGGTTATTCGTCAACGACTTATCCACCCCCTTCTCGATCACAGCCTTTTTACCCACTTAAGCTATCTTTTTTAAATTGTTACGTGTCCCACTACTGGTCATGGCCAAAAACGTTTATCGAAATAAAACAGAGTTAACAGAAGTCAGTCCTTGAATGGGGGACCGTTTGTGTGGCATTTGATATCGAGCGCTTCCGTGCTTTGGAAGGCACGCAATCCTGGTTATCACTCAATATGGTAGTCGTTAAGCCATGCTAGAGGCCTAATGGGCGGCTTTAATTATTCTTACAGCTGGACGCCACACGTCTAGCCTCGCCAATTCGCACTGGGTTCGCGTGGTGGAGTATGACCCCATACAACCATCTTATGCCCATTTTCATCAACTGTGCCCGAAGCTTTGTTTTAACCGATTTTTAAATCAGCTAAAAGAGACATGTTTAGGAGCCCTAGGTGCCCCATGCCCCATGGTATCTCTAGGGAACGTTTAAAAAGTGGAGATCTATCGAAACGACGACCGATATGGTGTGGAGGTCAGTATACCTGCATTTCACTCAAAAGGTTGTGGGTTCAATTCCCACACAGGACAAATCTTTGTGTGCATGAACATGAATATTTGTTCTGTTCTGGGTGTTCTCCTATGTGTTTTAAGTATGTATTTACAAAAAAAAAGGATTTATGTATGTTTATCCGTTATTTAGTATCCATAACACAAGTTCTTAATGATACTTATCTTGGATTGTGATTGTGAGAGAATATTTATTTTATTTATTTATATAATAGGTTGGGGAAAAAGTCTTTTCGTATTTTTGTATGAAAAGTCAAGACATTTTTTTCAAAGTTTATTTACATTTATTTACAATATATATGTACCGTTTTGTTGAATAACTTTCTGCCATTTTGTGGGCAGAGACATTATCCCGTTACTGTAGAAACTTTGGGACTTCTGATCAAAAAAACGGGACAAATAGTTTTGGCAGTCCTCTCTTGAGGTCAACCTTACAGAACCTAAAGAATTCTGCAGAGACCGAAACAGGTGAAAATCTGAAGGCGCAAGGTCAGGGCTATATGGTGGATGCACTAGGACCTCCCAGTCGAACTCTCTTAATTTTTGCTGAGTGGCTAAAGATGTGTGTGGTCTAGCGTTATCGTGATGAAAGACCACACCCTTCCTGTTGATCAATTCCGGCCGTTTTCTCTCGACTGCTTCCTTTAATCTCATCAATTGCTGGCAGTAAAGATCAGAATCGATGGTTTTGCCGGGCGGTAAAAGCTCATAATAAACAATGCCCTTCCAATCCCACCATACACACAGCATCACCTTATTTCGTGTTAGGCCAGGTTTGGCCACAGTCTGTGAAGCCTGGCCAACTTTCGACCACGACCTTTTTCGCACGTTCTTGTCGTACGTGATCCACTTTTCATCGCCAGTTATCAATCTCTTCAAAAACGGCTCGGTTTCATTACGTCTCAATAATGAATCGCAAATGAGTACACGGTTCATTA
The DNA here is from genome assembly GCA_949126915.1 of Musotima nitidalis. Lineage (NCBI taxonomy): Eukaryota > Metazoa > Arthropoda > Insecta > Lepidoptera > Crambidae > Musotima > Musotima nitidalis. Next base: position 12,565,623 of record OX421439.1, read on the forward strand.
AGTTTCTTTGAGTGAGCTCGTGTGGCACCCAAATATCGAGCTTTTTTGTATAACCAGCTTTCTTCAAATGGGTCAAAACTGTTTTGTGGTCAATTCCCAGTTCTTCAGCTACATCGTAACTACTAATATGCCGATCTTGCTCCACTCTTTCAAAAATGGCGTCCATTTTATTCGTAACAGGGCGACCAGAGCGAGGTGCATCTTTAACATCAAAATTTCCGGACTGAAAACGTCTGAGCCAAATTTGTGCTACTCTTACTGACACTGCATCAGGTCCATAAACATCACAAATTTTTTTCACTGCTTGAGTTGCATTGTTGCCTTTTTTATAATAAAATTTTAAAATGTATCGAATTTCTTCATTAGATTCACTCATTTTTACGGAGAGAAAAACAAATGAAAAATAGCGGGAAACATCTTTTTTTTATTTTTTTCTTTTCTTTATGATGGAACCTTTTTAATGTTACCAAAACCAGCCAGACACAAATAGTACAGTCAAAAAAATTTTATAATAAGTTTATACCTACGTTATGCGAAAAGACTTTTTCCCCGACCTAATATGTACATTTGTAACTGGCGGGAGAAAAAACCAAACTTGACGATTGTCTTGCCCGTTCTTTTACGATCAAGCTCCCGTGATTCCCGCAGTGAATGTGTGATTACTTTCACAGTGCGGATTAGCGAAGGCAGGTGAGAAGTGTGTTGTTTTGGCGTCAAATTATTTGATACGCCTAATCAGTCCTCGAACAATGCTTAACGACTGTCTTATATAGTGATAACCGGGAACAACGCTGTGCCTTTCACAGTACGAAAGCGCTGGATATTATTTATTATATTAAGTTTAATGAACACGAGCGATCTATGTCAAGCTTGGCAGGGAGAATAATTTGATGCAAAATTAACATTTATCTGAAACATTTCCCCGCGAAGTTAACAAATTGGGGATTTCCAATCGTAATTAAAACAGAGTTCTGTAATCTATCTTTAAACAGCTTGCGTTAATTAATTTCGCAATGATCACCCATTTGGAGAAGTATTTCTTTGTTTTTGTGGATCCATTTGATTAAATACACTTGTAATGGTGCTACCTTTTTTAAATGTTAAATAAATAAGGTAAATGTTTTTTTTTATAAATCTTACATAACGCATCTTGTTTCAAATTAAACAGAGCTTATAGTACTTATAGAAAAAAATATTTATATATAACAATGAAATTACATACACTTACCTGAAATACACATACAGTGGCCTTAACATAATATAACAAGATAACACTATATTTCCTTCAAGCACAACAAAGTGATCGCATTACAGCCATGTTTAAAAAAACGTCTACCCGTCGTAAAACAAAACAGTGCAACATCACTTTTTAAATTTTCTCTCAAGGAGTCCATGTGAGATCTCAGTATAGTCCCACATCTTTACTGAGGACTCAAGGGGCTTAGGGGAGGGTATCTCATTTACCATTTATCATCTTTATCGTCACTCATTCTCATTTACTATAAATTATATATAATTAATATATCACTTACTTGACACTGGCTAGATGTGCAAGACGCACGAAGCCGTTTTTTAAAAGAAAAAAAAAAGGAAAATGAACGCCATGTCAAACTGACAGCTGACATAGATATATGTTGTCTCTCTCATATTGGCGCCACTCGGTGTATCATCTCTTGTCTTATGAAAAATAAAATTATCAACTTATTACTCTGCAATCCTCGTTTCTTTTCACCAATAACCCATCAACCGGCTAAGCATAATGTCACCCCCTGCAATTTCACAGAGAGTAGTAAGTTTCGACAAAGAAAAATCTTAACTAATGATAGGCAGCATCGTCCCGTGTATTGCTGCATCTGCGATCACCAGCCGCCTGCCCAGCGTGCTGATTAAGGGCAAATATTGGGGAGGTTAACGTTTAGCAATGGACCTCATATAACTAAAATTATCATGATAAATAAATAAATATTTTCTTGCAATTACACCAATTATTTTTGTTCCAAGATAAGTATCATTAAGAACTTGTGTTATGGATACTAAACAACGGATAAACGTACTTTTTTGTAAATACATACTTAATATACATAGGAAAACATCCAGACCAGAACAAATATTCATGTTCATGCCACAAAGATTTGTCCTGTGTGGGAATTGAACCCACGACCTCTGGAGTAAAGTGTAGGTATACTGACCTCCACGTAATATCGGTCGTCAAAAATGTTCGTTCATTAAAAATGTTCAACGGTCGTTAAATGATGATTACTAACAGTATCTGAGCAAAGACGCGGACAGATAGAAGGACTAACATTTATTTATTTATTACATTTAGGGCGACTAACAAAACATACACCAAAAATTAACATAACAAATACAGTTAATACTTAAAAGCTAAGTGCTGTTTTACTTACAAGTCACCACGGCATGCATTGACACAAAAATAAGAAGATACATACAAACAATTTTACTTATAAAAACACAAATAAAAAAAACAATAAAGCTATATTCGTATGACATGACCGATTGACCTCATATTATATTATTAAAGGAGTCAATGATGGTTTTCCGAAATCTCGGCAAGCCATCAGAGAAAATATCAATGTCTAATTTTTTGACTAGATCATTATACCCAAACTGAAGCCGGTTTAAAGTAGCATAATGACCCAAATTACTTTTAGACCCTTTAGCCACAAAAGGAGTGTATTTGCTTGGACGTGGTAAGTTATAGAGTGCGCTAATATTTATTTGATGCAACAAAGATGGGCAGTCTAGAACTCCGCCAACATGGCGAAACTAATGAGTCTCTTGCTTACGGAACCCTAAAAAAACATGGCTGATAAGCTGCCATTTAAATCCCACGAGCGTTACGCCAGACTAATAATGTATCACGATGCTAACACAAATGTTTGCCTGTATCCAAAATTTAATTTCGGCTCCAATTTAAAACATGGCACAGGCGTAATGAGCTCCCGAGTAATTAAAACGTTCTGAGTGTATTCAAACATGTTATGTTATTCCAAAAATGATATATATTTTGTTCTGTCGAGAACATTTCGCACAATGATATAGATCTGAAAGTTTGCGAGTTGTTAACTAATAACATGTCTGCTCAAAAGAATAAAAAAGGGCGAGCTATTTATGGTTCATATACGGGTTCAAGATGTGTGTTTGTAGTTTAGTTTTTTTTAATCATAAGTTCTAGATCCCTGCAGATATTTTGTTGACATTCTTTAATCATCTTGAATGACTCTTGCTAAATGGTCATTAAGCATATCAAGCGTTTTACATATAATAATAATTTTTATTTTGCTTGTGTACATTTAATCGTTTCTTTTTCTGTGTACTCACTATGTTTAAAATAGTTTTTTTGATTTTGTAAATCGAATCTGTGGGCACAGATGAACCGGATTTCTGTAAAGTTGTTCTTAAGCCAAGCTTTTTGCATTTTATTTGCCTAAAACCCATGAGATGGTCAGTGATACAAAAATGTGAACCAGAATCGTAGTAAATAGAAGAATAGAGCATCAAATTAGAAAACATTGACCAACTAGAATCCTGTAGAGCACACTTTATTAGACATCAGATTCTAACTCTTACTTCAATTTACATAATGGAGTCATGCAAGTTTATAAAAAAAAACCAAACCCTATATTCACCCGAGAAAAGAATGAGAAGAAACAATAGATATCAGAACAAACTAAAAATCCCTTTTTCAACATTAAAACTAATCTCGACAAGCCCTCATAGCATGTTAATTAAAATATTCAATCATATACCAAATTACATAAAAAATATAAATAATCTTCCGCTTTTTACTAAAACTTTGAAGACTTTCTTAATTAAAAAATGCTATTATAATATGCAGGAATTTTTCGATGATAAAATCAATTAATCTATATAAATAAATAAGTATATTGTTATTATTTAATGTCTTAATTTTTTGTAAATTTTTGTTATTCTTTAATGTCTTAAATTTTTGTAAGTCACCTAGGACGCAGGCACTTAGTAGGTCCTTTGTTATGTTGCTATGCCCTTACAGGGCGTCACATTGTATCTATCCATATTTGTTGTTACCACCTACTTTCATGTGACATGCAATAAATGATTTGTATTTGTATTTGTAAATCGTTTTAAATTTATGCCGACTCACATTTTTTTAAATAGAAAATTAACATCATAGATTTACCCTCGTGAACTCTGCTTTATTTCAGATATCGTATATATGTAACTAAACGAAGCGCTCGTAGCTCCGCGGTGCTCGGTGATCGGAAACATTTGCCGAAGTAAAGCAGAGTTTACGGAGGTCAGTCCTTGTATGGGTGACCGTTTCTGTGGCATTTGATATCGAGCGCTTCCGTGCTTCGGAAGGCACGTTAAGCCGTTGGTCCCGGTTATCACTAAATGTGGTAGTCGTTAAGGCATGTTAGTGGCCTAAATGAGCGGCTTGAAAAATTCTAACAGCAGGACGCCATACACCTAGAGGTTGTCGACTCTGGGTGCCCTTAGTACTGACTACCGGTGGGGAAACGAAGAGGGATCTGTGGAGGGCGCAGTGGGCGGACCAGGAGGGTCCGTCCAGCAGCACCAGGAGGGTCTTAGGCAGCGGGGGCAGGGGGCTGTACACTATAGATTAACCAGTAGGTTAACTTTTGAACACGGGGAGTCATAAGACTCGGCGAAGATAAATCCTACAGGATGATAGGCAGCAGCGTCATCCCGCGTAATAGCTGGAACTGCGATAGCCAATCCGCTTGCCCAGCGTGCTGATTAATATAAGCTATCAGGGAGGCTAGTGTTCAGCAGTGGACTTTATAACGCTGATATGATGATAATTAATTTGTCATGATTTGATGACCTTAAGTATATCTTTCCACTTGCTACGACACTTTTTTTATTTCATTAATCTTTTTATGCACCCCCGAGGGCATGAAAGAGGAATGAGGTACATGAAATGCAAGAATTAATAACACGCGCAAAACTTTTTACGGTTAAAATTTGCTTAAAAGTTACATAAAAAAATCTTGTCCAATTGTGCCTACAGTTTTGTTTACATAATCAAAGACACCCATTTTAATTTAAGTTTGGCGCAATTAAGCATCCGTAATAAACATCAACTTAAAAACTAACACGCCCATTCCCTACGGAAAAAGTTCGACTACCTACATTTCGACAATGTTGAATTATCAAGTAATTTAAGCAGCATTCGAGTATTAGGCGACTGCCACGACAGCCGAGGTCGAAATCCGTCCGTCCTTTTCCCGGCACACTGTAGCCGAAACTATGCGACACTGACATTAGCTGTCAGAGGGTCCCGAGCAATAACTCCACGTCGCCATAACTCCGGGAGACAAAATGGCGATAGCACTAAGCGCACCATAAATACAAGTAGCATGCAATTTTCTAATGCAACGACCGGCTTGAAGCCCGCGTCCGTTCATTTGGGCTTAACTCGGATTTATAGCAGTTCATGTTACGTAACTGGTTTACGGAACGATTAAAAAAGCTAACACAATAAAATTACCACACACTACTGAAAATAACAACCAAATTGAGTCTAATATAAGTTGACACACATTATTATACTTTTTTTCCCTTGTAAATAATATCTTCGTGCGGTTTGCACATTTAGCCAGTGTCAAGTAAGAGATATATTAATAACACATAAATTATAGTAAGTGAGAATGAGTGGTGATAAAGATGATAAATGGAAAATGAGATGCCCTCCCCCTAAACCCCTTTAGTCCTCAGAAAAGATGTGGGACGTATCCCCATTTACCCAAATACACATACGTGAAAATCTATGCAGGCGTCTAGAAGATTAAGTGAAACAAAGAAATTTAGTTTTATACATACATGATAATAATATACTCGTGTATGAAACATAAAACCTCGCCCTTATATTTTCTTTTCAGCAGACGAGTTATCAACTCGCGAACTTTAAGATCTATGTCATTGAGCAAAATTTTCTCGAAATAACAAAAGATTTATCATTTTTGGAATAACATAACATGTTTGAATACACTTAGAACATTTTAATTACTCGGGAGCTCATTACGCCGGTGCCTCGTTTTAAATTGAAGCCGAAATTAAATTCTGGGTAAAAGATAAACATTTGTGTTAGCATCATGATACATTATTAGACTGGCGTAAAGCTGGTAGCTACTGGGATTTCAAAGGCAGCTGATTAGACATGTTTTTTTGGGTTCTGTAATGAAGAAACACATTACACTTGCAGTCTGTGGGTCAACTATACGAGAATGCGCAATCACGACTAAATGGAAGCATGTAGGTAAACCCAGTTGCGCAAGAAAGGAAGGAAAAGAAAGAAAGAAAAGAAAGATAGGAAGAAAAATATTTATTCAATACAAGTTGCAACTGTAAATGAAGAACTCATATTGTATTTGAAATGGTGCCCACTCAGCATATTGTCGAACATCACAGCGACATCTCTGATCTTCCGTGGGCACCTTTTCAGAAGGTAATATTAACGCACAATATTTCAATATATTTGAAAGACATTGATAGTTTCTGTTAAAATATGTTAATACAATAAAGATAAATAAGATGGATTAATAAAGAAAAAATAAATGTGTATATACAATTCAATTGGGTAAAAGAAAGGGTGAATCCCAGCGATCCGCGATAGCACACAGGATAGAGTGGCGCGGCCCCCACAGACGCTCCTGCATGAAGGTGCAGCGCTTACAGTGTGGAAACATCACTGCCGATATTAGTAACGACAAATCCAAATTGATTCATCGACACTAATGCCACTGAACTCGGTATCAAGCAGCGTCTGATCTCCATTGTAATAATAATAAAAATTAATAAAAATTTATTTCATTAAAAAGTTATGATTACAATGATTAGTGGCCGGAGTCTCTCTTTAAGCAAATTATGCCTGTATCGGGGGACTTCGCTCTTCCATTAGCGTAATTATATACTTTAAAGAATATTACATATGAACAATAATTTTTTTAGAGAAGTACCTCCATTAATTTATATGCGTGTGCGTGCGTGTGTGTGTGCGTGTGTCTGTGCATTTATATATTTATCTTTTTATATCTTGAAGGAAAGACTCTGCTTTCAACTTCAACAGCTTCTGCTGATTTCAACCACTTAAGTACACAATTTTTACAATCATTGTACAGTTTTGAATGAATGCTTAGAATTTTGTTAACTTTATTGTAAATGAGTGCCAAGAGACTATTGTACTGCATGGTAGCAAAATTGTTTTCAAGCATTGTGCAAGCTCGTATCCTTACCTTCTTTGGGCACGTATCCCGACGTGGCGAGGATTCCATAGAGCGCCTAGTGGTACAGGGCATAGTTGAAGGCAACCGAGCACGAGGTAGATCACCCATGAGATGGACGGACCAAATCAAAGCAGCCGTGGACAGAGCTCTGCACGTGTGTACCAGGAAGGCCAGCATCAGAGAGGAATGGCGGCGAGTTGTGAGGCGCGTCACTGCAACTGAAGTGACGACCGCGACCACTCTGCCAAGAGTGTAACGACGAAGAAGAAGAATGCCACTGAAGATACATATTTCTATACATATATGTGAAATCGTTCATGTTCATGTTAAAAAATAACAACAGACGCGCGGACCGTAAGTAGCAGCGACCGATATCGACAATTGGTCTGGGTTCGGACAAAATAAAATAAAATAAAAAAATAAAATAAAATAAAAAAAATAAAAAATAAAATAAATAAATAAAATAAATAACATAAATAACAGAAATAAAATAAATAACATAAATAACATAAATAAAATAAATAAAATATACTTTATTGTCTTTAAGATCAACGTGATCATTTAGATTCGTAAAACATTCAGACACAAAATTGAAATTCGATAAATTTTTTAACAACAATGAAAGAGATATGAGCTGTACTATAATAAAGAAATAAAAGCAAGTGGGTTCTTTGTCAGAATTTGTCATGGTTTGTCAGTTTATTCGTCTGTTGTGGTTTTTCTTAGATTTGTCAGTCTGTCTGTGAATCTTATCGGGAGGATCTGTCAGTCAACCCTTCTAAAGGAGGGAGGGGATTGTCTGTTAGTCAGACAGTCTGTCGGTGACTCTATAGAGGAGGTGACTAAACACGTGAAGAACATGCATTTGCATTATTTATTGTATATATATGTCTGTATTGATATGTGTTTTGCTTTAGCCAAATCGTGTCCTAACAGAATTCCGTGGCAAGATTAACTAATATCTATTTAGAATGGATTATGTAGAAATCTCGAGAACGGCGGCTTCAAGCTGCCTCAGTGAATCAATGGTGGCAGAACATTATAGTAGCTTATTGCTATGTGTAGTTGTGTTAATCTTTTTTTTTTTTTTTTTGACTATTCAAAATAACATAAAATTTTTTTAAACTTATTCTATCGCCAAACTATATAATAGTATAATGGCGAATATAACACCTTTTTAAAATTAACATATTATGTAACTAATAAGATCACAATTATAATAATTAATCCTTCATTAGAGGTTAGGAACAGCCAATCTATCTGCCTTATCCTTCATTGCAAAACTTTGGCCTTTTAATTCTTCCAATAGATTACATTCTATCGGGATACTTGGGTCGCAGTTCAATCCAAAACACAGAATGACGCTGCTGCCCATCATCGGGTAGGATTTCTCTTCGTCCAGTCTTACGACGCGCCGTGAAATGAGAGGGAGTGTCTTTATTCTAAGCCAGGACCACACAGCACACAATTTCAATCCAGTACAAATCACTACATAGTATAAAACAAAGTCGCTTTCTCTGTCCCTACGTCCCTTTGTATGCTTAAATCTTTGAAACTACGCAACGGATTTTGATGCAGTTTCTTTTAATAGATAGAGTGATTCAAGAGGAAGGTTTATATGTATAATACATGCATAATATAGTAGTGGAACACTGTCAATTTTTGAGATTTCTAATGTGATGTCGTAAATCAACTCACTTTTTTGCGCTTATATTGCAAACGCTGGCCATACCCAACGAGATTAGTCAAAATAATGTACTACAATATTGTACAACTTACAAAATTCTTTAAAAAAGTCAGCGATGATATATGTCTATCTCTCAAGAATACCCCACAATAACCAATTTTATCTTTTACTTTTTACTAAAAATAATGGCTTATTAACGAAGCCATTTTAAGTATGTATAACATTAATTCTTATCTATATAGTAAAGTAAAGTAAAGTAAAGTAAAGTAAAAAAATTATTTATTTCATAAACTATTATACATAGTAAGTACTTGAAAACGTCATGATTACAAATGAAAAAAAAAATACAATCGAAATAATATTACACTAAATCACGAAGCTTAGATTCACTTACATGCAAAAAAACAATTTAAAAACAAAAAATAATTAAGTGTAAGTGAATCTAAGTGCCAGTTCCGAGCCACCGCTCTGTAAGAAGAACTGGCAAGAAACTCACAGGCTATGCTCTTTTAAATATATCCATTGGTTTGGTACTTGAATTACAATCTTCATTTGTATATGACGCTATACAATGCAATATAATATAACATTAACAAAATTCATGTCTTAAGTCATTCATATTAGAATAGCCTGTATGAAACGGCAGTTTAATCCCAAGCATTTTTATATGCCATTTAGATTTAAGATTTTACTTGTGCTTCAAGGCACGTCAAGGCGATAGTCTTGGTAATTACCATTTGTGATAATTAGAACAGCGATAGTCCAGTGGCGAGACCCGTAGACTTTAAATTCAGAGGGACTCGGTTTCAAACCCTGGTGGTGCATCTAAGATGTTATGTTATTTATGTTTTAAGCTTACGGGTAGAATTTTGCATATTTTAAATAATTTTGTGTAGTCTCCCTTACACTGTTCTTTAACTTTTTTGTTAACTAAAAGTTTTAAAAATCTAACTTGAATATGTATGTATAATATTGATATATATGTATGTAAGTAAGTATGGTATATAAAACGTTTTTTATTTCAAAATTCATAAACTTTTTATTTCATAAACTATTACATAGTACTTGAAAACTTCAAAATTAAAAAAAAAACAGTTAAAATATAATGATACTAAAATCACGAAGCTTAGATTCACTTGCAACCAAACAAAAAAAAAACAAAAAATATTTAAGTTTAAGTGTCCGAGCCACCGCTCTGTAAGCAAGAAACTCACAGGCTATGCTCTTTTAAAAAAAGTAAAAGTAAAAAAAAAATATTTATTTCATAAACTATTATACATAGTACTTGAAAACGTCACGAAGCTTAGATTCACTTAGATGCAACAAAACAATTTAAAAACAAAAAATAATTAAGTGTAAGTGAATCGAAGTGCCAGTTCCGAGCCACCGCTCTGTAAGAAGAACTGGCAAGAAACTCACAGGCTATGCTCTTTTAAATATGTCCATTAGTTTGGTACTAGAATTACAATCTTCATTTGTCTATGAAGCTATACAATGCAATATAACATAACCTTAACAATATTTATTTTTTCAAGTCATTCATATTAGAATAGCCTGTTTGAAACGGCATTTTAATCCCAAGCATTTTTATCTGCCATATAGTCTTTAATAGAATAGTATCCCTTTGAAGACAGCTTGTGTTTTATGGTTAATTTAAATTTATTTAGGCTCAATTGCTGTATGTTGCTTGGGATTTTATTGTAGAATCGTACACATTGACCTTTAAAAGATTTGTTTATCTTTTGGAGCCTAGTGGCAGGTACAACTAATTTATGCTTATTCCTTGTGTTTAGGTTATGTATACAGCTTTTCTTACTAAATTGATCAGTATTCTTATGTACATAAACCAGGTTATCATAAATGAATTGACCGGCCACTGTCAAAATACCAATTTCTTTAAACTTTTCCCTTAGTGAATGTCCACACGGGAGATTATAAATTGCTCGAATAGCCCTCTTCTGCAGCACAAAGATTGTTTGAATGTCTGCGCCACAACCCCACAGAAGAATACCATAGGACATAACACTATGGAAATAGCTATGATAAACTAGCCTAGCTGTTACAACGTCTGTTAATTGGCGAATTTTCTTTACCGCGAATGCTGCAGAGCTAAGTCTACTCGACAATTCACCAATATGTGGGCCCCACTGTAGCTTAGAGTCTAAAGTAATCCCTAAAAACTTGGTAGTATCCACAAGGGTCAACTCATCCTCCTGTACCATAATAGTAGAGTTTGCCTGTCTGACGTTAGGCATCACGAATTTAATACATTTCGTTTTAGCCCCATTTAATAGCAAATTGTTAACGTCAAACCAGTGCACCACCTTCGAGATCGCACTGTTTACTTCGTCTAAATTCTGATTTCGTTTTAACTTAAACAATAATGATGTATCATCAGCAAACAAAACTATCTCGTGGTTTTCTTTAATAAAATATGGCAAATCATTAATATAAATCAAAAACAAAAACGGACCGAGAATCGAGCCCTGCGGTACCCCCATTTTTACAACAGACCCCTGAGATCGCTTTCCATTAACCTCAACCCTTTGAATCCTATCACTTAGATATGATGTGAGAAGATCCAATGCGGAGTTTCTTATTCCGTAATATTCTAATTTTTTTTTCAATGCTTCATGAGGAACACAGTCAAAAGCTTTGGACAGATCGCAAAAAATACCTAAAGCGTCCAAAGAATTTTCCCAAGCATCAAATATATGTTTTAAAAGCTCAACACCTGCATCGGTTGTAGAGCGACCCTTAGTGAATCCAAATTGTTTCGAATGCATTAATCCATTTTTATTGAAAAATATTAACATCTGATTGTAAATAAGTTTTTCAAAAATTTTACTAAATGTAGGCAGCACTGAGATAGGTCGAAAATTTGTTGGGTCTGTTGTACTGCCTGATTTATATAATGGAATGATTTTACTTTCTTTCATTAGATCGGGAAATTTGCCGCAATCTACACATTTATTAAATATTAGAGCCAAACTGTGCGCCACCGAAACAATGATAGGCTTGGTAACTACGATGGAATTGCCCCAGAGGTCTGCAGCTTTCTTAATACTAAGAGTATTGAATGTCTTAATTATATCCATAGATGTAACATGACTAAACGTAAAATCTACTGTACATATATTCACGTTATCTTTCAAAATAGACTCCGCTAAAGTGGGCGAACAATTTAAAGCTTTTGTGATAGACACTGGAATATTAGTAAAAAAGTTTTCGAAAGCATTGGCTACATCTAAGTCAGATGTAAGAGTTTTTTTATCAATGTTGAGTTTAAACTCAGTATTATAATTTTTACTTTTTCCCGTTTCACTATTAATAATATTCCAGGTCATTTTAATCTTATCATCACAATTTTTTATTTTAGAGCTTAAATAATAAGACTTTGCCGTATGACATGCTTTTCTAAATATTTTAGAATATTTTCTTACATAATTATAAAATTGCTCACTGTTGTTTAATTTTTTCTCATCATACAGTTCATACAGCCTCTTTCTACATTTATGTAGCCCAGGAGTAGCCCATTCACTAAAGGTAGCTTTATTATTTACCTTAACCGTTCTGGGAGTAAATATTGATTTAAATGTGTTAGAAAAGCTGCTGAAAAAATTATTATATAAAAAATTTGGGTCACAGCTTTCATCTATAAAAGGTAAACTATAGCATAATAATTTACTGTTAAACCTCTCAAAACGATTATTGGTTTTTGGTACAAATGTAATAGTTTTTTTAGCTACAGTTTCATTTTTACAAATAAAAGACATTTGTTGTCCGCAATGATCTGAATCTAATTGATTAATAATTTTTTCATTGTTATCACTTAGCATAATATTTGTAAAAATGTTATCTAAGCAAGTAGCAGAAGTAGCAGTAATTCTTGTTGGCTCCAGAAACAAATTAACCAAATTATGAGATTTAAAAAGTGCCTTTAATCTTGTACATGGACTGGAACACTCTAACAAATTAACATTAAAATCTCCACACACAATAACTTTTTTATTACTTTTACAAAATTTTCCTAAGGCTTTATCCATAATACCTTCAAATAAATCATATGAAGCTGAAGGCGGTCTGTACACACTCAATACAATAAACTGCTGCATTTCTATACAGGCCATTTCTATAATACGTTCAACAGAGAGATTGACTATATCATGGCGCTCCTTGAATTTAAACTGTTTATTTACTATAATTAATGATCCGCCATGTATAGCACCACTCCTGCAGAACGAACTACCTAACAGGTGACTGTTGAAATTGAACATGAGCTGGTTACAATTTAGCCAATGTTCAGTAATACACAAAATATCAATATGATTATCGCTCATGAACAATTCAATTTCCAGTTCCTTGCCCAATATTCCTCTAATGTTCTGGTGAATCAGGTTGATGACACCATTTTGTTTCTGCTGTGTGTACTTTTTATTGCCAGAAAAAGAGTTCTCTTTTGTCTTAACACCTAGGAGTGCTCAATAGAAGCAGATTGTACCAAATTCTTGGTAGTAATGTCAATTGAATATAATAGTGACAAAACTATTTGTCGTTTAAAATAATTGGAAAGGTAAAACCTACCTTTGGTCAATAAATAATTATTTCTAACAATACTGTTAGTGTCAATTATTCTACATTTATTACTATAGGTACATAGGTTGTACAAAGATAAATTTAGTATGTATCTTCGGTCATTTTCGGACTTTGACAAATGCTGAGAATAGGGGAAAGTGAACATAATAATTTCTTTCACTTTAAGTGAGTTCAAAGCTTCATAAAATTGTATTAAATCACTTTTGTTCACTGTTCCCCTATTTCCAATAAGAATTAGCAGTGTCGCCTGTGAATGTATATTACTGTCCATTAAAATTTGTTTAGTAATATTTTTAAGACTACTATAAGGCAAACAATTGCTGATTGCGCTATGTCCCTTTAGGTATGAGTTTAACAGTGATAAATATGTTATTAAACTTAGACATTAGACATAGATTAAATTTGTCTATTACATTATGTAATTTCGATCAGAACTTTACAAGATATCAAACGAATAAACTTACGCTAAATCGAAAAGTTATGGTTGCGTCGGTGGTTATGTAATATACGTAACAATTAATATTAGCATACCGCCCGTGCAAAGCTGGGGCGGGTCGCTAGTATATAATATAATTTGACAAATTATTTTACTTTTCTGCTTTCATATGTTTATTGGCAGAGAGTGCTTTGTGGCGTTTAATTTGCCTTATTGAAGTTTAAATTTACATAAACAAATAGTTTGAGAACATGTGCATTTATATGTAGATATTGTGTACAGAGCTGTAAGTGAGGGTAATAACAGATGCACATGTCGCAGGCAGATAGTTGAATGTGCCATTTTACAATGCTACTATGCAAATTGTTTAAATGGGACGTTGGCCTCGGGCGAGGTGTCAGTCTGAAACCCAAGCAATACTGGACATCGCCCCTCGTGTTAACAAAAGGTGGGCCTCGTCGGAACATTTTTAGTGGGTATTTCTAGCGGTCAAGTCTGCCGATGGTAAGTCCCACACAATTCTCTTGGTCGCCATTTGGCCGGGAAGCAGTCCGTAAATATATATTGTATGGGGATCCTACTAAGACCTAAGGAGCCCAAGCCAACCTTACCTGCAAGTGGTGCACCTGCCGATCACAGAGGAGGCTCTGGCGAACATAACAGTGCCCGGTAAGCGGCAATAGGTTTTTCACCTATTGGGAATCAGGCGTCAATTTATGTATGTATGTGACCAAGCGCCCAGTCTTTTTAAAAAATGTCGTATTCTATAAACTGCAGCAACACAAAGGCGACTGACGGGACAAGAGCTTATGCCATCAAAGTCTCTCCTCAATGATCGCTCTATTTCATACACTAATGTTTGTATAGCAGTCTGTTTGTAGATATGTCTCTCTGTATAATATTGACGTTTGTCTGAAGTCGCCTCTACGATATTTGCTGGTATATTTCATGTACAGTCAGCTTGATAGATAGATAGATAAAAACGTTTATTTCCTTTAAATAATGCAAGTTAAAAACATATCCCACAAAACCGTTTGACTGGTTTATCTGTGGGTCACAGTCTCTTTTAAACTAATTACAAATTATTTTATACTAATAAATAAATTACAATTCTGCACATATATCAATATAGTGTTTTTTTTAATTTTCATTAAGTTGATACACATGTACCGTGTTATTTAAGAAGGCAATAGCTGCAATATACATACAATGAAATTAGAAACTATTCTATTATTTCTATACTAAAAATAGTTAAAAAAAATATATATCTATTAAAATATATACACATAAATATAAATATTATATACGTATATATATACACTGTTACTAATTGTACACATACATACGGGCGTTCGGCTAGTTATTAAGCTATTGCATAGCTTATATTGCGGGCCTTGAGCGTGAAGATCAAATCCAGAAATTCCGTAACGAAAAAAAACTAACACCCCCCACTCCGACCGGCACAGCGGTGACACTTTATAGTTTTTCCATCTATCGATAAATAGCAGAACGTTTAATGACTTTTTGAAATATCACGCTTGTCTCTTTAGTATAATGGTTCAGCAACCCGCCTTTAGGTAGCATTGGTTGTATCGGGTGGCTATTTGTTTTCTTATCGGTCACCACGCTCAAAGTGTAACTTGCATTAATATCAAAGAAAAAAAAACAAAGAAAACTACAAAAATAAAATATTATAATTGCATAAGTTAATAAAAAATGCTATCTCTAAGTCTCCGAGTGCCACACGTCTTTTTTTATAAAAAAAACAGTCCGTTAAGTTACTAAGTGCCAAGACCCTGAAACAGCGAACAATACTACTGAACCACTGAACTTTGATTTATGGGGCTGCAATATTCACTAATGTAATTTCGGTATGAAATTCCTCACTCGTGGCTCTCTCCACAAACAATGCTGAGGGAACCAGCTATTCTGTAATTTATTACCCCAAGACTTTTTAATAAAAGTCTGCTACAATTTCGTCATAGTAATAAATACACTCTCTTTCTTGTGTGTTAACTTTTATGTTAAACTAGCTGCCTGGGCTGATTTCGTTCTGACACTAAATATTAGAAAAAAGTGTGCAAAAGAATAACAAAAGATACTTTTGTTAACTGCGCATACAATTTACTACTACGCATATTTTCAAATTCATAAATTCATGTTCATTTATTCAAGTTTGGCTCAAAAGAGCTCTTATGAACGTCAAAACTTAAAAACTAGCGCGCCCATTCACTGCGGGCGGGAGCTTGATCGTAAAAGAACGGGCAAGAAAATCGTCAAGGTTAGTTTTTTCTCCCGCCAGTTACAAGAAGAGAAGTTACAAAAAAACATTTGTAAGAGCGACGATAGCCCAGTTGCCTTTAAATTCAGAAGGTCTTGGGTTCAAACCCTGGTTATCGAAGTTATATGCGTAATTATCGCTTGCTCCGTGCTTCGGAAAGCACGTTAAGCTTTTGGTCCCGGCTGTCATGAACATATATGGCAGTCGTTATTAAGACGTCAGCGCCTTTTAACAACTTGACTGCTGGTATAACCATAGAATTATGTTTTCTTCTGGGTTGCAGTAGTTCTATGTTAAAACTGAAATTCAGCTAAATCTGGTTAACCAGTGAGAAGACCCTGGGCCCTAAGCTTAAGTTTTGAGCAACCGAGATAATGCTAGGATATGGTGCGGGTGTTTTTTAAAACATTTGTGGAGTAATACGGGATTGAAGCAGCTATATCAATCAAAATGTTTCCAATACCTGCACTGGTTTTCAAGCAACGCTCTCTGATGAAGTAGCATTACTAAAGCATCTAATATAAGATTATGGCATAGATATTCTCAAAATAAACGTACTATGCAATGCTTAGTAAATGTAGTAACTTCTTTTTTGGTTTGTACCTATGGAGTAAGAAGTTTAGTTTTTTAACAAAAAAAAATAGCAAAGTTCCATTTTAGCAGAAAGATTTCTCAGTGAAACTTGTCTGGAGAAAGTGAAAGTGAATGGAGAAAACCACAAGACGAGATCCCCATTCCTTAGTTGGTAGAAATATTTAGAGGTGCTGCTACAAGACGTTGCTACAAAAACAATGTCGTCACAATCAGTGGTGAATTGAAACTCCGGCAATATTTATTTATGACGCAGGACATAAGCCTCTCCCCGAAGCTACCCGAATTGGCGCTTCTCCAAAATGTCCACATCTCCGCGTCTCGACTCCATCTTGAGATTGGCGCTGTTTGCGTCTATTGTTATGGCTCTCTGATGGAATTGTTTTAATTTACTGATTAAGTCGCCAGACTTGTGAGAACATAACATTATTTTTTTGTTTTCCATCACAGCAACCTAGCATTAACGGTACAGTATTTGATCTAATGCAACAGTGACGAAGTTTTTACAACGTATTTAATAATCTTAAAGCTAAAATAAATATAATAATAATAATTCTGCTACAAATGCACCAATTATTTAGTTCCAGGGGAAGTGTTGGGAGGGGAAGACCACGTCAGACCTTCCATGACCAAATTCAGAAAATTTTGGAGAAAGGGCAGATCAAAAGTACCCTTAGGGTTCATACAGACGAACTGCAAGTCGGAACGGCAGAGGCGACGGCAGCCGTCGCCACCTGTCGACGGCTGCCGTCGACGCGTCAGCGGCAGCCGTCAATGCGTCGACGGCAGCAGTCAATGCGTCGACGGCTGCCGTTGGCAGGCGAAAACGTTTGCAGTTGGAGTGCCGCGTACTAGCAGTCGTGGTCGGTACGAAAAACGCCACAACTGCAAACGTCGCCACCTGTCGGCGGCAGTCGTCGACGCATTGACTGCTGCCGTCGACGCATTGACGGCTGCCGTCGCCTCTGCCGTTCCGACTTGCAGTTCGTCTGTATGAACCCTTAACCGACATTAATGAGGAGTACACACTCAGTAAGAGTGTGAATGAAGCTCAAGTGTGTGCCAAAATCGTAGCAAGTGGAAGGATGTGATCTCTGCCTACCCCTACGGGAAAGAGGCGTGATCTTATGTATATATGTATTAAGTTTCAAGATAAGTATCAGATAAACATAATTACATATTTAATATACATAGAAACAGCCAGACCAGAACAAATATTTAAGTTCATGCGCACAAAGATTTGCCCTGTGTGATAATCGAACCCACGACCTCAGGAGTGGAGTGCATGTATATTTGACCTTCACGATATGTCGGTGGTCAAATACACCTAATGTTTAATGTAAAACACAATATAACATATGTGGCCATTGTGAACTTACACACGTAAATATATCTATTCAAGTCTGTATGTATAACATACTTTATTTTCGACGATAGAGTTTGGGCATACAACCTTTATATATTTAAGGTGTATAGGGATCCTACCAAAACCTTAGGAGCCCCAGCCAACCTCACCTGTAAGTGGTGCACCTGCCGATCAACGGACGACGCTCTGGCGAACATAACAGTGCCCGGTAAACGGCAATAATGTATGTTTGTATACAACCTTTAAAGATCAGTACACGTACCGGTAATGTGTTGAATCACAATGTGTGGTTGTTGTTAAGTCAATAACAAGTCTTATTGAACAGGTTAAACAATTCTAACAGCAGAACGCAAAACACATTTTAAGAAAAAACATCCAGCGAGTGCATACAGTATATCTATAAGTTTCAACTCTACTATATTAATTATGTGAATCGTATGTAGAAGATAAAGAATGCCAATAGCATTTATTTCACTAGCATAAAAATCATATATTTATAATTTTTTATGCGTAGTACCTAATTTAGTAGATCGGGCAGTCTCACTCACTACTCTGAATGCGTTAATGTACAAACGACAGTGTTGTACGTTCTTTCAACCCACAAGCTGCACGAATAGAGCGATCTGCAGAAGGCTTAGAAGATAATATCTCTTTATATTATCCTGTAAACCTGTAACATATGAAATGCTTCATATATTTATAAGACATAAATTTACCGCTTTAAAGCATTACATGAACCTGGCAGGAATTAAATGCAATGGCAAACAGTCCGAGACACTATTGAAAATCTATTGTTAACCGATCATTCGACGTTTAAAGACTTAAATAAAACTATAAATGTCGGAATGCATCGGAGTCGTCTTCTGTTAGCAGATTCGCAACAAATATCCAGTCTGACATGAACGGAAGGCTTAGAAGATGGCAACATTTACCGCTTTCAAGCAACGCACGACGAGAAATGAAATTAATAGTGGCAATAGTTTTTTAACAAAACTCTTTAAAGACAAGACCTCTTTAGAGCATCGCGTAAAGTTGTCAGAAATCAAACGCTGTAAGTGTTCTAACGCCATCGGTCCAGACACTATTGTGAAAAACAATTTTTAAGGATAATTTTGGCGATCAAATTCTTAAAAAACTAAAAATGTCGGGAAGCATCCAATTCAACGTTGATTGCGATCAAAAGTAATCAAGAGTCTTCTCCTGTTAGCCGAACCGCGGCCAAGGATTAATTACACCCCCCAAGTCTAGATTTAATCGTTTTAAGAAACGGTCAAGAGCAATAAATTATACCGACGACGCTGCGGTCGGGACAACTTTGTGCGGAGAGTTGGACTTCACATTAATGTCATTTGGTATTCTACATTCTTCTTTGGAGCAGGATTCTTTATTATATTAATCTTATAGTGTTTGTGATGGAAAATATAAGAAAGGAAACAAGGCATTGCAAAATTTATAAGCATTATTCCTGATAAATTCTAATAGCATATGTAAAAAGGAAGGCTAGACCTAAAAATTTTGGTAATTATAACTTAAGTATAACCTACAATGTATTGGATCTTCTTTATAAACTTCCTTTTTACACCAATTATTTAGTTCCAAGATAAGTATCATTAAGAACTTGAGTTATGAATACTAAATAACGGATAGACATACGTAAATACTTTTTTTTTGTAAATACTTACTTAATAAACATAGGAAAGCATTCTGACCAAAACAAATATTCATGTTAATAAACACAATGGTTTATCCTATGTGAATCGAACCTACGACTTTATTGCGGGTATATTCGCCACCACGACATGATGAAGAAGCAGTGCCACCTGTAAATCGCACAGTTGCTGAGAAATTCAATCGTATTAAACCACCAAAATACTGGTTAACTAAATTGTGCATAGATTGATTTTACAAAATAGTACATCTTTTTATATATCAAAATAGTATAAATAGGAACCTTAATATGTTTTTTAATATGAACCCTGACTAATATAATATGACCTGAGAAACACAAACGCCGGTGTAGATTTTTAAAGCAAAATGATCTTACAAATACAAACCTGGACGAATTTTGACAAACAAACCATTTTGCTATTATTTCTCTCTCTTTCTGTTTCTTAATTATGGTACCATTCATATCTTTTGATTGACATTTATAGCTTTGTTGTGAATTTATTTAAATTTTAATTTTACATACATTCATTCACACCTGTTCTCCCACATTTCGCCAATTATGATATTAGTCCCACGTAATAGTTGCCGAGTCTATTGCCGCTTGTCGGAATTTTTTTATTTTGACGAATCTAAATGCTCAAGTTGATCTCAAAGACAATAAAGTTTTTAAAGGAATGACTCAGCAATTTACCTTATTCGAATACATATCAATCAATCAATCAAATACTTTATTTCATAAACTATTACAAAGTACTTGAAAACGTCAAAATTATAAAACAATAACAAAAACAAATAAAATATTATTATACTAAAATCACGAAGCTTAGATTCACTTGCAACCAAACAATTTGAAAAAACAAAAAATATTTAAGTGTAAGTGAATCTAAGTGCCAGTTCAGAGCCACCGCTCTGTAAGAAGAACTGGCAAGAAACTCACAGGCTATGCTCTTTTAAATTATCGATTGGTTAGTTACAATCTTCATTTGTCTGTAAAGCTAAACAATGCAATATAACATAACATTAACAATATTCATGTTTTAAGTCATTCATATTAGAATAGCCTGTATGAAACGGCAGTTTAATGCCAAGCATTTTTATCAGCCATATAGTCTTTAATAGAATAGTATCCCTTTAAAGACAGCTTGCGTTTTATTGTTAATTTAAATTTATTTATATAATCTGCACAGTACGTGAATGGTTTCTGAGACCAGCAGTATAGAAAAGGAGAGGGCAGGATAAGAACTAAGAGTTGTTCAGAACACTCTCTGTAATTACTCGTTACGAGTTATTAAATCTTTAGCACAACAAAACCAGTTCAAACTTATAACAATTTATTTTTTGCCAACAAATTAACAACTTAGGGCCGCTTGCATAATAGTTCATAATTTGATTTAAGCTGAAGTTGAAGTAAACAGAACTATGTTTTTAATTTTATTTTGCAATAAACAGGATTAGCGTTGGGCAAGACACTCTTAGTCTCTTTTATCTAATAATCCTTTCATCATCATCATCATCTCAGCCCATTAACGTCCCACTACTGAGCATGAGCCTCCTCTCAAATACCAAGGTACGAGGGTATTGGGTCATACTCCACCACGCGGACCCAGCGCGGATTGGCGGAGGCAGGTGTATGGCGTCCTGCTGTTAGAATTTTTCAAGCCGCCCAATTAGGCCTCTAACGTGGCTTAACGACTACCACATCTAATGATAACCAGGACCAACGGCTTAACGTGCCTTCCGAAGCACGGAAGCACTCAATATCAAATGCGACACAAACGGTCACCCATCCAAGGACTGACCTCTTTAAAGTCTGCTTTACTTCGGTGATCGTTTCCGACCACCGAGCACCGCAGAGCTACGAGCGCTTATTGCACATAAAACATAAATAATCTTAATCCTTTATTGCACATAAAACATTATTTATTCTTATCCAAATTTGATTAAAAATCTTTGTTAAAAAAAGGACGACTAAAAACAACACGATTAAAGATTACAAAAAAAATATGAAAACTCTTCCTCTGCAGTAATATTATCGGCACAGCCACACGTTCCACTGGGTCCTTTGAAGTGTAAAAAAGGACATGCTGAGACGGCGGGAGGAAATCCTATTCCAGTAATTAGTGATCACTTCAATGCGATGAACAAAAATGCCTGTTAACAGGGGAAACCATTATCTTCCAATCCGGGGCATGTCTGCTCCGATCCGGGATGGTAGGGCTCCCCATTAAGCTGGCTGACGGTGCGAAAATAAATTGATGTTGAGGAGACAGTCGGCTTGTTTGTCGGAATAAAGAAATATCTTGGGTGTTTTCGTTGAGACGGACTGTCGGTATAATTATTTTTGCTTTGTATAGATGATATGGTGGATATTATTCAACATTCTACAACATAGTGTGCTTGGACATTTCATATATTTTGATCCTGACCTTTCTTTTATGATAATACTCCTGCTATTTCTATGTGCTAAGTTACTTTTATAATAGCTTTACTGGGATAAACATGAATAAATTATTTTTAATTTGACACAGATTGATTGGTTTTATGGTATGTTAAACATTATAGTAGAAGAGCGGCGACAGTCCAGTGGCGAGACCCTTGCCTTTAAATTCAGAGGGTCTCGGATTGAAACCCTGGTGCGCACCTATGACCTTTCGGATTTATGTGCGTAATTATCGCACGTTGAGCCGATGGCGGCTGTCATGAACATCTATAGCAGTCGTCATTAGGAAGTCAGTGCCTTCTTACAGACTGACAGCTGGTTTAACCATAGAATCATGTTTCCCTCTGGGTTGCGGGGGTCAGATGGCAGTCACTCCACGTAATAACTGAAATTCAGTCAAATCTGGTTGAACCAGTGAGCAGACCCCGGATTCCCCCCCGAAAAGGTCTCCACCTTTGCGTGGTGGGAGGGCTGAGTACCTTCCGAAGGCCGGGAAAAGGTAATAACCAGAGACCGACGACTCTGGGTGCCCTTAGTACTGACTACCGGGGGAGAAACTAAGAAGGATCTGTTGAGGGCGCTGCTGAGCGGGCCCTCCTGGCCCGACAGGAGGCTCCTGACAGGAGGGTCTAGGCAGTGAGGGCAGGGGGCCCCTGCTGTCCCGCCATAGACCCTCCGGGAAGTCGTCTACACACGCTATAGTCGCACGGGGAGGTAGGAGGGGCGCGTCCACTGCGCCTCTTTGAGGAGGTCCTCCCGGTTTTGGTCCAGGAGACGTTGGCCGCAGGCGGGGTGTCAGAAGCTGCAACCCAGGTACTGGCCCCCGCCTCTTTCTCAACAAGCGGCGGGCGTCGTCGGAAGATTTTTAGTGGGTAATACTGCGGGCAGTCGTGTCTGCCGGTGGTGAGTCCCACACCCCCCTTTCGGTCCCCCTTTGGCCGGAAGGCAGTGCGTAAATGCATTTTGTTACCGACGTAAAATAAAAAATAAAAGTGAGCAGACCCCGGGCCGTAAGCTTAAGTCTATAGTAAATATTTTATACATACATACATCCACGCCTGTTTCCCCGAAGGGGTAGGCAGAGGCATATATACGCCCATACTTCGCCAATTATATAGTTGGTATTATATTGTTGGCGATACCATTACCGCTTACCGGGCACTGTTATATTCGCCAGAGCCTCGTCCGTTGATCGGCAGGTGCACCACTTGCACGTGAGATTGGCATGGGCTCCTTGGGTTTTGGTAGGCTCCCTATACACCCTATATACATGTAAATATTTTTGATATATTTAATATGCCTGCAACGTAAATAAATCGTGAGCAGACGAAGTATACAAAAAAGCGAGTTATTTCAATTATCAAAACTCTTTAAACAAACACCCGTTAAGCAACATTATCTAACAAATATTTTGTTCACAACCAGATAACATTTCTGCGATAATTTCGCGTTGAGTAAACAGATCGGCTCGGTTGAGCAATTAGACAACAGGCTTCCGGGCCGCTGGAGACGTTCATTGCTGGGTTCAGCTCCACGGAAACTTAGAATCTTTGTACGATATAAAGGGGTATCGCTACCAAATGTATACTTCTATCCCAGTAATTCGAAAGTATGACCAATTTTAAAAACACGGTATCACGATTATTTATCTAGTTTTTAACTAACTAGTTCTACAAAGTGGTAGGTTTCACCATATGGAGCGTTGTAATTTTTCTGCACTGCGTCGACTGCTTTTCATTAGGCAGAATGTAGTTAATATGACTTGCAATATTAAAAAAGAAATTGTAGGTATAAAATAATTTGTGGTATGAAACGCTATGCATTCACTAACCTCAGCATGTACTATTCCAAATACGTTTTTGATTTGCTCAAATAATAGTAAGAGGAAGGAGGGAAAAGATGCGGTTACCAGCAGGAAGGGAAGGAACTGTACCGGGGTGTAGCCCCGGCCGACAGTAGGAGATGTAGAGAGGAATGAGACTCAACACGGACGGTTGATTTCTAATTTATTGCTGATAATTGTAAGGTTTTTATATTAATTATATGTTGTGTACACATATTAAGAAATAAAGAAGTGCAACGTCTGTGTCGACGCTGCACGTGGATGTTGCAACTGGGCCGACTCGCCTCTGACCACGCTGACGCCAAGTCTAATGTACAAGATGTAGACTTGTCCACAAAGAATTACCTACCCATTGTGCCTACATGAAAGAGACTAGACTTCACGACACATGGGATCCTAGTGTGAAGGCTAGTAAACAAATTATATCTTTATATATAATATATTTTTAAACAATAAAACTATTTGTATTTGTATCTGTCATTTTCCTGAACTGCATCAACAACTTACGATCAGGCAGGATGACGTATCATGTTCTGATAATTACACCAATTATTTAGGTACAAGATAAGTATTATTAAGAACTTGTATTATGGATACTAAATAACGGTTAAACATACATAATTATATAACTTTTTTGTAAATACATACTTAATATACATAGGAAAACACCCAGACTAGAACAAATATTCATGTTCATGCACACAAAGATTTGTCCTGCGTGGGAATCAAACCCACGATCTTAGAAGCGGAGAGCATTAAAGAAGAAACAGTAGGTACGAAATAAAAGAATCAGATGGCGTGTTAGAATTTCTCATTAGGATTGCGTATCACATCGACAATTCTTTTCGGTAAAAGCTTGGTTCCATTTAAAGCAATCAATCTATCAGTCACCTACGCAGTGAACGTAAATATTCATTACAGAAGGTCTGTATCACCTTAAGGAGTCCCCGTAAAATAACCTTGCTCTTTTATTTAAACTTTATCGCACAAATTAAAATTAAAATGTACAAAAGGCGAACTTAATGCTGCAAGGCATTCTCTACAAGTTAACCTTTGGGTTAGCAGATAAGTATGAGACAGTACGAATAAGAAAACATATGAACTTATATAGAACTAAATATGTGTTATTAATAAACTACATATACCTATTCACAAAATTTAATTCTTACCTTTGACAACCATGAGTTGTGTTAGAAGCGATAAAGTACAGTTAGTTATGATCGTGATAACCTATAAGACCCTTATTAAAAAGAAGGTCGCGACCCTAATAATGACAAGCCTATTGCCGCTTACCGGGCACTGTTATGTTCCCCAAGACCTCGTCATTTGATCGGCAGGAGCAGCACTTGCTGGGGGCCTACCGCCAAGTTCGATGGCAATCGATTATAAGGCAAAATGGATTTAGAATTGATTCTGTCGTACCGCCGAACTCATGGTAATCATAACAAAAAGGCGTTCTCCATTTACCTATTGGTCTGTCACGGACTGCAGGTCATGAATGAGAGGTGGCTGTCGGCAGATTAAACAAACAAAGTTTGATCTAGATGGATTACCGGTAATCCATCGAATTCGGCGGTAGGCCCCCTGGTGAGGTTGGTTTGGGCACCTCAGATCTAGGTAGGAGCCCTACACACCCAAAATTATACAGAAAATATAGTTATTACAACTTAATTGAATGCAGCAGGCCTTCTGCGTGTACCTTTGTAATGTCCCAAACCGCCTCAATGATTAGGTAGTTATTTCCTGCCCACTAATCACATTCTTCTGAAAGTGACGCTGGTTTATCTATACAGCGTTGATGGCAATTCGATTTCGATTATCATTTTGGTAGATAAGCATAAGCTAATACAGACATATATAAATCTTTGTTATTAAGTATGTATACATACTTATGCTCAGATCAAGTAAAAAAAGGTAGATACCTTACGACTAATAACAAATTGAAGCCATATTTTTAACTATGTGTGAGTTACTGAAGTGTTGCCACTTTTTGAAAATCTTCCCAGATATTACAAGTATAATTAATTAATAATAAATATAAGCGATTTACGTTAGTAAATTTACAAGAATCAATTTACCCGGTGATATACCAAATTCAAATTTTCTAACGATTTTTGCAAATTTCAGCTCTGTACGAAGTAGAATTTTAATTCAATTAAAACACTTATTGTAAATATTATTACAATTATAGTATAATTTGACATAATGACAAACAGACGCAAGGCAATAAGAAAATTTGAATTTTGCGATATATCAGGCATATTTTAATTATTTTTTTAAACTTGTGTAAAAAAAACAGACAGCTTTTGTAAAGTATTTTTATTCCACAAAGTAATATATTTGGGAGGGGCAAAAACTAAATAATAATCTAAAACACGTTACGACAGTCTTATGTCCAAATATTTTTTTATTACCAATCGGATTAAATTTACTTTATGCCCATGACCAGCACTGTAATGGTCATTTTCTAGGTTCTTAAAAGTTTTATTATTACCTGTAAAATAACCTAAAATTTTAGTGACCTTATATGTGTGCTGGTTAATTGTCTCTTTCATCATTGCATCTCTCAGTAATTTCTACCGGAACTACTATGATAGTGTTCTGAGAAGCTTTTCGATCTCATCCCGCCCTCTCCTTTCCTCTCCCGAACAACACGTGCTGGTCTTAGAAACCATCCTCATACTGTGCAGACTATCAGCACTCGAACCAAGAAATTTGGGAAGTCGTTTCTGAGCAAGTGGAATTCACTGCCGGCTCATGTGTTTCCTATTTCCTATAATCCCGGAACTTGTAAGCGGGGCGTGAATCGGCATTTTAGCAGGCCGTCATGAGTGGATGCGCTTTGTACCATGCTTACTTCACGGTATGAAGCGCTTTCATTTTTTATTGGACTGCATCGACTGCTTACCATCAGGCAAGATGTAGTCATTATGACGTGTATAATATTACTTGGATGCGGCAGACAAGTATTAAAAGTTTGCCTCACGTATTCACATGCCTTTGGTGAATAATAGTCAAGTGTTAGATAAAATATTAAATAAATTTATAATTGTAATATTTTCACTTAATGAATTAAATAAATCTGGGTCTATTAAATTTAGTTTTTTTATATTAGTGAAAATATCTTTCCTCCGGACAAAAACAAACAAAATTAAAAATGATTATGGCGAATTTATTTATTCGAGCCAATGCACCCGATTTTAGTACCCACATTTTTGTTGAGTATTAGAAATACCAACTACTGGCAACACTGTCTGGTTGCGTCAACTCGGGTTATTTTGTCAATATTTTTTCCGAATAACCTACAAATTATTTTGAAACATAAAAAAAGATAGTTTTGTGTTAACTTATGTGTGAAACGATATTTCTTCAGACTTTTTGTTCGCTTTAGTGTTGTTTTAGCACCATTTAATCACACAGGACGGCATTTTATTGACAAAGTTACTACTCGGTGTCTCGGGAGATACTAACGTAAAACTAAGCTCATTTTACGTATGTGTGTGCGTGAGCGCGTGTATTTACACAAATGAGCTTACTTTTGTGACTTCAGTGCTATCAATGGCCATGCGCTATCTACCTTTTTTTACTTGATCTGAGTACTTATGTAATAATACCGAGAGCTATGCTCGGAGTGTTCCTACGTGATCGAATCAGAAATGAGGAAATCCGTAGAAGAACTGGAGTGACCGATATAGCGAGGCGAGTTTGCAGGCTGAAGTGGCAATGGGCGGGGCACATAGCTCGAAGAACCGACGACCGATGGAGCGTTAAGGTTCTGCAATGGCGACCGCGAACCCGCAAACGTAGTAGAGGACGGCCTCCCACGCGATGGACCGATGATTTGGTCAAGGCAGCGGGAAGCCGATGGATGCAGGCGACTCAGGATCGCTCTATGTGGAAATCTATTGGGGAGGCCTATGTTCAGCAGTGGACGACAGATGGCTGAGATGATGATGATGATGTATACATAAATGTGTAACCATCGCTTGCTCCGTGCCTCGGAAAGCACGTTAAGCCGTTGGTCCCGGCTATCATGAACATCTATGGCAGTCGTTATAAGGAAGTCAGTGCCTTCTAACAGACTGACAGCTGGTTTAACCATAGAATGATGTTTCCCTCTGGGTTGCGGAGCTCAGACGGCAGTCGCTCCATATAAAAACTGAAATTTAGCAAAATCTGGTTAGATCCTGGGCCCTAAGTTTAAGTCTGGGGCAACCGGGATAATGCTAGGATATAATGATAGGTTTTAAGCAATGACATATTATTATTATTATCTCCTATTATAAAGTGAGTTATTGACAAAGTGCGCTGCGTTTCTTGATATTTCTTTTACTCTTTCTTTCTTTCTCTCTTACTAAAATTTAGATAATAATTTTGAATTAGAAAGACTACTTTGAACAAAAACTTTTGTTTAAATCCACTTTTGACTGAGATAATTAGTATCTTTTGTACTAAATATATCAGTCAAAACCACTTTCAACTGAATTAATGTAATACAATACACAAACAGTAAAAATTTAAATTAATACTACCATTTCTCAGCAGTCGTTACTTTGTTAGTTATTAACATTTTGTTAATAGGCCAGTAAACCATTCTAGGTCACCTTAAGACACGTTTATTATGAGTGTTTTATAACTCCAAATGAAATGCGCTAAGCTCCAAAGCTTGTTGGCCAGCCAACATTATAAAGCCCGGTAAGCGGCAATAGGCTCGCCACCTATTACGTGGGACCAACTATATATTTGGCGAAGTGTGGGCGTATAAAATGCCCTTTTTTTTTGTTTTACGTCGGTAACAAAATACATTTACGCACTGCCTTCCGGCCAAAGGGGGACCGAAAGGGGGTGTGGGACTCACCACCGGCAGACACGACCGCCGGCAGCAATACCCACTAAAAATCTTCCGACGACACCCGCCGCTTGTTGAGAAAGAGGCGGGGGCCAGTACCTGGGTTGCAGCTTCTGACACCCCGCCTGCGGCCAACGTCCCCCGGACCAAAACCGGGAGGACCTCCTCAGAGAGGCGCAGTGGACGCGCCCCTCCTACCTCCCCCTGCGACCATAGCGTGTGTGGCCGACTTCCCGGAGAGTCCATGGTTAGACAGCAGGGGTCCCCTGCCCCCGCTGCCTAGACCCCCCTGGCGCTGCTGAGCGGGCCCTCTTGGCCTACCCGCAGCGCCCTCCATAGGTCCCTCTTAGTTTCCCCCCCGGTAGTCAGTACTAAGGGCACCCAGAGTCGTCGGTCTCTGGGTGTTACCTTTTCCCTAGCGCCTCCTGCGCCCTACCGGGAGGTACTCAGCCCCCCCACCACGATAAGGTGGAGACCAGTCGGGGGGGGTATAAAATGTCCCTGCCTACCCCTTCGGGGAAACAGGCGTGTATGTTTGTATAACACCAAATTAATGTATTCTAGCTAGCTTTTAAACTAAAAACTTGTTAACATCACTTAAATCTAAAAGCCACTTTACTAGAGCAGTACCATAAGAAGACAAAAAGCAAGAAACTAGTAGTTTACATTCGTAGTATATCAGGTTTGAATTCGATGCCAAGTGGAATTAATAATGATTAAAGCTATCCATGAAATTCTAGACGCACCACATCACTAGAGAAGGACCATAAGAAAAAGGACAAAAAAAAACTAGTAGTTTACATTCGTGGTATATCAGGTTTGAACTCGGTGCCAAGTGGAGTTCATAATGATTAAAGGTATCCTTGAAATTCTAGAAGCACCACAAAATAGAAGACTATACCAAAAAGAACAAAAAACTAGTAGTTTACATGTGTAGTATATCAGGTTTGAACTTGGTGCCCATTGGAATTAAAAATGATCAAAGATATTAGTATAAAAATTAATAAAGTATAAATATTTTCTGACAATTACCCCAATTATTTAGGTCCAAGATAAGTATCAATAAGAACTTATGTTATGGATACTAAATAACGGATAAACATACATACAAACTTTTTTTTTTTGTAAATAAATACTTGATATACATAGAAACACACCCAGACCAGAACAAATATTCATGTTCATGCACACAAAGATTTGTCCAATCGAACCCACGACCTTTGGAGCGGAGAGCGGGTATACTCGCCACCATGCCATATCGGTCGTCAGTATTCATCAAATGTATTAAAAGTCTGCGTCTCAATTGCATTTAAGCAACCATTCCTTTCTGAATCTGCTCGGCGAAAAGAAAAATGTTTAATGGAAATAGCGACCCCCAAGTTTCTAGAAAGCCTTTAATTCTTTTATCTAGTTGAAAGAAACTTGGCATGATTGTTATAAATAATTTCTTCGAGAGACGAAGTATATTGTTCTGTTTTTTTTTTATTCTCTATCTTGCGAGTACTTTGAAAGGAGTCGCTAACGATCCCTATGAATATTTCATACGCCCAGAGCCGCGGCATTGTGCACGACCTGAGCAGGGTTGCCACCATCGAGATCACGTATAATTTAAGAACATCATAGCAGTTTAATAACGTTGTTGAAGGAGGAAAAATGTAAAAATATACCTGTTATGGAAAATCTTCGTCTCGGTGATAAAAGGGAAGATGCCATTCAACGGGACTTTGAAAGGATTTGGGGGAGTTTTTATGTTTTTATCGTTGTCAGGGATTTTGGCTCATTTATTAATGGATGATATTTTTGTGTACTTGTTATATCAATTAAAGTGCTATTGATTGCGTAATTGTCACGTTTCATCTAGAGATTTGTGTGCTTAACCCTTAATTGGCCAGTAGGAAGTATGTTTCCCATCTCAGACACATAATAGATTTTATAAACGACAAGGCTGCCTGGAAGTGACTTAAAATGCTCCTTTTTTCTCAAAATATTCGATGACATATTATTATAATCTTTGATTATTAGAAATTGGTATGTTTAAGAAAAACTGAGCGGTAATCTTAAGAATATTTTATTTTTTGATTGTACTAGATTTTAAGACATAATTAGAAAAAAGTCGAGATGAACTTCTTGAGGCATTCTTCTCAATTTTGTTGCCTTTCGGAAGCCTCGTTAGAGTTACCGACAGACTGACTGACTGAGGGACAAACCTTGACATAGTCTGACGAAGAACCATTTGCCTTGATTTCTCGATTATGGTACCGCTCATCTCTTTCATTGTTGTTAACAAAAATATCGAATTTCCATTTAGAATCCAAATGATCCTGTTGATCTTAAAGACATAATAGTATTACCTACTTCGGACATGTTGATTTATTCTACTAAAAAAATTGTTTTATGGTAGAAACATATAAATATATATATGTTTGCATTGTTTGTATTATATATTTATTTGTAAATATATATATATTTGTATTTTAGCGTACCCCATCATCATAACTTAACATCCCGGTTGACCAGACTTAATTTTAGGGCCCAGGGTCTGCTCACTGTTTTAACCAGATTTGATTGAATTTCAATTATTACATGGAGCGACTGCTGTCTCACTTCCGCAACCTAGAGGAAAACATCATTCTATGGTTAAACCAACCTTTCAGCTTACCCCAATTCGGATGTATGCACGTGAGATTATCTATATATGTACAGAATGTAATTATGAACTAATAGTAAATCTTATGCAAAACCCTATCAACGTATAATATTCTCTTTGTAGCTTCAAACCAGGCGGAATGAGGACTTGGAACTTTCCAGCAAAAGTAAGTTATGTCTTCTACAATTTCATGAGTTAAATAAAAGGCGTGCACACAGTGGGTGCATCACTTCCGATTATAAATGTAATTCTAATAAAAAGCAAAGAATTTATCTACAAACTTGATGTAGTGACATTAAAAATACGCAAGCTTCGATAAGTACATTCAGTCAACAAATAGTCGAGAATGAATGTTTTGTTTATGGTACCAAATTCAATTTTTTTTTTGTTGTTGTTAGATTGACACAATTGTTTTCCATTTCGGCGCGGAGTTTGAATTGCATCTGTCATTTATATTAAAACAGTGCTGTTTTTAGTTTTATAATATAGTGTGTCTTAAATTTTGCATCGACAATGGAATTTGTGTATTATTGATTTTTTTTCCCGGTACTTTTTTGACAGAGTAGTATATTCAATTATGGCTTAATTTTGTCTCGAATAATACAGTTGATCTAGATAAACACTGCCGTAAGAAGAATTTCAGTTCGTTTTTGTTTATATTCTTCGAATGTTTCTTAATTTATGTTATGACCTTATCCCGTCATCTTAACAGGCGAAGGCACGGACTCATATTAATCCTACAAGTACCAATGTTATAAGCAAATTGTCCTATAATCATCATCATCTCAGCCCATTAACGTCCCACTACCTGAGCACGAGCCTCCTCTCACATACCAAGGTGCGAGGTTATTGGGTCATACTCCAACACGCTGACCTAGTGCGGATTGGCGAAGGCAGGTTGTCAGCATTTTTCAAGCCTTCCAATTAGGCCTCTAACATGGCTTAAAATTCTTTTTAAAGCGCGTTAGCATTTTTGAGATTGGGAAAAACATCGAACTCGCGTCACGGTTACCGACACCCTAAAAATTCAAACGTAACATTAATTTCGCGCCCTTTCATATTCTAATTATTAAAATATTGTATTAATTTGTTTTGCTGTTTCGATTTTAATATTTCATTAAACATTTTATTGAATTATTTTTATGCTTTTGTGATATTAGTTTATTTGACTAGTTCTTTGGTTTTACATTTACTAATTTTAAAAGTAATTTCATTGATTTTATGTTTATATTGTATTAATACATATTAATTTTAATTGTGTTTATTTTGAAAATAATTACAATACATATTTTCAATTATTATGCACAACATCGCGCTACGTTGATTGAAATAATTTTTAGTTATTTATGTCGTATGCTAACTAATGCACACATACAATGGCTCAAGTTTTCCCTTCTGTCAGCAATCAGTGCTGGAGATATTTTTATTAAGCCTCGGCTATTCTGCTAACCCTGGTCTCCAAGCAACTCACGAAACTCAACTTCATCGAACCCCTTGACTTGTGGACTTCTTCAAAAGCTTGAATAATTCATAACGCGCTCTATTAGGTGCGTAAAAACCGCTTTCTTTCTACATCTTTTTTATTCTGGTTTTATTTCTGAACAGATTAAAAAATAACTAAGTAATTGTTTAACAATAATTATCATATTGGTGTATAGGGGGCTCCAATCTTTCATATTTTTTTAGTTTTACGTCGGTTACAAAATGCATTTATGCACTGCCTTCCGACGACGCCCGACATTGTTGAGAAAAAGGCGGTGCCAGAACCTGGGTTGCAGCGTCTGACACCTCGCCTGCGGCCAACGTCCCCCGGACCAAAACCGGGAGGACCCCCTCAGAGTGGCGCAGTTTCTTGAGGCATTCTTCTCTATCACGTTGCCTTTTTGGGAGCCTCGTTAGAGTCACTGACAGACTGACTGTCTGACTGACGGACAATCCCCTCGCTTTTTAGAATAACGACAGGCTGACTGACAGATCCCCCCGATAATAGTCACTGACAGACTGACAAATCTTGAGAAAATCCACAACAGACAGATAAACCATAACAAATTCTGACAAAGAACCCATTTGCTTTTAATTCTTTATTATAATACAGCTCATATCTCTTTCATTGTTGTAAAAAAAAATATTGCATTTCCATTTTGTGTGTGACTGTTTGACGACATACATACATACATAATGTCACGCCTCTTTCCCGTAGGGGTAGGCAGAGATCACATCCTTCCACTTGTTACGATCTTGGCACACACTTTTGGCTTAATTCACACTCATACACGCCCGTCGGTTTATCGGAATTTATCTATCTATCAAACATCCATTAGTAGGATGATGTATGTCTTTTGAAATTATGGCAATAAATCGTATGCGTTTCGAAGTGTCATCTAGTGCCACACCTTCTCATCACACGAGGAGTCGTCGAAGTGGAATCCTACCAGAAAATAAGCAGGATCGTCATCCTGCGTACTGGCTTGAACTGCGATCACCAACCCGCCTGCCCAGCGTGCTGATTATGGCCAAATACCCCCAGTAGAATGCTATCTATTGGCGAAGGCTAATTGTTCAGCTGTGGGAGTGCGTGAGAGTATGCGAATGTGTGTGTATTTATTTGTGTAGGTATGTCAGGATTCTGTTCTCACATAATTAATAAATACGTGCATAATTTCATCAAAAAATATTTAGCATCCGTTTATAAGAAGATACAAAGATGACGTTCACGGCACAAGATATAGCGATATATACATTAATCTAATTGCTGTATTTGTGGTTAAAGAACTTTATTATTTTCTCATTAGAATTACGATACGTATTCACTTATTGAATTCACTAAATACTCTACTCTAATCTCTACTCTACTACTAATCACTAAATAAATAAATAAATTGAGAAATAAATTTTATTTATAAAACTAAGATCACAACATGATACAAACGAACGCCATACAAACACATTGTCTAATTAAGTACTTCATCATCATCTCAGTCCATAAACGTCCCACTACTGAGCACGAGCGTCCTCTCACATACCAAGGTGCGAGGGTATTGGGTCATACTCCACCACGCGGACCCAGTGCGGATTGGCGGAGGCAGGTGTATGGCGTCCTGCTGTTAGAATTTATCTAGCCGCCCATTAGGCCTCTAACATGGCTTAACGACTACCACATTTTAATGATAACCGGGACCAACGGCTTAACGTGCCTTCCGAAGCACGGAAGCGCTCGATATCAAATGCCTGTAAACTCGTCGTCCTAGCGGCTGATATTAGTATGTAACTAATTGTATCATTAGTTCTTAAAATTACTTTTTTTTTTAAAATTTTATATTATTATATATAATAATATTATATATTCTTAATGCATTAAGCTATTGTGTGTGTATGTGCTAACAGACAGAGCCCCATACGTTATTCGGCAGGTGCACTACTTGCAGGTGAGTTTGGCTTAATAGCAGACTTTGAATTATATCACCAACTCCGCCTATTAACGTACTACTGTTAGGCCTCCACCTACATACCAATTGCTATATAATTTAATAATATCATTTTAATCTTTGCGTGCCTGGCTATACTCTTTGTGGCTATTATAGTCTCGATTCTTTTAAGCAAAGCACGGGCGGCATTTATGCAAGCTGTTACCGTGCAAATTCGGTATGGAGCGCGTTCAATTGCTTTGACTGCATCGACTGCTTAATCAGGATAGATCTTGCCAAAACACATAAAGTTTTATTAAAATATTTACATAACGCTAGCTTCTCTGACTTGCGCCAGGACACCGTACGCCGTAGAAGCTCCATAATAACTGTTTGTATTTTGTTAACACACGCTCGTTATGGCTTACGACTCCAATAACTTGCCCGAATAGCTCCGGAGCAAAGAAAATTAATTTAACTTGGCATTACTGCGCATAAACACCACTTGCGTAACTTGAAGGTGGTGTTTTGTTCTTTTAGGGGTCCGTGGGAAAATGTTAAGTTTTCTGTCAGGTGATTGTTAGATATGTGATAGATTTGAGTCTTGTTGTTCACAGATTACTTTCAACATAAAGAGGAGCCATACCCATAGATTTCAAATATAGAGGGTTTTGGCTTCAAACTCTGATTTTGAAGCCGACATACTTTTTTAAATTATGTGCATAATTACTGGTTGCTCCGTGCCTTGGAAAGCACTGGTCCTGACCAACGGCCCGGCTGTCATGAACATCTATGGCGCTCGTTATTGGTAATTCAGTGCCTTCTCATATCCAGACAGGTGGTTTTTTTTTTTTTTTTTTTAATATATCTGACTCTTACACCTTTTATTTATTTCCAAGATAAGTATCAATAAGAACTTGTGTTATTGATACTAAATAACGGATAAACATACATAAATCCTTTTTTTTTGTAAAAACATACTTAATATACATAGGAAAACACCCAGACCAGAACATATATTTATATTTATACGCGCAAAGATTTGTCCTGTGTGGGAGTCGAACCTACGACCTTAATAGCGAAGTGCAGGTATACTGAACTCCACGTTACATCGGTCGTCAAATGCTGTAATATCTACGGCTCAGCGCAGCGGAGAGGATTTTTATATCTCACTCGAAAATCAACTTTAAAATTATTACAATTAATTCCAAGGAGGCTCCCGCGTATCTTCAAGGACACGCCAGCATTCTTTGTCAGGATCAAGCATGTGTGTACTTTATTTTAATAACGTTAAAGTTGGTTTTTGTAATAAGAACAGAGTTCAACAGTTACCCGATGATAAATTCTAAGCATTTGTAAACACACATAAACAAATTGATGAAACCCCAGTTCCGCTAGAAAATAAACAACGTGAAAGATAAACAAAAAAACCAATCAAGCTAAACCCTTTAAAGTAATTACATTAATTGATTTCCGTTTCTAAATTTTGTAATCAATTCAATTCAATTGGACGGATACTTGTAGGGTCGTTGTTAGGTGCGTAATTAAAAGACGAGTTGATTTCATTAATCTTTTAATCAGGTTTTTATTGGAATATGTTAAAATATAGTGCCGTTTTGTTTTTAATTTCAAATAAATCTTGAACAATTATTAGCACCGGGTGGCAGCCGACCTTCTAAATAAACCCCGTGGTTTTAAATAAAATAACACAACGACTTGATAGTCATTAACTAATGAAAGATCAAATTAATAAAAGATTTGATTTGATAGCGACACTTTAAAATAAACCTTATGTCTTGCCAGTAAGTGTCGTACGTAAGTTCTTGTTAAGTGTCCAAGTCCAAGTGGGTGAAGCGTTACAAGCGTAAGCTACCTATCTCTTTTGCACACGTTTAATCTAGACATCTGTCATTCTCAATCGGGTCAATTTATTTATGAAAACCTGGTATATGTACTTAAGAATACTGATCAATTTAGTAAGAAAAGCTGTATACATAACCTAAACACAAGGAATAAGCATAAATTAGTTGTACCTGCCACTAAGCTCCAAAAGATAAACAAATCATTTAAAGGTCAATGTGTGCAATTCTACAATAAAATCCCAAGCAATATACAGCAATTGAGCCTAAATGAATTTAAATTAACAATAAAACGCAAGCTGTCTTTAAAGAGATACTATTCTATCAAAGACTATATGGCTGATAAAAATGCTTGGGATTAAACTGCCGTTTCATACAGGCTATTCTAATATGAATGACTCAAAACATGAATATTGTTAATGTGATATTATATTGCATTGTAAAGCGTCACAGACAAATGAAGATTGTAACTAACCAATCGATAATTTAAAAGAGCATACTGTGAGTTTCTTGCTCGTTCTTCTTACAGGGCGGTGGCTCGGAACTGGCACTTAGATTCACTTACACATTTTTTGGTTTTTTAATTGTTTGGTTGCAAGTGAATCTAAGCTTCGTGATTTAGTGTAATAATATCTCTATTGTTTTTTTTATATTTTAATTATGACGTTTTCAAGTATATAATAGTTTATGAAATAAATATTTTTTTACTTTACTTTTACTTTTTTTAATATTATCTCGGTTTGTGCCCTAGAATTACGATTAGGGATTACCAGGATCTGCTTACTGGTCCAGCAGATTTAGCAAAAATTCAGTTATAACTTATAACGAATGCTGTTTAACGTTTGGACCCGGTGGGAAACATCATTTTATTGTAAAACCAGCTGTCAGCATATAAGAAGGTACTGACTTACTCATAACGACAGCCATGGCTTAAACGTGCCTCCAAATCACGGAGCAAGCAGTAATTACGCCTGCTTTGAATAGTAATAAGTGTCTGAACAAGGTTTGATCCCGAGGCCAGGGGCCCTACCGCCGAATTTGATGAATTTCAGCTATTTCATCTACATACACAATTTCTGAGGTTCATCAATCCGGGGAATCTGCCGAAAGCCATAGATTATTTATAACCTTGGCAGACTACTGAAGCGACTAATTAATTAAATGATTTTTATCTGCGTTTCGATGAGACATTTTTACCTAAATATTAATAATATCCTACTAATATTATAAACGTGAAAGTTTGTATGTGTGGATGGATGTTTGTTACTCTTTCACGCAACAACTACTGGAGCGATTGTGATGAAACTTTGTACGTGTATAGCTGCAGTCCTGGACTAACATATAGGACACCCTTTATCCCGATATTTTTACAAGAACGGGGACCACGCGGGTAAAACCGCAGGGCGCTGCTAGTGTAATATAATTAAAAAAACACAGATAGAGACTGTTAAATATTACGTCATTCCTTCGAAATTTGTGTCTAAATGGAAAAGCCATCTTGTATCGAGTTCCATGTGTTCGGCGATATCAATTCGAAATCGATTTTGCATTATTATCTATTACCAGCAAGTTCAGCGGTAGGCCCCCAGTAAAACCCCAGACCCTCTAATTTGGAGTCTATTAGTCTACCACTGAGCTATCACTCCTCTAAAACTAGGGATCCTAGAGCTAGGGCTATGGATGCCACACAAAAACGGTTCAAATTCAAATGTCATTTATTCAAGTTTGGCTCAATAGAGACTTATAAACTAACGCGCCCATTCACTGCGGGCGGGAGCTTGATTGTAAAAGAAAAGGCAAGAAAATCGTCAAATTTGGTTTTTCTCCCGCCAGTTACAATAAAAATACCTAATATAAAAAAATGGTGTTCTGCAGATCCAAAAGAACAGAAGACAAAACTCTCTCTAGCAATACTAACATTACGAACGTTTCAAGTCTTCTTTAACAGTGTAAGGTTTCGTTTTATTGAAGTAAGATAAAGTATAAATTATTGTTTAAAATGTTAAATATTAAAAATGTAGTCTTTACTACTAATATTTTATTTATTTAATTATTAATATTTAGATAAATAATGAAAAATTGAGTTATTTTGGCTTCACCAACGTAAATATTTTATTTTGTACACTGGCAACACTCGTGGCGCCCTCTGGTGGAGCTCACTTGGCGAAATGAAGCGGCACGGCTGTTCAGGGGGGCGGCATTCGGTTACTGGTGGTCGCCCTGAACAGACGTGACTAGTCAGAGTAATAAGTTAGTTTGGTTACGTCTATTATAAGTTTTGAAAGTGTGCTTTACTAAGTTTGGAAGTGTTGATTAACAGAAGTTTTGGAAGTATGCTGTAATCAGTTTGGTTAGAGAATAAAACGAAGTTTTGAAGATTGAATCTGTGTTGTATAATTTCTGAGTATCCTTATAATAGTATCCCATAATTACAAGTTCCAAATCGTACATCTATGATAAATTGTTATAATTATATTATTTTGTATTACGTAAGGCCGTTTGAAGTCTTACTTCTTAAACACATAACATTTTACACACAATTTATTTTACATTTATGGTATGTCAATTTTTTCAAATGAGCTGAATATTTCCGTTTATAAAAACGTTAAAACATTTCAATCCCTTAAAGCCTCAAGTTGGGTGTTGTAGATGAGTATATAGCATGGGAACTCTGTTTGCGCGATTTTAGTGTTTCCTTTGGATGCAAGTTAAAATTGCACTGACCTCAAAATTATTAGTTCTACAAAAATACCTAATAATTACCTAATTTAAAAAAAGAAAAAAAAAGTATACTTACTCGTAAAATTAAGCTACAAATAATAGTTATATTTTGTTTTAGGACATTGTTGTTGTAAACTATTTATTGAATGGAAACTTTATGTAAAATTGTAAAGAAAGAACCTCTCTCCTAAGTTTGCCGTGCCCAACAGGGTCCATAATTTAAACTTGTGTAGATGTAAGACCTTATGTATAACATTATGGAGCGCAATAAACATCCAATTTATTTGAAGCCACTTTACACTGAGGTGTAAAAATATGATTGTTATTATTATTATTAGATCATTTTCTGGCGGTAGAATAAAACTCCAAGAGGTTTTTGCCTGATTCTTTTCTAACAAGCTCGCCGCTCGCTGCCCGCAGTCAATGAGCGTGTTAAATTGACGTCCATTTGAGTTTTATTGAGCCAAACCTAAATTAAAAAAGACTATGTCTGTCCTGATATGTGTCTATTATAGTTGGTAAGCTATTAAATAATAGCTTATGTATAAAGCAATTACTAATTTCCAGCGAGCAACAACAGAATGAAAAAGCAGATTTCATCGCTTCAAAATTGAACGGCACTCAAACAGTGTCAAAGAAATTTGTATGCGTCGAACGCCGATGACGTACGGACTGATGGGCCGGCCAGGCTTGTATATTGATGAGGTTGACGCAATGTTTTAGTTGGGACAACGTTACGTCACATGGCATATGAAAGCATTTTTTAATTCAAAAAACTGTCAGATTTATTTTATTTCAGAATATTGTACATGGATTTCTTGGCGGGAAAGTGAAGCGTCATGTCTGCAGTTTTGTTTAATACCTAAAATTTGTAATATTTCGAACATTAATGTGTAATAACGATGGATTATTACCCGTTAAGTGTTTGTAAAAGTACATAAGTGTTGGTAAATGAAACAATATATTGCAACATAACTTTTCAAATCCTCTCAAGAAGTCCATGTAAGATCTCAGTATAGTCCCACATTTTTACTGAGGACTCAAAGGGGTTTAGGGCGAGGGCATCTCATTTACCATTTATCATCTTTATCACCTCCTATTCTCGTTTACTATGATTATGTTATTAATATATCTCTTACTTGACACTGGCTAAATGTGCTAAACGAAACCATTATTAAAAAGAAAAGAAAAAAGGATATTGTGTACCTATCAACATCTTAAGAGTCCAAACCAACCTCCGCATATATAATACAATTGTAAAAATATTTTCAACTAAGTTTCCTTTGAAAGCCTTGGAAGGGGCTCTTGAGTCTGTCGCACACAAAGCGACCACTCGCGGCCGACTCCTTTTAATGACTGTCTCTGGACTACATGCTCACTGTCTCTTGTGCACAAAATGCGCAGCGACGCTCAGCCGACCCACATTTCACAAGTGGAATAGGAATATATGCAGAATTTGCATCAATTTATTTCTTCAGTAAGTTCAAGTTATAATAACTTGTTTATTTAGTACACACACAGATATACTACTACTACTACATACTAAAAAACTAAGAAACATTGGGTACAGGGCACAGCTTATTCCAAATAGAAATATCTTCCAGCTGGCCCGCGATAGGAAAAACTTAAGGTAAAACAGGCTAGTCTGTGCGTTGTAATATAATAAACACAGAGAAAAAAAAAATACATATATTAACGAAGACAAATACAAACAAAATAACAACAACTATAGTAACATAAAATGTAAACAAAGAACAAAAACCTAACAACATGACAAAAAGCGAACTTTTAAATGTTTCTTAAAAGAAGCAACGCTGGGGCAATTCTGAACGTGCAAGGGCAAGTCATTCCATAACGTGACTGCATGCACTGAGAAGGAGTATGAAAAGAAATTAGACTTGTGAGGAGGGAATTTAAGAAGGTAACGAAGATGAGGTCTTATTTATAACATAGTCTTACAAAACCGTGAGTACAGTTTAACTGTAAATTCAATGTGCATATTGTGTGTGTGCCAACCTCACCTGCAAGCAGATAGTTCGTTAAATAGAAATCATGATAAATTAGGTTCTGGATCAATCATACTCGTATCTAGGTTAAATATTAGGCCTAGGGGTATGCAGAGTTCCTACCATGATCTGAGGAGCCCAAGCTAACTTCAGCTGCAAGTGGTGCACCTGCCGATCACCGGACGAGGCTCTGGCGGACATAAAAGATCCCGGAAAGCAAAAATTGGCTCGCCACCTATTACGTGGCACCAACAACAAAGATCAGTATCATTAAGAACTTGTGCGATGAATACTAAAGAACGGATAAACATACTTAAATATCGTTTTTTTTTAAAATACATACTTAACATACATAAGAAAACCACCAGACCAGAACCAATATTTATTTTCATGCACACATAGTTTTGTCCTGTGTGGGTATCGAACACATGACATGTAGTAAAGTGTAGATTACTATCTTTCACGCCATAACGCATCATAAGGCTCTTCATTACCGTGACACTTACATTTACACACAAAATGAAAATTCAATAATTTTTTTAACAACAATGAAAAAAATATGAGCCACCATAGGCTACCATACCAGAGGTACAATAATCAAGAAATAAAAGCAAATGGATTCTTTGTCAGAATTTGTCAAGGTCAATTAAATATGAGTAGATTATGACATTATAATTAACCTGTATAATATAACATTATATCAAAACAATAAAAAAATCTATTTCAGTACTACAAGTAAAAGTGCCTTAATCGATAACAAAAAGAGCAATCTCAAGTGACACCCAAATAACGGTCAAGTGTAGGTTTTTCCCAATAAGTTCCCCTGGGATGAGAGCTAAGGAGTTTCACTGGCGTATTTGACCGTCGATAATGCTGAAGGGTCGTAAGTACCCGACTCCAGTGGGCGGGAAACAAAAAGGTACACTGCTTGGAGTTAAGGGGTTGACCGATGTACTTATATAAGATGATTAACACTGTTAAGCTTAATTTATTGATACTCAATACTCAATACTTTATTGCGTTCCAACAATGTGTTACAGGAAGGTAGTTTAGGTACAAAAGTATCAATTGTGGACCCTGTCGGGCACAGCATAGTGTAGGAGAGAGGAGGATGGACGCTGTTTAATTACTTGTTAGTTAAATCTATTTGTTCATTAAATAATTCATAAATATTTGCTCATTTTTGACTACGAGTTCTCATTAAATTTCTTAGTAATAAAATGTTAGGTACCTATACTTAGTTATATTTGTTTTTATTTAAACTTTATTTAGGCGTTACTTTCCGGAAATCTATTGAAAGCATGTGATAAAAAAATATCTTTATAATAATTCCCGCGCTGCTATAATTTCCCGAAAAATCGAGAAACTTTTCAACACGACACGTGTTTCGCCCTTACACAGGGCATCTTCAGCTAAGATAGGAGCCTCAGAACAACGATGTCTTTACGACCAACGCTGAGCTTCTGGTTTCAGTCAATAGCTTCTCGATTTTTTGGGACATTATAGTAGTGCGGGAATTGTAACAAAAGTATTTTTAATATATCACTTGCTTACTGTTTAGTTTATTTGTGTTTTTGATAATTGCACTTTACATAATATAGAAATAACATTATTTCTGACACTTATACCAATTATTTAGTTTCAAGACAAGTATCAATAAGAACTTGTGTTATGGATACTAAATAACGGATAAACATACATAAATACTTTTTATTTTGTAAGTATATACTTAATATACTTAGGATAACACAGATACCAGAAAAAATATTCATGTCAATACACACAAAGGTTTGTCTTGTGCGGGAATCGAACCTCCTCAGGAGCGGATGGCGGGTATGGTCACCATCACGCCATATTGGTCGTCTACAGATCACTGCTTCATCTGTGTAGCGTACAGTTGCTGAAAAAATCATTCGGATCAAACCACCAAACTACTGGGTACACAGAAATAGTTTTGAGAAATACTGTAGTTTTATTTATTTATTATCCTCATGCAGCCTTGTCCTGTACTTATCTTACACAGTATTTTCTAGGAGTCATTGTGAAATATATAACTAAAGATTAAAGCAGTGCAGTAGGAGGACGGAACGCTACAAAAAAAGACCACGCCCAAGCCTTCGCCAGCAAAAGCAATGAGGGAAGGTATAAATAAAAAAGGTGAGACAATTTATTTAACGTCTAACAGTGCACACCGCAGTTACTTTTTGTAGACCAAAGTTTTTCAAATGTTAGTCAGCCACATATGAGAACCAACCAATTGTTACCAAATGTTACCAAATGTTACCAAACGTTACCAAACGTCACCAAATGCTCCATTCGTTATATTACAATAATGTTAGCATAAGTTGTATGTATGTATCTATGTATATATTTTTAATATATAATTAGCATGTAAGAGATTTGCTTTATATTTTGTTCTTATTTATTTTTTATTAGTAACACTTTTCTTGGGCAACATTTATCCCGTACAACTATTTAGTTTACAACTGCTAGGGTTGGCTGGTAGAGATCTTTTCTAGAGATAAGTCCACCATTGTACATGTTATTTTATATACCTAATGTAAGTATTAACTTCAAATTATTTTTGTGCAATAATGGATTATTATTACGAAACGTTACCAATAACCAAATGTTATCGTGTTGCAAATTGTTGCTCATCAAAAAGTGACTGCAGTGTGTATGCACCGCTTAACGTCACTACTTGAAGTCAACAAGGACATAAAAATGTAAGCTAGTAATTCATTAGATAGATAGATAGATAGATATACTCTTTATTGGCCAAGAAACTTAAAAACTACAGATTACAATATTAAGAGAAAAATTAAATTTAAAGCCAATCTAGGCGGTCTTATCGCTAAAAGCGATCTCTTCCAGACAACCCGACGCAAAGGAGAGAACAGGATAGCAGTAGGCAGAGC
This sequence comes from Musotima nitidalis, assembly GCA_949126915.1. Lineage (NCBI taxonomy): Eukaryota > Metazoa > Arthropoda > Insecta > Lepidoptera > Crambidae > Musotima > Musotima nitidalis. Next base: position 12,610,185 of record OX421439.1, read on the forward strand.
ACATTAACTTTAAAAAATAATAAACACTAAAACTATTTGTTGAATATGAATTAAATACACAAATACATAAAATATATATATATATATATATATATCTATATACATATATCTATATACATATAATATTTTTAAAAAAACTGATACAAACAACTAATCAGATATATTCAAAAAGTAAGACTTCACCCGCTCCTTAAAAGAGTTTAATGTCTGAGCCTGTCTAATGGAAACAGGTAAGGAATTCCAGAGACGGATAGCCTGATCATTATTTGCATACTTTCATACAAGTAAAATAATAAACATACTACTCGTATCATCAGAAATGCTAACAGAATGTCACTAAATAATTTATTGATTCAGGCGTTACTTTGCGGAAATCCATTGTAAGAAGTGATGGATTAAAAATATCTTTGTAACAATTCCCGCGCTACTATAATTTCCCGAAAAATCGAGAAACTATTCAACACGACACGTGTTTCGCCCTTACACAGGGCATCTTCAGGTAAGATAGGAGCCTCAGAACAACAATGTCTTCACGACCAACGCTGAGACGAGAGTGAATTCAGTCCTGATTCCTGATTTTTCGGGAAATTATAGTAGCGCGGGAATTGTTACAAAGATATTTTAAATCCATCACTTGCTTAGAGAGTCACTAAATAGAAAACGATAAAGTACGAGTACGTAGGAATCCTAGCAAGATGTAAGGAGCCAAAGCCAACCTCACCGCAAGTAGTGCACTTGCCGATCAACGGACGAGGCTCCGGTAAGCGGCCGTAGGCTCGCCGCCTATTACGTGAGACTAACAATATAATTTTGGGTAGGTGTATAAGGCTATCCCTTCGTAGAAACAGGTGTGAAATTATATATGTATATAAAAAAATTACAATAATGTTTATTTCAAAGAACCGTGGTCATTACAAGTGTCACTATACAACTTCATGAAGGTCTTATACAAAGAATAACTAAAAGTAACGTTAAAGAAAGAATATTTATTTGTAAAAAAAAATACTCGCATTGCAATCCAACAGAAATATTTTGTATCGCAGGCATTTAAAATCGACAATGGAAAGCGTTGAGCGTTCATTGTGTCGTGGGCGTGTAGCGAGAGACGGCGCGCGGAGAAATTGGCAAGCTTTGTGATGTCGCGAGTGGGCACACACGGAATACACTTGCGGGAAGACTAGCGACTTGTCGATACTTTTCCTGGCAGCAATAATTTAAAGTTTTAACCTCAAATAACCGATAAAATAAAGGTATTTCAATGTGCCTGGGATCAAAGATTTTGAATGTGATTATTGATGGTACATGGATCTGTTGTTACTTTGATTCGTGTTTTTCGTTAGTGAAGGTCGAGGGCAAGAGTATTGACATCGCGGGAAAACTATTATAATGTTAATACTTATAATTGCTCTTAGCATAAATAGTGTAAGAAATATAATCATGTTTAAAAGTGCTCCGCTATATTAGATGGTCGGAATGAATTGTTGATGTAAAGCAGAGTTCATAGTGTAGTTTATCGAGCGTTCATTGTAATTGGCAAGCTTTGTGACGTCGCGAGTGAGCACACACGGAATACACTTGCGGGAACACTGACAACTTGTCAATGTCTTTTTTTTTTAATGCGTCATAGGGAGCAAATCCTTCTTGACAGTTAGCAGTCCGTACAGTCCAAAATATAAAAGCGCTCTATACTATGTAACAAACACGGTAACAAGAGCACTCAATAATGATGATTTGCATTATTTTATTGTTACTGAAGAAATTTTTTTTTTGTACTGACTGTTTGTGCCAGAATAAATAAAAATAAAAAATAAAATAAATTAATAAATTGTTTTATTTATAGGGTGTGTGTATATGTTATAGGGATCCTACCAAGACCTAAGGAGCACAAGCCAACCTCACCTGCAAGTGATGAGGCTCTGGCGTACGTAACAGTTCAGTAAGCGGCAATAAGCTCGCCACCTATTACATGGGACCAACTAAATAATTGGCGAAGTGTGGGTGTATAGTACGCCTCTGCCTACTCTTTTAGGGAAACAGGCATGATGTATGTATGTTTTATTTAAGAGCATCTGCATGTAAATCTGTAATGACAGTATTAGTTTAGTAGAGATCGAGTGTTAATAAATACGAAATAGTCTTGCGGGAAAATTTAGATTTGAAGAAAATGAACTGACACTTACACAATACACTTTTAGATAACATAATACATCTGTATTTTAACATTGTCTGAAACACCGGTTCTCTTGTGGTATCTGGGACCAACGACCATTGCTCGAAGTGATAATCATTTATTTAAGTTTGGTTCAATAAAGATTTTATGATTGTGAGCTTCTTTCTTCAACACTATAAGTCTAATTATGCAAGTAATTAATCTGCCTCGCTTTGTCGCTCGATAATCAATAAATAAATATTTCTGACAATGACACCAGTTATTTAGTGCCAAAATAAGTATCGTTAAGAACTTGTGTTATGGATACTAAATAACGGGTAAACATACATACATACTTTTTTTCTAAATACGTAATTAATGTACTAGGGTTTTCCCTGACAAATTTCATGTTTACGCACCCAAAGATTTGACCTGTGTGGAAATCGAACTCACTACCTTAGGAGTGGAGAGCGGGTATACTGGCCACCACGCCAGGTCCTCATTGCAATGTTGCATATACGATCGCTCATCCAAGTTCACCACCAAACAATCTCAGTAAGCTTTACAATACATACATATATAAAATCACGCCTGTTTCCCCGAAGGAGTAGGCAGAGGCATATCGTATCCCCACACTTCGCCTATTATATTGTTGGTCCCACGTAATAGGTGGTGAGCCCTTTGCCGAAACCTGCATTTTGGAGAAATTTTGTGTTCGCCAAACAATATCGATACAATAACTGCAAGACATCACTAAGCAACATCCCTAAAAGAAAATCGCAAAAGCTATTTCTTCAACTTTTAAACGTTCGCAGCAAAAACGACCTAAAATGCATTTAGGACGTTTTTCCCGCGTTATCGAGGCGAGTCTTTGTTGCGCTGTCCGGTCGACAATGGCCGCCCGATACACGATTGTTTCGGCGCAGATTCAATTCTGCTCGGTCTGTTACTAAAACAATTCCATTACGTCACTGTTGTCTGTAAGCGATTTCTTTAGAAATGTGTTTATAATTTCATTTCGTCTTGTGTTCTTATATATGGTACATACATACATACATTCACGCCTGTTTCCCCAGAGCAGTAGGCAGAGGCATACCACTGGCCCACAGTTCGCCAATTACATTGTTGGTCCCACGTAATAGGTGTCGAGCCTATTGCCGCTTGCCGGGCACTGTTATGTTCGCCAGAGCCTCGTCCGTTGATCGGCAGGTGCACCACTTGCACTCCTTCTGCGAAGTGGTAATGTCGCAGAAGGAGGCCGCGGAGCGGGAGAAGGAGCGGGATCCGCTCTCTATCCGGCTACGCCGTTGGCGCAGCGGGCGGGGTGCCAGAAGCTACAAACCCAGGCACTGGCCCCCTGCCCCTTTTTCAACAGCGGTGGGCGTCGTCGGAAGTTTTTTTAGTGGGTAGGACTGCGGTGGTCGCGTCTGCCGCAGTGAGCCCCACACTCCCCCCTCGGTCCCCCCATTGGCCGGGAGACAGTGCGTAAACAGCATTTTTTTACCTACGATAAAAAAAAAAAGGTGCACCACTTGCAGGTGAGGTTGGCTTGGGCTCCTTAGGTCTTGGTAGGGTAGGAAGGGATAGGTAGGATCCCTTTACACCTCTACTACTATAATAATTCCACCACATCTCACCTATAATAATAAGATTATTGCTTATTCTTATTGAAATTACTAACAGTCAAAGTCAAATACATTCATTAGCACATCATGAGATGTGTTTATACTTTATGAACTAGTCAATTGAATGACGAAAATGCTGCACATTACTGCAAATAACTTGAATTATCTAATTACTAGACCCTGGAAAATGCTCTAATCAAGTGAGGACTCACATACATAAAAAAAAGAAAATAAAGTACACTTAATAATTTTTTGCATGTACTTAAGTGAATCTAAGCTTTCAGTGTGGTCATATTTCGATTGTTTTTATATTTTAATTTGGCGTAATTAAGTACTATGTAATAGTTTATAGTACTATATAACATATCCAATTACACTTATGTTGGTTTTTGTGACACTGGGATTGATAAAACGTTTATTTCCTTTAAATAATGCAAGTTACATAAAAACATATCATGTAAAACCGTGTGACTGGTTTGTCTGTGGGTCACGGTCTCTTTTATACTAATTATAAATTATTCTATACTGATTACAAAAGGTAATAAGAATAGAGAAGACAAAATAAATAGATTACGATTTTGCACATAAGTAAAGTTTGTAATATGTTTTAAAACAAATATATATTTATATATTCTGATAACTTCAGTTAAAACTGAAACATCATCTTCTGCAATTACAAACTTCAACACCATGTTGTCCAGAATAATTGTGACCAATTGACTTTCAAACTCTCTGCGGGTGCATGTGTTTTTAGCTTATATAATCATGGGTCGCAAGCGGGGCGTGAAACGTCATTAATGCTGGCCATCATAATGATATGGAGAGCACTCATTTAATGGCTGCATTGACCGGTAAGCAGAACGTTTTCATATTGATGTGTCGTATGAAAATAATCTTTAATAAAAAAATACAGGGGTGCGTTCGTTTTAAAAGAACCTTCGCCAGATTCTTGGGTTCTGTAATAAGCTAGGTTTTCATATTCTTATTCATTTATTAGCCATAAAATGATATTTCTTAAGATACTTTAGCATGGGCGTCGAAAAAGACATGAAAAGGTTTATGAAGAGACGACATAGCTTTTGAAGCCTTTGGGTTTGCAGACGTCAACAGGGGGCCTACCGCCGAGTTCGATGGCAATCGATTATAAGGCAAAATGGATTTCGAATTGATTCTGTCGTACCGCCGAACTCATGGAAATCGAAACAAAATGGCGTTCTCCATTTACCTATTGGTCTGTCACGGACTGAAGGTCATGAATGAGAGGTGGCTGTCGGCAGATTCCCCGGTACGGAGTAATGAACGTAAACAAAGTTTGATCTAATCCATCGAATTCAGCGGTAGGCCCCCAGGTTGCGGTGACCAATTTTTTTCTAAAGTGGGCTGCTTGCTTGTGGTACACAAAAATATTTGTTTTTTTTCATCCAATACAGATTATTTGTCACAAAAATTGCCAATACATCACTGTACTTACACAGCACAAAACTGCACCAAAACCGTGCAACTTTTACAGCGAAAAGCACTCAAGTTTAACAGGTAAACAATTCGCCGAAGTGGATATAAACAACCACAGACTAAACAACTTGTTTACACCAGAGGCTTCACCCTCCAATGTTTCTGATAATTGCCTTGTTAATTTGCCCCTTTTAATCACCAGACGGCTCTAAATGCTTCTAAAGCGATGCAGAAACGACCCAAAAAGTCATTGGGTGCGACAAGGTTGTACAATAAAAGTAAAACTGGTGTTATTTGGAACCATGTGGCAATTAACCCTTGTTGTTTTCAGGTGTTTTGGGGTATTTAATTAGAAACGATTGCTGGACTGTAGGTCGAAACGAGGGCTTCATTAACTGGGCTTCAGCGGTGACTCAAACATCAAAACTCATTTTGAGTCGTGTTAACATCGTATTAGGGTTTAAATATGAATGAAGTTGGTTTAAATTGTTTTTTTATTGTATTTAAGCAGCTGTGCTCTGTGGTAAGGATCACACGTAATAGGGATGTTAGGGTTTGTGTGGATTGTATTGTTGTTTGTTAGTTATAAAGAAATTTCATACAGTAATTGCCATCTACATAGTATCTAACTCTTGACCATCGATATGGTGTGGAGGTCAGTATATCTTCATTCCACTTCTTGGTGTACATAAATATTTGTTGTGGTCTGGGTGTTTCCTATGTACATTAAGTATGTAAAGAGTGTATAGGGATCCTAACATGATCTGAAAGCCCAAGCCGACCCCACCAGCAAATGGTGCATCTGCCGATCAATAAACTAGGCTCTGATGTTTATAAAAGTTTCCGATAAACGGTTCGCCACTTATTACGTGGGAATAATATTATAATAGGCGAAATGTGGACGTTTTAAAGCCTATCCCTTCGGGGATATAGGCGTGAATGTATGTACGTTAACGAACAGGACGGCGGAAGTCATGATAATTCTAAGAAATTCTAAGCAGAAATTGCTTAGCCTTCTCTCAATGCGTTTCAAAATCTAATCAGCGGTGATCATTGCAATCTTAAGAGCTTAGCGTGTTCCTCATGTCGAATAATGTTATCATCTCTTTAATCGTGCCGTGTGTAATTTTATTTAGATTTTTCAAGATGAAAGGCTCCAGGGTCGTTATATATATTTACTTTAGAATATCGCACCCACGGTGCTATAACGTCACTTATGCAATTTTGTCGAAATAATTAAATAATAAATATTCTCTTACAATCACACCAATTGTTTCGTTCCTAGATAAGTATCATTAAGAACTTGTGTTATGGATACTAAACAACGGATAAACATACATAAATACTTTTTTTTGTAAATACATACTTAAGGTACATAGGAGAACACACAGACTAGAACAAATATTCATGTTCATGCACACAAAGATTTGTCCTGTGCGGGAATCGAACACACGACCTCTCGAGTGAAGTGCAGGTTCAGCTCCACGCCGTATCGGTCGTCTATTATGAGAAATAAAAATTAATGTGATTATGAGAAAAAATGCTAATGTACTAAATTGTAAGATGATTTGTTTTACTTTTAAATGAAGTCGGAAAAAGAGGTTGAAATATAACTAGAGAAGAGCTATATTTTATACCAGGATATTTAATTTTGAAACGCTCTGGAAGATTACATTATTTGCAGAAGTAACTGTTTCGATATTTATCCATTGACACTGACTTGAGCTTCTTTAAAGAAACCGCATTAATCTTTCAAGACAGATTGCGGTGAAGGCTCTTCAATCCCCCACGTATGCTTTTATCCACTTTACGAAAAAGCAGTAATATTTTATTCAGCATCTCTTATTTTAGCCCGCATACACTGAATTATTTTTGTATTTTTCCTGTGTAGTGTCGAGTTATATTAATTTGTATGAAAGCAAGTTGCAGTGGCAGTGGGCGAGGCATATAGCTAAAAGACCAGACGACTGATGCTTCGTTAAGATTCATCAACGGCGGCTGAAAACCAGCAATCGTACTAGAGAATGGCCTCTAATCCGATAGAACGACGACCAGGGGGCCTACCGCCGAATTCGATGGATTACCGGTAATCCATCTAGATCAAACTTTGTTTACGTTTATTAATCCGTACCGGGGAATCTGCCGACAGCCACCTCTCATTCATGACCTTCAGTCCGTGACAGACCAATAGGTAAATGGAGAACGCCATTTTGTTTCGATTTCCATGAGTTCGGCGGTACGACAGAATCAATTCGAAATCCATTTTGCCTTATAATCGATTGCCATTGAACTCGGCGGTAGGCCCCCAGGTCAAGTGGATGCAGACGACACAAGATGCTCATGTGGTCTACACCTAGGTGAATTATTGAAAATAATAAAACAAAAGAAAACGTGACAGCTAACAAATTGATTTCACTAAGCACAGCTCAAGACAATGATGACGTTGTCAAGACAAAGACAAGAAAATACTCTTTATTTCACATAAAATATGGTACATAAGTGGTCTGAAAATTTTATAAAGTCCGCATATGTCACGCAAAAATATAATCAGCGGATTCTACTATCTCAATTATAAAATTATTCATCAAAATATTCACTAAGTTAATAAAAATACTCATCAACAAACCATTTTTTCAAATGTCCTTTAAATTCTTGACCTACAATGTCCACCGATTTGAAAATAGAGAATGGCTGGCGATGGCTATTTAAGAAAAGCCTAAAGATAAAACCAGATTCTAATTAAATCACTGCTTCAAACAAGAATAACTCTTCCATTAGATGCAGTTATTCTCTCCACGATGTCTAAACAAAAAAATATCAACCACATTAAAAGTGCTGGAATAAATGTGTTTTCCGAATGGCAGTGGGTACATATGGTATGCGACAATTTCCCAAAGGCGAGTGCACACAGCAGGACGCTTTATGCGCGGAGACAACTGTGAAAACTGGCTTTACCCGCATTGCCGACGTGTCTGTTGCAATTTTAAAAAGACTGGACTGAGCTAGGGCTGTCGCTGCAAAAATATTCTTGTACAATATAATTTTTTTAAATTAAGATTACACTTTGACATATAACAGATACTAAACTTGCTTACTAGTTCGCAGTACTTTTAAAGACTGTTACATATTCTCATTACTTTAAACTGCATCGATTGCTTATCATCAGTTAGGATGTGGTCAATAAAGACTACAACTGAAATAATTTCATATGGAGTTCTATAAAATAAGTTCGAAAAATCAAACACATGCATAACAGGTCGGCTGTCCGATACCAAAGCCTAGCAAGAGACATTTTGTTTAAACACGTTTTGTAAATTACTACTTGTAATCATCTTGGAAATATTAATTTTAGAAAACGTGTCTTAAAAAATATGTCTCTTGCAAGGTTATGGTTTTGGACAACCGAGGTGCTTATGCCATGTTAAAGTGCGTAGGTTGCCGTATTCTATTGTCAGATAGGCCGTAAGCTTTAGTACCATGCTATTGGTGGGTATAAAAATATCATTTTCATATCATATTAATGCTAGAGTGGCATAAACAATGATCAAGTATGTCTTAAATAAGAAAGAAAAAAGATATATAAGAAAGAAAAAATTATAATTGTGTTAAAGTAGAATTTATCGTCAGGTAAAATGCTACTCTATAATTTTTGTGGCAGCCCTGTACACTGTGCCCTTAGAGAGCTTGTGACATCGCCCGGATGCAGCGAATCTCACTTCTATTTCCTCTTGTCACAAACAGTAGTTAACTACAAAAGCATTTGTGTTCTCCTGTAAGGAGGCGTTGTTTACATTTTTTTGAAAATAGCAGCTGTTTGCTTTTTTGACTGCCCTTTGTTTAGAGTCGAGAGGCTTTTAAGAAACAATGGTTTTGTGTGTGCTGTGCTAGCTGTCATTTTTAGTGGAGTTTGTTTAGTGATGTTGCTCTTAATTTAAAGAGCACATCACGACCGATATGGCGTGGAGGCTAAAATACCCGCATTCCACTCCTGAGGTCGTGGGTTCGATTCCCACACAGGTCAAATATTTGTGTGTATAAATATGATTATTTGTTCTGGTCTGGGTGTATCCTATGTATATTAAGTATGTATTTACAAAAAAAAAGTATTTATTTATGTTTATCCGTTATTTAGTATCCATGACACAAGTTCCTAATGATAGTAATCTTGGAACTAAATAATTGGTGTAAGTGTCAGAAATATTTATTTATTATTATTTATTTATCACTTGGGTTTGGACAAATAATTAGCAATTTTCAAATTATGTTTACAGAATGTCTTCGATCATCAAAAGAACAGTCATCATAACCACCCTCATGACTCCACTGCTAGACTTGGGGTTGCTATACCCCAATAATTAACATTCTAATGTAAGGTGTCTACCTTAGCCTGGGGACATTGTTTCATCAGAAATGTTATAGCGAGTCTCAAGCCCTCTAAAAATTATTTCACATACTTATTGCACAGCGCTTTCTTTCGTAAAAACTTTCGGACCGAACCCCAGATAAATATATATCACAGATAACGCATATGCATGTGATTCGTGTGTCCAAATCCTTTTTCCGAATTCACGCCTGTTTCCCCGAAGGGTTAGGCAGTGGCATATAAAACGCCAAAATTTCGCCAGTTATAATATTGGACCCCCGTAATAAATAGCCTATGTCTACTTTTTCAGAATTTCTATGATTGCTAGAACCTCGTCCGTTAATCGGCAGGTCCACCACTTGCAGGTAGTGTTGCAAAGGACTCGAGTCTTTTAGTCTTATTCGATAGACTCGACTCAATTTTCTAAGACTCAGTGAACTAACTGAACTCGGAGTCTTGAGTCGAGCCGAGTCTGAGTCCTATCATGAAGACTCGAGCGCCATTATTGAACTCGAAACCTTAAATAGAACTCGAGAGACTCGAGTCTTATAAAGAGCTTGAGTCTTAAAAGAGCTCGAGTCTTAAAAGAGCTCGAGTCTTCTTCAAACTGGTCTTCGAAATGCTGACAGTGATTTATTTAGAATAAATGTCTATACTTATATAATAAAGCTGAAGAGTTTATTTGTTTGGTAGTTTTGTTTAATTAATGTTTTCTTTTGTAATAATTTTTATGATCATAATTAATTAAACTGATTTTTCATGTTAATTAAAACTTTAATTCTTTCATTTATTTTTCGACATCTCCTTCTGGTTACACATGATTATATCTAACAAAAATAGCCTTTTATTGGCTGCTTTAAAAAGAATGACTCAAAGCGGAAAAGAACTCGAGCGCGACTCGGCGCGTAAAAAGGACTCGAGCGCTAAAGAAGACTCGAGTCTCGAGTCTCGCGTTCAAGAGCTCATATAGACTTGAGTTCTTTATTCTTAAGAGTCTTATTGTTATGAGTCGAGTCGTGTAATGCCGAGTCGAGCTCTAAATTTAGGACTCAAAGACTTGAGTTCTTTACAACACTACTTGCAGGTGAAGTTAGCTTGGGCTCCTAAGATCATGGTAGGAACTCTATATACTCCTACACCCCCCTACATACCCCTAGGCCTAATATTTATCCTAGATACGAGTATGATTGATTCAGAACCTAATATATCATAATTTATATTAAACGAACTATCTGCTTGTTTTAAGAAACCTATACTCTTCTTTAGTAAAATATTAAGAATTAAGGCGATAAAATGCATGTTGTTTTTTTCAAAATGCTTATAAAGGCACTGGAGTATACTGCTCACATATACAAAGTGGGTTGTTATGAAACCAAGTTGCGCCAGCCCTGTCCAGAAGCCACTTAGTTTCCGAGAGCATCTACATGCGACACAGAGCCGCGCCCGGACTCCGCGAATCTACTCCTATTTCACCTTGTCCGGAACAGTTACTAGGAATGCATGGTCTAGTGCTATGCGTTAGGTTTTATTTTCCGGTTCTACTGTTATGGTCTCCTTGCAACAGATGAGTTGCTATTGTTTATGTTTACTAAAGGATTCAAAAGGAGCTGTTATAAGATGATCTTTCATGATATTTGATCTAAATAAAATTTATTCAGAACTTAACCTAACATTATTTCTCATTTCAGTGATGTTCGACAATTTGCTGAGTGAGCATCATTTTAACACAAGTTGAGTACTTCTTTTACTCGAGTTCTTATTGTTATTGATTTGTGTTTTTATTATTTTGTGTTATTTTTTTTCTTGCAACTTGTATTGAATAAATATTTTTCTTTCTTTCAATTTGTGGTTAAATTGCATTGTTTAGAGGTCACCTACGGCACCCTTCGGGTAGGACATGGAGTGGTAAAATTCTTTAAATGTTCCCTACAAAATTAATTTTACTGTGAACAGTTTTATGCAAGCTATATTCCACCAAACGCATCTAAAAAGACACATTCAAATCAATCTAGCTGTTTAGGGGGAGTTCAGTGACATACACAAGTATAGTAGAATTATATAACATAGTTATATATATTATATTCATATATATTTATAATATTTTTTTTCCTTGTGTTTATTTATTTTGTTTTCAATTATTATTATACATCACGATGTACCCTTCTGTGTCCTTAACTTTTCTGTCCATTTAAGGTTGCCTGGGAGAAATTTCTTTAAGCGATAAGGCCGCCCATTGTTTATTTTCTTTGTTTTTATGTGTAATCTTTATCATGGTGTACAATAAAGAGTAAATTATTATTATAATTATAAAGATATAAAATGCTTGGGATTGAACTGCCGTTTCATACAGGCTATTCTAATATGAATGTCTTAAAACATGAATATTTTTAATGTTATATCATATTGCATTGTATAGCTACACAAACAAATGAAGATTTTAACTAACCAATTGATAATTTAAAAGAGCATAGCCTTGGAGTTTCTTGCTAGTTCTTCTTACAGAGCGGTGGCTCGGAACTGGCACTTAGATTCACTTACACTTAAATATTTTTTGTTTTTTTAATTGTTTGGTTGCATGTAAGTGAATCTAAGCTTCGTGATTTCAGTATAATAATAATTAGATTGTTTTTTTACATTTGTAATAAATTTTGACGTTTTTAAGTACTATGTAATAGTTTATGGAATAAAAATTTTTTTGAAGTTTGCAAACCACTTTCCGGCAGCCCTATTCTGAACTCGTGGAGTACCCTGGAGAGCGCACTACACGTGACAGTGCGCCCCGCAGACGCAGCGAATCTTACTGCTATTTCACCTTGCCAAAGACAGTTACTGCAAATATATGTTCTAGTGTAACAAATTGTTTTTTTAACTCCTGCGGTGCGAACAGGTAAGATAGCGTTGTGATCATAGTGTTGTAAGTTATTCTTGTAATTCTATTACATCTTTTAGTAGAAGCAGCAATTACTAGCTAGAAAATTAAAAATAAATGTACTGCAGTTATCAGTTTATGTATTATGTAATATTTCAACACACTTGAACGGGGTACTGTTGTTTGACAAAAAGTCATTTGGCAAAATTACACTTGACAAGCAATAATAATAATAAATCATTTATTTCAGACTTAGTCCATAATAACACATTAATAAACACATTAAAAAGAAATTACATTACATTAAATTAAATTACAAATTACACAAAATAATACAAATTAATAATAAAAAGTGAAAGAGAATAATCAAATAAATAAAATTAAAATTCAAAATTTAATACTACTTTATAAAAGGTGATGAGCTAGAATGTAGGCTCATCCACCTCTGCAATATAGGGGAGTCCCACCGTTCAGCCAATGCGCTCAGGATGCCGTTAGAACTACTCCGAAAGCGGTTCAGCAGCGATGCGCTTCTTTTTCTGATAATGGAGTAAGAATCATCTATATGCGCCTGCGCGAACATTGCAGATGCGCTGCAGAACCGTGGCAGACCCATCAACGCCCTGAACGCATTGTTGTACTGGACACGCAGGTCGCTGTATGCACGCACCGTGTATCGACTCCAGAGGCTGCATGTGTAGAACGACTGACAGTACGCTTTGAATAATGTAACTTTGACTGGTTCAGTACAGCGTGCAAACCTACGAGCGAGCATGTTACACCGCACAGACAGCGACCTGCGCTCCCTCTCAATATCCTCGTTGTCACACAAGTCGTCCGTCACCCAGTGACCCAGATATTTAAACTTGCTAACCCTCTTTAATGTTGACCCACAGAGAGTGATCGGCAATGTAGAGGAGTAGGTTTTAGTGCCCGCTTTAAAAACCATATACTCACTCTTTATAGGGTTGTATCTAAGCCCATGGGCTTCGGCATACGACTCACAGATGCGAAGGAGTTTGCGCAATCCACCGATCGACGGGCTCATCAGCACCATATCATCCGCGTAGCTAATGTTATTAATGGATACTCCAGTGACTGAACACCCGACATTGGAACTAGTGAGCTCGCCGATCAGCCGATTCACGTACAAGTTGAAGAGTCGGGGCGAGCTCAACCCCCCCTGTCGCACCCCGCACTCCAACCCGTAGGCATCCGAATGCACTCCCGCCCACCGCACGCTGTTCCTTTGGTGACCGTACCAATATTCAAACAGGGACACAATCTCACCCGGTAGCTGCGTGTCTTGGCGTAATTTTCCCCAAAGCTTGTCATAATTTACCAAATCAAACGCCTTAGAAAGATCTAGGTAACATGCATACACAGAAGTTTTTCTAGCCGTATAGTACTGGACAGTCTGCTTGAGACATAGGATAGCACTCTCAGTTGACAAGCCTGACCTAAAGCCAAATTGAGCGTCATTTAAGTGTACGTGTTTCTCCAACTGTTGATCAAGCAATCTGTCCAGCACCTTAGCTATAACAGTAGCGAGTGAGATTGGCCTGTAATTATTTACATCCGACGCATCTCCAGTCTTATCCTTCAAAATTGGTACAACCACAGTGCACATGAGATCATCAGGTAGGTAGTTATGGCTCAAACACAAATTGAAAAACAAAGCCAATACTCTTGGTAGGTGTACACCAGCGTATTTAAGATGCTCGATGCTGAGATCGTCATGACCGGGGGACTTACCCCTCACCATCCGGACTATAACAGCGGCCACCCCCTTGGCCGTAAATCGAGTAGTAACGTCCGCATGCATGCTCTCAGCATCGCGCACCCGCGGTGTCACCACCTCGAGCGGTGACTCCACCCTGAAGTGCCTCCGAAACAAGTCAGCTATGTCCGGTGGGGCATAAGCTTCTCCCACTCTCACAGGGAGACTCGACAGTGAGTTTAATTTATTAGTCTCCTTCCAAAATTTACTAAAGTTCTTACATTTGTGAAGTTTTGCAATGTTATCCATTTTAATTTTTTCTTCATTTATTTGACAAAATTTCAATCTAGATTTAAATGACTTTCTAGTTTCATTCATTCTACTATACACGTGGCCAGACTTTGGTTTACCACACAAAACCCACGTTTGAAAACACTGTCGAGCCTCCCTATGAGCCCCCCTCACGTGCTCATTCCAACCAGATACCCTATTCTTATGTTTATGGTTAGGTACATTATAACTGAAAGCTGCGCCATTTGTCAATATACTAACGATTTGCATGTACATTTTATTTAATAACAATTTATGTGAGTCATCGTTACAAAAAGTGTCTGCACATTTACAACATTCTGAGGGAAAATCAATTTCTCTTAGTTTTGAATTACAGTAATTAAAAAATTTGTCAATTTGTATTTGGTCCCTTTGGTTCCATTTTACTCTATTACAAGTCAAACTAGTAATTTGATATTTCGGCATGACCGAGTTAAAGTTACATTCCACTAATAAAGGACAATGATCAGACCAATAGGTATCGTAAACAATATATGCATTAATTACCGACATTCTGGCAGCGCTCCACGCCATCGACATCCAGCCACGACACTGTTCCATGCGCGTCGCTCACGAATATATAAGAATCACTCGGTAAAATTTCCATATCAACGCACGCCCATGATTGTTCCTCAGAGAAGTCTAACAATTCCTTCGCAAACAAGCCACCCGGGTGCGCGTTAAAATCGCCGAGAATAAACACCGATTCAACACCACAGCTCTCAACAACCGCACTGATTTCACTAAGACACTCGGTAAATAATGTCAAATTCTCACTTTTATTAGTAGGCATATAAACGGAGAATACTGCGATCGAACGCTCTCTATCTAAATTAATTTTTATTGCCGCTATACGCACACTATGACACTGTAACACGGCCACAGAAGAGAAAGCCCCTTTTCTCCACAACAGAGCTACTCCTCCGTACGGACGCCCGATGAGCACCCCCTCGGAGGTGTCAACAGCAGACTTTCCCGTGTAGGAGAACGCCTCGTCGATATTTCCCAACAACTGAAGATCATGTGGTAGAAGCCACGTCTCTTGGAGCGCCACAATGTCCGCTGAGCGACACATCTTTCTAATACATTCCAATGATCTTACAACTTTGAACATAAATATTTGTTTTGGTCTGGGTGTTTTCCTATGTTTGTCAAGTATGTATTTATAAAAAAAAAGTAATTATTTATGTTTATCCGTTATTTAGTATCTATAACACAAGTTTTTAATGAAACTTATCTTGGAACTGGATAATTAGTGTAGTGTCAAAAAATATTTACTTATTAATTTACCCTAACCGTCTAATAAAATTACAGCAGCACAGTGTAATGCAGTACAAAATAATAGAAATCCCCCATGAGACCCTCCGGCGGATTATAACGGGGCGTGATTATACAAGCCGGCTGCACTTCCATCCCGCAATTAGTACGCGCCGCGTCACAATTAATATGCCAGTTAATGTCGCATGTTAGGTCTTACCGGGGTTGCAGTATTAATGTCAAAGCTACGTAATACTATGCAAATTTACGAAAGGAATTTGAAAATGTTAGGTTTTGCTTCCTCAAATTACCTGGAGTCCGAAATGGGATAATATTTTTTTTTATCATCAATTATTATTACCCTTCTTTTTTTTTTTTGATTTACGTCGGTAACACAATGCATTTACGCACTGTCTCCCGGCCAAAGGGGGGACCGAGAGAGATGTGTAGGACTCACCACCGGCAGACACGACCGCCAGCAGTAATACCCACTAAAAATCTCCCGACGACGCCCGCCGCTTGTTGAGAAAGAGGCGAGGCGCCAGTACCTGGGTTAAAAGTAAAAGTAAAAAGTTCTTTATTTCATAAACTATTACATAGCACTTGAAAACGTCGAAACAAAATATACATGAAAAAAAAAAATTTATATCAACCCTGAAATCACGAAGCTTAGATTCACTTACATGCAAATAAATAAAAATTAGGTGTAAGTGAATCTAAGTGCCAGTTCCGAGCCTCCGCTCTGTGAGAAGAACTGACAAGAAACTCACAGGCTATGCTCTTTTAAATTATTTTTATTACATGACACACACAGTGTAAATTTGATGATACTGAAAGGGTCCCCCGAAGCTGTAACCAATAAAGTAGCACTAAGGGAACCTTCCATCACAGTCAAGTAAGTATGTATTGTGAAACTGAGCTGAGCCTGTACAATAAGGGATGGTCACGACAATGATCTGGTTGACTTTTTAATCTTATATACACATACAAGTTGAAAATGTTAAGCCCAAGCTTGTTTATCCGATAAATAATCATTAACAGCATAATACCCCTTTTGAAGAAACTGCTTTTTAACTACAGTTTTAAAAGTTGCCAATGGTAGATCAATTATTTCCTGCGGAATTTTATTAAAAAATCTGATACTATTTCCCAAAAATTAATTTTTTGTTTTGTGAAGTCGACAATTTGGCAGAGAGAGCTTATTTCTATTCCTAGTATTAAAATTATGTACTTTTGAATTTTTATCAAATGTATTAATGTTTTTGCGAACATACATTATATTATCAAATATATACTGAGATGCAACCGTTAATATGTTAATTCTTTTAAACATCTCTCTAAGAGAATCTCTGGACTTAAGATTATAGATAGCTCTTATGGCGCGCTTTTGTAGTACAAATATATTATATATGTCCGCAGCAGATCCCCACAATAACATACCATATGACATAATGCTATGAAAATAGCTAAAATAAACTAATCTAGCTGTTTCTTCGTCTGTTATAAGTCTTATCTTTTTGATGGCATAGCATGCTGAGCTAAGCCTTCCGGACAAATCCATTACATGGGGGTTCCACTGCAATTTAAAATCAATATTGATGCCCAAGAACTTTGTGTCATTTAATAACTCGATATTCTTGCCATTTAATAACTCGATATTCTTGCCATTCATTTTCAAGTTAGTTGAGACTTTTGTAACATTAGGCAATGAGAACTTTATACATTTAGTTTTACTTGCGTTAAGAGATAGATTGTTAACCGTAAACCAATGTAAAACCTTCGCAAGAGCATTATTTATCACGTCAGAATGATCCTTGCCTCTGTTCACTTTAAATATCAGAGATGTATCGTCAGCAAACAAAACTGTTTCGCACAGATCTCTAGTATAGAAAGGTAGATCGTTAATATAAATTAGAAACAATAAAGGGCCTAAAATCGAACCTTGTGGAACTCCCATAAGCAATGGCGCGCCAGAAGACTCGACTCTATTAATAACTACTTTTTGAGTTCTGTCACTCAAGTAAGATTTAATTAATTTTAAAGAATTACTATTAGCACCATAATATGTCAATTTAGCTAACAAAGTAGGATGGTCAACGCAATCGAATGCCTTCGAAAGATCACAAAATACTCCAATCGCATCCTGCCTGTCCTCCCAGGCGTCAAATATATGCTTCATTAGGGCTACACCAGCATCTGTAGTGGATTTACTCTTAGTGAAACCATACTGCTGAGAATGAAATAAGGAATTCAGAGAGAAATGACAAAGTAATTGATTAAAAATAACTTTTTCAAATATTTTACTAAGAGCTGGGAGTACTGATATTGGTCTATAGTTAGTAGGATCAGACTTCTCACCAGCTTTAAAAAGAGGTATTACTTTACTGTATTTCATTAAACTTGGAAATGAACCATCATCAATACATTGATTAAAAATGACTGCCAACTGAGGAGCAATAATATTAATGATAGATTTAATAATGTTGGTTGAGATTCCCCATAAATCCTCAGTTAATTTTAAATTTATTGTATTAAAAGTATTAACTATTGTAGAGCCATCAATATGTCTAAAACTAAATAATTCACTACAAAGAGGTACATTGTCTTCAAGAAGAAAGACTGCACGCTGAGTAGAGGAGTCAAGTGCTTGAGTTGTCTCTAATGGTATATTCACAAAGAATTTCCGAAATGCGTTGGCCACCTCTTCTTCTTCTACAATATCTTTATCATCGACTTTAAGAGTTATCATGCTATGATTATTCTTGTATTTTCCAGATTCTTGGTTTATGACATTCCATGTAGCTTTAATTTTATTTTTGGAATTCATAATTTTATTTTTAAGATGCATTGACTTAGCAGTGGTGCAAACAAGTTTGAACAATTTTGAATAATTTCTAACATATTGAATAAAATTTGAATCTGTTGAAGTACTTTTTTCTCTATATAAATCAAAAAGTTTCTTCCTACTTTTATAAATTCCGGGAGTAGCCCAATCACAAAACTTCCTTTTGTTTGAAATTTCCACACTTTTCAGCTTAAAGTTATTCTTAAATTCTTGTTGTACAATTCCGAACAATTTATCATAATTTATAGCGGAATTGTTTTCTAAAGTGGTAAGCTTTTCGTTGACATTGCTTTGAAATTTCAAAACCAGATTCTTTGTTATTGGTCTAATTAATATTTTTTTAGTTACATTTTGAAAATTATATTCAAAACTAATAATCTGTCCACTGTGGTCGGAAGTTACGCCATACTCAATTGATTTATGTATAATAGTAAAATTACAAAAAATATTGTCTAAGCATGTTGAAGACGTAGGCGTAATTCTAGTGGGTTCAAGAAAAGAATTAAGTAAATTAAAAGACTTGAACAAATTCAAAAACCTAACTGATATTGAGGAAGATTCCAAAATATTAACATTAAAGTCACCACATACTATAACTTTTTTATTACTTTTGCATAAGGTTGCTAAAACATCCTCCATTGCAGTTTCAAACTGTTGATAATTGCCACTAGGCGGTCTATAAACACATAAAACAATAAAATGGTTAAGCTCTGTACAAGACAATTCTAAAACACGTTCAACTGAAGATGTTTCAACATCCCTACGAGCCCTATTGTTTAAACTATTATGTACTAAAATAAGTGATCCACCTCTTATAGATTGTTTCCTGTGAAATGCACTAGCTACTTTATAATTTTGTAGTCCCAGTAGAGACTCATTAACATTTAGCCAATGCTCAGTTATACACATTACATGGATATTTAATGACTCTAATAACAAACTTAATTCTAGATCTTTGCCTGAAATGCCTTGAACATTCTGATGAAATAAATTTAAGAGCGGCTTTTCATTGGTCAATCTATTGCAAGAGAACTCCTCTATTGTCTTATGAGTAAATTTAAATTATTTGGAATTGATTCCAAGTTTAAATTATTAATAATGTTCTGCTCAATAAAAGCAGGTTTCACAGCCAAGTTTTTGGCTAAGTTAAAAAAGTAATAATATAGCGTAGAAGCTAATCGTTTTTTAATATATTTAGGTATGTAATAATTACCATTTGTCAAATAGAAATTAATACCTAAGTTATTTATATCAATAACATGAAATTTGTTATTGTAATAAAATGTCAAACTATCAATTGATAGATTTAAATTATATCTAACATAATTTTCTTTTTGAGATAAGCTCTTACAAAAAGGAAAAGAAAAGATAACTATTTTATTACAAGTGACCATAGACAATTTTTCTATATAGTAGGCAACAGTTTGTTTTGTGACTGTACCCCTATTAGCTATACAAATTATGACATTGGTATCCTTTGAAAATTGACTATTGATTATCTTTTCCATAATTACTTTAAATGAAGCCCCTGGCATACAATTGTTTGTTATATGTGATCCGGACTTGTTATAAAATAACTGACCAATGTCCTTTCCAGCTTCATCAGAAAACATTACATACTTTTGTGTATAGGCATAGCTTGAATTGACATTATTTAATTTTATTTCCGTGCTATAATTTTTTTTAAAATCTATATTAGTTGGCTTAATATTAGTTACCGCTAAATCACTGAAGGTGCAAACATGTTCTTGAATTGTTTTTTGAGCAAAGTTATAATTTTCTGTAATAGTATCAAGAGAGGCTTGCAAATGCAAAATGTCAGACTGTAATTGTTTAATATCCCTTTCATGACTAGTTCTACTAATGTTTAACTTCTTCGCATATATTTCAATAGTGTCTAACAGGTCTAATCTTTCTTTCTTCCAAGCGACATTTTTCTTAAAACAGTTACTGTTTTTAACCATTCTCTCAGTTTTTCTTATAAATTTATTAACATTAATATACTTTTTAATTTTATTATGACTAAGGTGCCTTAAATTTATTACATTTTTATTGTCAGGTAATGAAGCAAGTTCCTCAAATAAACTATTGGAATGCCTAACCTCTTCATGCGCTCGCTCCTTGGACATCTTTCTAATTGTGTTATTAGCTTCACATATTTCAACTTCTAGGTCATTTATGCTCATATTATGGTTGCAGCTCTGACACCCCGCCCGCGGCCAACGTCCCCCGGACCAAAACCGGGAGGACCTCCTCAGAGAGGCGCAGTGGACGCGCCCCTCCTACCTCCCCCTGCGACCATAGCGTGTGTGGCCGACTTCTCGGAGGGTCCATGGTTAGACAGCAGGGGCCCCCTGCACCCGCTGCCTAAGACCCTCCCGGCGCTGCTTGACGGGCCCTCTTGGCCCGTCCGCTGCGCCCTCCACAGGTCCCTCTTAGTTTCCCCCCCGGTAGTCAGTACTAAGGGCACCCAGAGTAATTATTATTACCCTAGCATAACCCCGGTTGCTCCAGGCTGAAGCTTAGAGCCCAGAGTCTACTTTTGCTATTTATCACATAGAGCTAAAAAAACTGACTATAATTATGTATAGTTTTTGTCTCGATCTTAGTTTTTAAGATCTGTTGTTAAATATAATGCAATTAAACGATGGAGTACTGAGTAATCCATCTGTAGACAGAAGTGCATAACCAAATGTGTAATTTTAATTTACGTGTTGTTGGTATTGGAGCTTACAGGATAATTAAAACTGAGTTGGCAAGGCGTGTGACAGCTACAAGCGTTGGATAATTAAATTATTGAGCATGCTATATGCTGTTCAGTCGTACAGTCAGCATCAAATAGTTGGGAGCACACAAAGCAGCATATATATCGGAACACGCCTTTATGTTCTTGATAATAGAGATGTGTGTCGATTTTGATGGCATTTTGGATGTTACCTACTATATGACGCTGATTATGTATGCAACGGCTATGTACAACGCCTATGTACGTTCACGTTACGTGACGTGTGGTGGATGTTTGGAATAATTTATTATTGTCATCCTAGATCAGATCACTTTTGATATTACTCTATATATTACGTTATAGTCACTTTTGACGACCGAAATGGCGTGGATGTCAGTAGGTATATCTGCACCTCACTCGAGAGGTCGTGGATTCGATTCCCACACCGGACAAATCTTTGTGTGCATGAACATAAATTTTTGTTCCGGTCTGGGTGTTCTCCTATGTATTTCAAATATATATTTACAAAAAAAAATATTTATATATGTTTATCCGTTATTTAGTATCCATAACACAAGTTCTTAATGATACTTATCTTGGAACTAAATAATTGGTGTGATTGTAAGAGAAAATTTATTTCCTATATTTTTTTTTTCTTCTTTTATAAAATTCAGGGTACTTATTGATAAATTTTAGTAAGCAGAACCACGGGCGAAAGCAAGCTTTAAAAAGACAATTCTAACTTCCAATCATATGGGCAGGCTATTCCAATCAACCAACCAATAAGCTGACATAATACCAATCAAGGATCTCCGTCCAATTCTACTAACTACGCTTGCCAATCGACATAGGACAAGCAAGTCGAGAAATATTGATCGGAGGTCCTGAGTTCGATTCCCACACAAAACAAATCTTTGGGTGCATGAACTTGAATATTTTTTCTAATCTGGTAGTTTTCGTAGATTACGCATGCATAAAAAAAGTACTTATATATGTTTATCCGTTAGTTAGTAAATATCTAATCCTGAGCGTATTTTTAAGAATAAGTTTTCAAAATTATTCATTTAAGAACATTATTGGTAATTATTACGTAAATGTAATTACTATTGTTTTCTTAGTTATCGTATTGTATTTTGTTTTCATTATTATTTTTTACTCTGTCATTTGTCATTCATCATTATTGTCAACATAAATGTATTCTACCATGTTAAGTTTCTGCCTTTTGTGTGACTGTTGCACACGAAAGTTATAAGGTCCACGGAAGACCAGCGCTGTTGTGGCCCTCCACTACAGCACATGCTGAGTGGAGTCCTTTTTAGGCATACTATATGTAAACTTATGTGTTAAAATTGTTTACTGATTTGAATTCTGTTTTTTGTTTATATGTATTTATGTCTAAATAAATTTTATTTCATTTCATAAGATATTATATCTATAGAGGAATATCTTTTAACTTTTAATAGCGTGTGTTATTAATTAACAATAAAATTATATGTTGATGGTGTCCCTTTTTTCAAAAAATGACACAAGATCTTAATTATCCATATTTTATGTCGGAACTAAATAATTTTGACGTTTTCAAGTACTATGTAATAGTTTATAAAATAAAAAGTATTTTGACTTTGACTTTGACTTTTGGTGTGATTGTTAAAACATATTTATTTATTTATGTATATGTTATTTAGTATGAGTGTTTGCTATGTATAATAAGTATGTATTTACACAAAATATCGAAATGTGGGCCAAAGCTAAAACCTCTCGCCAGTAACACGATACATCTAAAAATATTTGGATTAAAAGTGAGTATTCTCACAACTGTTAAAATCCTATTTATATAGAGATTCTACTAACATCTAAAGAGCCCAAGCCAACCTTACCAGTGGTGCACCTGCCAATTAACTGACGAGGCTCTGGCGAACATAAAATTTTCCGGTAAGCGGCAATAGGCTCGCCACCTATTACGTGGGACCAACAATATAACTGGCGTAATGTGGGCGTATAATATGCCCCTGCCTACCCCTTCGGCGAAACAGGCGTGATATTGTGTGTGTGTGTGTGTCTAACAAAATCCCAATGTTTATCCCAGTGTGATTTTGTGTTTGCAGTCAAACCTATTGATAGGTTTCGCGAGACCATTGATATTATTTGTATAGATTGATAGACATATATACACATACACACATGCACAAGCGTGCGCGGGCACACTCACACTAGTACCCATATAAACTGATTCGCACTGGGAGAGGTGTCCCATCTAATAGAAAATATATGAGTGTATAGAATAAGAAACAGCGGCGTCTGCAGACACAGGCTCTTCAGCTTAGATGGAGACTCCATCCACTTAGTATTTAAGTTAAACTATTTTATTTTAGTAGGGCCTTATAAAGTAAGGACTTTAAAACCAATGCATATGATGAACACGAACACAAAAACGCTCGATATTAAATGCCACACAAACGGTCACCCACCCAAGGACTGACCTCTGTGAATACTACTTAACATACTCATGTTAAGTAGTATTCAGTAGATCACTCGATCGCTTCTGACTATTTAGTACCGTCAAACTACGAAGGTTTCTAAATAAATGTTTGGTTAATATTATCTTAAACATAACTATTAAATAAAAAGACAAAGCAATTGTTTTTAATTCTCTTAAATAACAGAAGACTTACCGTAAACAATAAAACTACTTAATTTATTTTTCTTTTTCTAAATATTAATAAGTTCATAAAACACTAACTGTTGGAACTAAATAAATGGTGTAATTTGTTTTTCATTTTCAGCTAGAACCGGTTTGAACGACAGCAATATTTAGGAGAATTGACTCCTGAACCATGTTTGTGGTAATCGAATAATCATCTGGAACATTATTAATTATAAGGTTTGATAACCAATCACATTGTGGCCGAGTTCCGGCGATTAGGCTGGACTTAGGATAATTGGTTCCAACATTCGATTCTCAATTGATGCGTTTGCAGCTTCGCGATATTAAGTCAGAAACGATTTCTGAAATAAAGTGGAGTTCACAAAGGTCAGTCCTGAGATCCCCCGACTGGTCTCCACTTTGATGTAGTGGGGGGGCTGAATATCCCCTGGTAGTGCGGAAGAACCGCTAGGAAAGTACCCTTGTAGCGATTACCAGAGGGAAAACTAAGAGGGACCTGTGGAGGACTGGCCAGGAGGGTCTTAGGCAGCGGGGGTAGGGGGCCCCTGCTGTCTAACCATATGTCTGTAACGTGTATAACGTATGTACAAACACAGCAAAGTATCATCATCATCAAATCCTATTATCCCGGTTGCCCTAGACTTATCTTATCTTATAGCGGGGGCAACAGACTAACCGTGGCGCACTTTGACCCTTAGAGTAGACTAGACTTAAGCTTAGGGCCCAGGGTCTGCTCACTGGTTGAGAAAGGCGCCGAGGCGGCGGTTTAATTATTTACGCAAAAAATTACTTAGTCATAAAAGAAATAAACAACACAAAACAAAATACAATGGAATTACTACATCTACAAATTAAAATGCCTAAAAATTTAATAAATATTTTGGCTATTTACCGCCCACCGAATACAAACAAGTTATATTTTATAAGAGAATTAGAGTTAATACTTCGGCATCTACCGGAGAAACAAGAACTTGTCATCACTGGAGACATGAATATAGACTTATTGGATTGCAGTAATACAACGGAACAATACAAAAATATGATGAGTGGAGTTGGGCTTCAAAGTGTTATTAACGAGTATACAAGGGAAGAGGTAGTGGGGGGGCAGCTCACTGCGTCATGCATCGACCATGTGTGGGTGCGCAGCGCTTTGTGCGCCCGCGCTCACATGCTCACTTGCAAAATATCTGACCACTACCTGGTGGGAGTTGGCCTTGACCGCGCCGGTAATGAAAACAACAATAATATATCAGCGTGTGATAACGGTAAATTAATTTTTAATAATAAGATGGTACGGGAGAAATTAACTCAGGTGGATTGGAAGTCATTAAGTAAATTCAACTGCCCAAATTTATTATACAATGAGCTATGTACTGTTTTAAATAAAATTTATGGCGAGTCTAAGGTGTACGTGCAGTGTAGCAATAAACGAGAAACTCAGCCATGGGTCAATGTAATGTTAAAAAGTATGATGGAACAGCGAGATTTTTTGTTTAGGAAATGGAAAGCTAATCCTAAAAATAACAACTACAGGCTTGATTATACACGGCACAGAAATAGAACGAATAAGTTAATTAATACTGCTAAAACGAAACATAGACATAATGAAATTTTAAACTGCAAAGGGGATATTAGAAAAATATGGGCAAAAATTAATGCGTGGCTAGGAAATTCTAAATTGAATATTGATTCAGTTATTTTAAAATATTTAGGTAAATCAGGGTCTTTGGACGAAATTTGTACAGGGTTTGCTAAAACTTTTACGGGGGAAATTGATAAGATTAAGCACAAGTGCAGTGTGTGCAGTGAAGAGTTATTTTTGTCTAGAGAACAATTTGTAAAGGTGTCCAACAAGTCATTTTATTTTCAAAATGCTACTGATGGCCAAGTTGAAAAAATTATAGAACTATTAAGCACAAAAAAGTCTCCCGGCTTAGACGGTATAAGAGTCCAAGACATTAAGTTTATAAAAAAAGAGATAAGTCCGGTATTAGCGAAATTCATAAACATGTGTATGAAACAAGGTCAGTATCCGGAGGAGCTAAAGAAGTCAATTATACGTCCACTTTTTAAACAAGGAAATCATTTAGATTTCTCTAATTATAGGCCTATAGCAATATTGTCTGTCATAAATAAGATAGTAGAAAAAGTTATCACACGAAAAATCAGTAAATTTTTAGAGAGTAATTCAATTTTGACAGATATTCAGCACGGATTTAGGCCTGCGCGTAGTGCATCCTCTGCTTTGAGCCAATTTACTGATGATATAAATGACCATCTCGATAATAGAAATTATGTAATAGCGTTATATATAGATTTTAAAAAAGCATTCGACACGCTGGACCATGAAATCCTCCTAAACGCGTTGCGTGAGTGTGGCATCAGTGGTCCAGTGAACAGCTGGTTTAGAAGCTACTTAAGTAACCGTACTCTGCGGACTAAAGTGAGCGAGGTATGTGGAGAAGAAGCGCGGGTGATGTACGGAGTGCCGACCGGCTCAGTGTGCGGCCCTCTCGGGTACATCGTGCACGTGAACAGCATGCCTAACGTGGTGCAACATTGCGGGATATACATGTACGCGGACGACACGTGCATGGTGTGCGCCGGGAGAGATCCGAATGAAATACGCGAAAAGATGCAAACCGATCTAGACAATGTTATTAAATGGTCCCACGACAATGGGATCATTATTAACATGCAAAAAACTAAATGTATGATGTTGCACTCGCCGTATTTAAAAAAGCCTATTGAGCCGATTCGTATCCTCGGTCACTCTTTCGATTGTCTCCATAAAAAAACTCAAATTTGTAATTGTAACGAAATAGAATTCACTAACAAGTATAAATATTTAGGACTAACAGTAGATAAGAATTTTAGCTGGAATAAGCATATTGATATTATATGTAATAAATTGAGAAGTATTTTATGTAAATTTAAGAATTTAAACCGGTTTGTGAGTAGAAAGATAATGTTTATGTTGTATCACTCCCTAGTGGATGCTGTGATTGGCTACGGGTTGAGTGCATATGGAAGGACATTTCAGACTTACTTAGACAGAATTTTTGACTTACAAGTCAGATTTCTAAAAATACTCGTAGATAAGCCTACTAAAAAGAGCTGTAACGGCGATTATAAGTTGTTGTTTGAGAAATGTAATTATTACCAGTGCATGAAAAGGTTCGGTACCTCATGGCTGTGGAACGATTTAAGTGTCATAAATATAAAATAAATAAGAAACATAACAAAAAACTAAGACAGACTTCTCATAAAATTTTTATTGAACCAAGCGCTTGTAATTATTACGGCCGAAGAACCAGAAAATACTTAATTCCTAGGATTTATAATAGTATGTTTGATGAAAATATGTGCAAAAGTAAAATAATGTTTAAAAATATACTTAAAAAATATTTGCTACAGAATTTTATGTCGCAAAAAGATGTTCCGAAATGAATTGTTTAGCTATATATAAGTTTAAGTACCTATTAATTAATGTTTTTGTTTAAAATGTATACCTAGAAATTGAGAGCGTACGTCGCCAACAAACTGTCATGCAGTTTGGCGATAACAATACTTAAGTTTTATATATGTACTATGTTATTATGAGAAATAAATGAAAAAAAAAAAAAAAAAAAAAAAAACCAGATTTGACCAAATATTAGTTATTACATGGAGCAACTGCCATCTGACCTCTGCAACCCATAGGGAAACATCATTCTATGGTTAAACCAGCCTGTCAGTCTGTTAGAAGGCACTGACTTCCTAATAAAGACTGCCATAGATGTTCATGACAGCCGGGACCAACAGCTTACGTACTTTCCGAGGCACGAAGCAAGCGATAATTACGCACATAACTTCGAGAATTCATAAGTGCGGTTTGAGTAAAGTAAAAGTAAAAAGTTCTTTATTTCATAAACTATTACATAGCACTTGAAAACGTCAAAACAAAAAATATATTAAAAAAAAACTAAATATTACTTACTACACTGAAATCACGAAGCTTAGATTCACTTACATGAAAATAAATAAAAATTAGGTGTAAATGAATCTAAATCTCAGTTCCGAGCCCACGCTCTGTTAGTAAAACTGGCAAGAAACTCACAGGCTTTGCTTTTTTAAATTATCAATCAATTGTAATAATACAAAACACACAGTGAATATTTGAAGATAGAGAGAGTTTGAGAGTTTGAACCCGAGACCCTCTAAATTTAAAGGCAAGCACTGAGCTATCGCCGCTTTTAAACACAGCAAAGTATGCAAAGTATAAATGGAATTGTGAGGCAACAAGTTGTCGTCTATATTGCAGGATCTCGCAAGCAGCATTGAGATTCCAATAACATGAATAACACAGCGCTTAAATAAATTACAAGCACTGACAACATCCCAGATTTACTTTCAGCAAAATGTTACACGGGCGTGAGACGCGGCGCATTATATAGCGTAGAGGATACAATTTTTTTTTTAATTTTTGTTTTTGATTTTAGTTTTCTTTTTTAATTTTAGATAAAGTTCTTAGTAAGTTAGTGAGAAAGAGAAAAGAGCGCTTTTCGCCTTTAAACGAAATGTTTGGCGAGAATATTAGTTATAAGAACAAAATTTATTTTTTAAGTTGTACTTTTTGTTAAAATAAATATAATTTCTCAGACAATATCATGTTTGGGAGTTGAAGTAATATTTTACAATTAGAATTAATTCGACGTCTGCCACCAGTGTTGCCAACTCTAAACAACTAAAAAACACCAGAGGGCCTACTCTAATTCAACGAAAACGAAACTTCGTTATACCTATCTTTGTCACTCCCTAGGGTATATCATTATCGAGTGAAAGGGATGGATATAACGAAATTTCGTTTTCTTTGAATTAGAGTAGGCCCTCAGACCTCCAATAAAAAACCGGAGAAAGCAGTAGATACAGTAAAAAAGCCTGATTTCAAACTTTCCTCATTATAATTAGAACAATATCCAATATTTTTTACATTCATTCTCAAATTCCTTCTCTACAGTATTTTTATGCTCATTTCCGTTTTTAAAATCATACATATTTATGTCAAATTACTTCATTTGCCTTTTTGTGACTCGAAATCAGCAGCAATCGGTTTTCAGATTTAGTGTGTATACTCTTTTAAAAGTAAGTTTGTAGTCAATAGTCTGTTGCGTAATTTGTTTTTACATGCATTTTAACTATTACGTAGTTGTTGTCAAAAATAGTTACAGAGTAATTAATAGGTGGCGCTGAACGCTAATTGAAAAACAGTAAAAATTAGGATTAAAACAGCAAGTAGCGACATGTGAAAACAACAAATCTACTGTTAAAAAAGTAGGGTTGGCAACACTGTCTGCCACCGCCAATAGGCACTGGGTTCGCTGGCAGAATTATGACTTGGAACCCTATTACCTTGGTTTCGAATAAAGCCGCTTTTATAAAACTATTATTTTAAGCATTTAAATACATATTTTTTTGTTTGGTAATTGTTGCATGTTATGGAAGAGTGGCTTCTTTTGGAACAGGTGTCTTATTACTTAAAAAAAAAAAAAAAATTATTGCTTTAAAGGAATACATTAACATGACAAAATATAAATTTAAAAATAGTCATAATCCTAAAAGCAACTGGAGTAAGCTCAGCTTATGCTGCACAGAGTAGGCTACTCTACGCAGCGCTGGTTTTCAGCCCCCCCGTTTCATTAGGTTCGCAACATAGTAGTAAACACGTAGAAAAACAGAAATTACAAGTTAACACTTCAGCAAAAACGAAAAGTAACGCCAAAATTAAACTGCAAATAAAAACAAAAACAAACCACAGAATAGAAACAAAAATAAGGATAATAATAATAAATTTCACTTTTCTTAATTTAACAAACAATGATATAAAAATTTAGATGAGTATATGCATGTGTGTGTGTACGTGTGTGTGTGTGTGTGCGTGTGCGTGTGTGTGTGTCTGTGTCTGGGTGCGTGCGTGTGTGGGTGTGTGCGCGTGTTTGTAAGTATGTGAGAGATTTCAGGTATTAAATTATATTAGACATGTAGGATTATTGTAGTTTTAAAAATAGTTTTTTATTTTGAGTTCCTTTACATAGGAGAACATTACGTTCTCAGCAGCAAGTTGCCGATTGATTAAGGCGAATTTGTAACGAGTCTTGAACAAAAGTGAGCTTATATTCTCTCTTAGTGTAAGGAAAAAGAAGGAGTCAACCTTGATTCTTTTAAATTATTATCAATTTTAGTTTGTATTTATTCCGAAGCACTTGGAGACAACACTTACATCTAGAAGTGCTAGTTAAGTAGAGCGGCAGCCATTTTTTGACGAAATTTATCCCGTACTATTATTTAGTTTACAACAGACTATTAGTTTTGCCTGGTAGAGATACGTAAAACAAAAAAAAAGGACCTGGTAGGATCCCTATGTTTCCATTATCGCCCAAAATCATTCACACGCAAACAAAATCGCTGTCTTCAAGCCCCAGCTTCGCCCCTCTAATCTTACTCAAGCTCGATAAGTAATTATTTCAGACAAGCAAAGTTGGCACGAGTTACGAGATGTCTCACATGTTATAATTACAACATTTTGCTAGTTTTGGAGATCCGCCGTGTTCGTGATTATAGAACATCGTCGTTAAAGGCCCCTCTGTGTACGTACATGTCCCAATTAGGTAACTTAGATGCTGGATTAACTTTTATTGCGATATTTATTACTAAAACATGATATATTATTTACTAAAGCGTTAATACATTGTGATGGACAAAATATATCTTTCGATTTATTATTAAAAATCGAGAATCAATTTAACACGACACGTGTTTTGCCCTTACACA
The DNA here is from genome assembly GCA_949126915.1 of Musotima nitidalis. Classification (NCBI taxonomy): domain Eukaryota; kingdom Metazoa; phylum Arthropoda; class Insecta; order Lepidoptera; family Crambidae; genus Musotima; species Musotima nitidalis. Next base: position 12,640,995 of record OX421439.1, read on the forward strand.
GGGCATCTTCAGGTAAGATAGGGGCCTCAGAACAACGATGGCTTCACGAACAACGCGTAAACGAGAAGCGTTGGTATATAGTAAGGCATGTTAATAGGTGGCTTGGTTAATGCTGCTTACCAGGAAATTTTACGTTCGCAATAGCCTGGTCCGTTGGTCGGCAGCTCCAACACTTGCGGTGAGATTGGCTTGGGCTCCTAAGATGATGGTATAATCCCTGTACAACCATATAAAAAAAACATACTTGTTACATATCGAATGTTTTACAGCTATTCTTTAAAACTTATTTACTTACTTATTTAAAACTTTCGTCACTAAAATAATTGAAACGTTGGAAGATAATATCACGGGATTTTTATTCATGTTCATGTATATAAAGATTAGGTCTGTGTGGAAATCGAACCCACTACCTTAGGAGCGGAATGCAGATATACTGACCACCATGCAATATTTATCGTCAAGTTCAACAACTTAAGCACGTGCCTATTTAAGGTTTTGTGAGATTGCTAAAATTTGGCTTATTTAATTTGATTGTTCTTTGTCTTCTGTTCGATCTGTTTCTTGGGTGTATAGGGATCCTACAATGACCTATGCCAACCTCACCTGCAAGTGGTGCACCTGCCGATCAACGGAAGAGGTTCTGGCGAACATAACAGGGCCCGGTAAGCGGCAATAGGCTCGCCACCTATTACGTGGGACCAACTGTATCATTGGCGAAGTGTGGGTGTTTAATATGCCTCTGCCTACCCCTTCGGGGAAACTGGCGTGAATGTATGTATGTTTGTTTGTCATCTTGTATGAAAAAAACATGATAAAAATAGACATAAATCTACCACATGCCACTTCATATAACACATGAGAACATGTGGTTAGAAATAAAATAATTCGTTTCGTTTAATAGTAATAATTAAAAGTATTATTGGTGTATCATACAATTTAAAATTCAAACTATAAACAATACACATATTTATATGATGCACCAAAATGATCCATCTCAGCATATGTGCTAATCCAATGTTCGGGCGCTGATTTTCAGCTGGGCCATTTTCTTGTCCGTTCTTTTACGATCAAGCTCCCGCCCGCAGTGAATGGGCGCTTGAGCCAAACTTGAATAAATGATTTTGATTTCAAAATGCAACATAGACAACTCCCAACCTTATCCCCAGTCGTAAACAGAACTACCTCCCTAGTATAATTAACGAGGACGTAAAGTCTAAAATTGCATATTGCAACTTTGATAACATCCGGAATGGAATTGGCCGCTCCCATGAGTAATCATTGCGTAGTGTGAAATTAGCCACATAATGCGGCGGTGCGGGCGAACTATCAACTATATTCAAGTAATTAATTGTTCATAGTTAAATTGCGTCGTTAGTTTGGACAATGGGAGTTGTTGCGTGAGAGTGTGGATTAGTTTGTGTTATTTTTAGTAGGATGCATAGCAGTTTATATATTTAAAAAAAATATATATAAATGTTGATGACCGATATGGCATGAAAGTATACTTGCATTTCGCTCCTGAGGTCGTGGGTTCGATTCCAACACAGGTCAAATCTTTATGTGCATGGACATGAACATGTGTTCTGGTCTGAGTGTTTCTTATGTATATAATCTTATGCATTTATTTTTTAGTATCCATAACGCAAGTTCTAAATGATTCTTGTTTTGGAACTAAATACCTAATTGATGTGATAAAAACTTAACTAGTAAAAAAATAAACATTCACATATCTTTATACTATATTTAGTATCCGTAACACAAGTTCTTAATAATACTTATCTTGAAATCAAATAATTGTAAGAAAGTATTTATTTATTTTTATTAATTACTCATTTGTCCAGATCAGTCTCGAGATCGAGCGGCGATAACCCAGTGGCGAGACCACTTGCCTTTAATTCAGAGGGCCTCGGGTTCAAACCCTGGTGGCGCACTTCTGACTTTTCTAAGTTATGTGCGTAATTATCGCTTGCTGCGTGCCTCGGTAAGCACGTTAAGCCGTTGATCCCGGCTGTCATGAACATCTATAGCAGTCGTTATTACGAAGTCAGTGCCTTCTAATCGACTTACAGCTGGTTTAACCATAGAATCAAATCTTGGTTGCAGAGGTCAGACGACAGTCGCTCCACGTAATAACTGAAATTTTGTCAAACCTGGTTTAACCAGTGAGCAGACCCTGGGCCCTAAGCTTAAGTCTAGGGCAACTGGGATAATGCCAAGATATGATGATGACTTGTTCGTCCAGATTAGTCTTTCCCAAAGTGGGTGATAACGCCCCCTTGTAGGCGCTGCAGGTCTCAAGGGGTGCGGTAAGAGACCCAGATAGAAAATAGGGGCGTTTTGTAGAGGCCTAGGGGGTGATTTGTAATTTTATTTAGCAAGTAGTCCTCTTAAAAAAATATTTATTCTCAAAGTGGGCAGTAGACAAAATAAGTTTGGAAACCACTGGTCTAGATCAAAACAAAAGAAAACAGTAAACAATGAAACAAGAATACAATCTTTCGCTATAGAGAACATCATTTATATGTAAGTACAGATAATGGATTTGGCAAAATGAAACTAGTCAGCTGTACACCACAGCCGTCGGTCCAGTGGCTCCAATACTGAAGTAAGGATCAGCAATGAAGTGTATGATCAACAACGAAATATGGACCAGAAACAGTAGATTTGATAAACAATTAATAAATAAAAAATTTAATAGTGATAATTTAATTTAAAAAAATAAAGCGAATAAACGGAATAATAATAACCACTCCCAGGCGTGCGGTATCCATCGGGAAAACAACTTTTTTACACCTAATTGTTCATGCAAGATAATTTATATTTGACTCATGCCAACGACTCAAGTTGTCTGAATTCCGCGTATGTTACATGTCGATCTTCCTAAATCAGCTTACGCACAGCATCAACGTTTTCTTGGGTGACTGCAGTTTTTGAAAGACCTTGACGGAGATCGTCACTGAGCTTGAAATTCAGCAAACCAGCGATAAATTGTGGTTTTGGATGGGGCTTCATCACAAAATGCAGAAATCATCCGGTCCTTACACTGTTTTTGTGTTTAACCACTTCGTAAGTCTTGATAAATTATCGTTCTTAAATTTTCTCGAGTCATTTTCTTTTTTCAACGACTCAACAAGTTTGACAAGACCGAGATTCTTTTTTTAAATAAATAATGGTATTCGATATTTAAAACCAAGTAGTCTTTAATTAAACAGATTTTAATATGAGACAGGAACAGTTGAAATATTCCATTCCTGATACTTTTAGTGCGACCCTCGTATACGCCAGATTTTTTTGGTCACGTCGATGATTGATGATTGAGCACGTAAATTTTTAAGTTTGACATTCATAAGAGCTCTATTGATCCAAACTTGAAAAACTGATTTTTAGTTGGATTTTATGGTGCTAGCTATACGTAGACGTTGGTTTTTTTAGAACCATGGGTAAAGAAAGAAAGGACTCACTATTATCTTCAATCTGTCTCAGCGCTTTGTGCATCTTTGCATGCTTACTTACCTGTAACGAAATAAAAATACATTAATATGTTTATACCCATAAAGACCAGTGTTTACTATAACCTATGGAAATTCAAAAATAGCTCGTCAGTGGACATTTTCTATTCTTAGTCAATGTCAAAGTCATAACTTTTAAACTATTACATAGTACTTGAAAACGTCAAAATTAAATATAAATATAATAAAAAAACAATTGAAATATTACACTGAAATCACGAAGCTTAGATTCACTTTTATACAACAAAACAATTTAAAAACCAACAATAATTAAGTGTAAAAGAATCTAATTAATCTAATTTCAACAGTCACAGACACTTCCGATGAAAGAATTTTTTTTTAAGAAGGCGCTCTTCATAAAAGTATTTATAATAATAGTAATTAACAAAAAAATAATACATTTTGTATATGCTATGACTTCTGCACTGGGCTCGCAGACCTGTCTTGCAGCATTCAGAGAGTGAGTAATAAAAAAATATACAATTTAAATATCTAACATATTTCTAAATAATACTACATACATACAAAATATCACGCCTGTTTCCCCGAAAAGGTAGGCAGAGGCATATTATACTTCACACTTCGCCAATTATATAGTTGGTCCTACGTAATAGGTGGCGAGCCTATTGCCGTTTACCGGGCACTATTATGTTCGCCAGAGCCTCGTACGTTCTGGGCACATGGTAGCGGCAGATCTTGAAGAGTGCCGAGGGTGCTGAAGGTTCGAGGCACCGTATCCTCGAGGCGGTTGGGCCCATCTTGGAGCGATGAGTCGGCCGTCGGTGGGGGTCGATGTCCTTCCGGCTCACGCAGGTGCTTTCCGGGCACGGTTGTTTCGGGAAGTACCTGTGTGACGTCGCCGGGGGGGAATCGACCCGGTGCTGCCATCACTGTGACTGCGCAGTCACTCGTTGGTGGAGTGCCCAGCGTGGGCGGGGCCGCGGGCGACGCTTACCGCGGCCCTGGGTGGAGTCGCTCTCTCGCTGCTGACCATCATGCGAATGATGGTCGACAGCGAGACGGCGTGGGAGGCGATGGCCTCCTTCTGCGAAGTGGTGATGTCGCAGAAGGAGGCCGCGGAGCGGGAGAGGGAGCGGGATCCGCTCTCTCTCCGGCTCCGCCGTTGGCGCAGCGGGTGGGCAAGATGGGCCCGTCCAGCCGCGCCTGGGGGATCTTAGGCGGCGGGGGCAGGGGGCCCCTTCCGTCTAGCTATAGACCCTCCCAGAAGTCGGCCAGTTACGCCATGGCCGCACAAGGAGGTAGGGGGGGCGCGACACACTGCGCTTCTCTGAGGAGGTCCTCCCGGTTCTGATCCGGGGGATGTTGGCCGCGGGCGGGGTGCCAGAAGCTACAAACCCAGGCACTGGCCCTCTGCCCCTTTTTCAACAGCGGTGGGCGTCGTCGGAAGTTTTTTAGTGGGTAGGACTGCGGTGGTCGTGTTTGCAGCAGTGAGCCCCACAGTCCCCTCTCGGTCCCCCCATTGGCCGGGAGACAGTGCGTAAATAGCATTTTTTTACCGACGATAAAAAAAAGCACCACTTGCAGGTGAGGTTGGCTTGGGCTCCTTAGGTCTTGATAGGGTCCCCCTATACACCCTAAATAATACTGTTCATAAAAAAAATTCTAAAAAAACATTTCTATATTAGTAATACTCATAAATATCACTTAACGTGCCTGATTCAATGATTTTGTCTATACCTCTCGCTAGGACTAATTTAGGCAAGTGATGGATTAAAAATAAAATAAATATATATATTAAGAAAATAAACGTTTTATCTATCTATCAATTGGTGTACATACAAAAACCTGTTCCATTGTAATTTCTTAATTTAAATTTTTAGTATGTCCACTGTTGGTATATTTTTTAAGTAAATAAATAAACGTGTAATAATTTCAAAGGCACGATGCCTTTTCATCAACATACTGCAAACCATTTCACAAAATTAACCCAACAAAATTGAATATTATTACAGCAACAATGCAGTATTCATGAGCTCATCCACTAGAAACACTAACGAAAAACAAGACAATAGCAACTCCTAGCAGTAATTTATCACGGAAGTAATGCTTCGGAGCTGCGGCGTCGGCCAGTGCAACTTGTGCAATAAAAGATCGAACTTAGACGTTTAGCTGGCTGTCTGGACGGGTTTTGAACTAGTCTGATATGCTATCGTGATCTAAGGATGCTGTAGGTGATACATATACACATATATATAAAACACAAGTTCTTAATGATATTTATCTTAGAACTAAATATATATTGGTATAAGTGTCAGAAATATTTATTTATTTCGCCAATTTTATTTTTGGTGCCACGTAATAGGTGGCAAGCCTATTGCTGCTTATCCAGAACTTTCTTGGTTGCCAGAGCCAAGACCGTTGTTCAGTAGAATAGAATATAATAAATATTATAATGATGATTAAAGAAAGGAATATAATAAACTGAACCTCTAAAAAATACTTTTTTGATCATCAAAATTACTGAGTGAGCATCTAATGAGGTGATTAGGTGCTCAATCAGTAATTTTGATGCACAAAAAGGTTAGGTTAGGTTGGCAATTTATTAATTTTGAAGACACGTTAAATAACACCCTTAAAGAAAGATAACAAAGTATTAAGATTTGGTTCAACCATAGTTGAAATTTAAGAAGATGGATGAAAAGGTTAATGACCTAATAGTGTGAGTCAGGAGAGTAGCAGAAGACCTGGCCGCTTATGGGATTAAGACGTATGTTAAAACCGTAGGTATGTTGGAACTTACTGACTTTTATGTATTGAGTAATAAGTGCCCTGCTGTAACCGTATATTATTTCACTAAGCTATAACCATTTTGCACTGCCCTATACTAATTACTATAAAAAGCATATTTTATTTGTATTTTCGTAATAACTGAATATTGTACTGTATCTTATCTTATCGCCTGGGCCACAGACTGTCCGTGGCGCACTTTGACCCATATGTCGAATCTTTTGTGCATCCCCTTGCCTTTCACTCCAAATCTCCAAATATTGTACCATCATGTTTACGACAGTCCTTGCAGATTGGAGCCCATAGTCTCTTGGTTGTGGGTAGGCCACCCCCAGGAGACCCATTCGGCAAACAGCCAACGAGTCACAGGTACACAGCCGGTGTTCTATAGACTCATCTTCGTCACCACATCTACGACATAGCGGGGATTGCACTAGTCGCATCCTGTGGAGCATTTTTATTGCATTGTATGTGTGTGTATGGGCGTGGTGATTATGGGCAAAATTCCCAATTTAACGAATTCTATTGAGGAGGCTAATGTTCAGCAGTGGACTTTATATGACTGAAAAGATGATGATAAAAAAACAGTCAATGTATTGTACTTTCATTCACTTTTATGCCTTTATGATGGTCTCGATAACGTGTTGAAATTTGTACAAAAATAACTCGTCAATCAAACTAATGCGAGGAGATAGTTCCAACTGATAGATTTTTTTTCTTCACTGTAACTATTAAATAACACATATACATACATACACTCACGCCTGTCTTCCCGAAGGGGTAAGCAAAAGCATACTAGACGCCCACACTTCGCCAATTATGTAGCTGATCCAACGTAAAACTATACGTATATTCCCATAAGAGCCCATTGCCGCCTACTGGTAACTGATATGTGCGCCAGAGCCTCGTCTATTGTTCGGCAGGTACACCACTTGCAGGTGAGGTTGGCTTGGGCTCCTTAGGTCTTGGTAGGATCACTATACACCCCTATGTGCAAATAAATTATTTCTATCTATTTGTGCACTTCGGCCAATATATACAAAGTCGAAATATATTTGAACCCAACTTGCTCCCGTCATAATACTTGTTAATATCAAAAGTCCATTACAACCTGAGAGAACTTTGCAGAGCCTCGCTTCGAAGGCCCTGACGTCGTTTCTTTTCACGCTCCGTGTGCTGCCGTTAACGTAAAAACAAACAGGCTTTGCGTTCCGTTTCACGCACTGTTGGCGAAGTGCCTTTTCAGGTACTTTGCAATGTAGTAATGAGTCATGCTGATTAAATATTAAGATTTTGGAATATTTTTATTAAAATATATTTAAATTTAATCATCAGCACGAGCCTCCTCTCACATATCAAAGTGTGAAGGTATTTTTAAATTTAATACAAGTTAATTATTTTTTTTAAAACACTGATTAATGTATTTTATTTAACCTTTATTGCACATTTACAAGTATTACAAAAGGCGAACTTAATGCCATAAGGCATTCTCTGTCAGTTAACCTTAGGGTAAGCAGAAAACTTTAAAGGCTGTGCGGTAGTTAATAAACATACATAAACTAAAATATTAAAAATAAATATAAACTACACTTATCATAAACTACATAAAAATAAATATATATATAATACCAAAATGTGAAAACAAGATTTACTGTTTAAACATTATATTGCAAATCATCATAGCATCCTAGCATTATCCAGAGGCCCAGGGTCTGTTCACCGGTTTAACCAGATTTTGCTGAACTTCAGTTATTACATGAAGCGACTGCGAAACGTAATTCTTTGGTTAAACCAGCTCTCAGAGTATTAGAAAGCTGATTTACTAATAACGACTGCCATAGATGTCCATGACAGCCGGGACCAACGGCTTAACGTGAACACTGGGGAAGCGATAATTACGCACATAACTCTAAGAAGCCAGGGTTTGAACCAGTGACCCTCTGAATGTGATGGCTATAAATCTCGCTATGGTGGCTATCACTCAATTTGTTTGAAATATACAGAAATTATAATACCATTAAGCTTTTACTTTTGCGGATGAAAAATATTGACACACACACATTCACATCTGTTTCCCCGAAGGAGTAGGCAGAGGCATATTATACGCCCACACTTCTCCAATTATATACTTGGTCCCACGTAATAGGTGGCGAGCCTATTGCCGCTGACCGGGCACTGTTATGTTTGCCAGAGCTTCGTCCGTTGATCGGCAGGTGCACCACTTGCAGGTGAGGTTGGCTTGGGCTCTAAAGATGATAATAGGATGATGATGATGATGATAGACGCTTGATTAGATAATGAACTACCACATTTAACAATCGCACAATGACATATACATAAAATTGTGTATTCAAATAACACTTCATTACAGTACAACAGTAAAATAATAACCGCGCTTCCAGCAAGCCATCCAAATCGCAATAAATATGAACACAACGCAAGCCGCCAACAAACAGCTAAATGCACGCAGCAAGACAACGAGCTATACGTTACAACGTTAACAGCCTTCGAGCTGTCACACTCACCAAATTGCCTTATAATGGCGTTAGCGGAACGCGGCATAACGTTATACAACGATACAACGTTACATAATGCTATTGTTGGCGACGTAAAGCTTAGAGCGGGGTTTGGTATGCAAGTTATGCACAAAGCTATGTTATGTCAAGCTTCTGCCCGCTGTAAATGGGCGCGTTAGTTTTAAATATGACGTTAATAAGAGGTTTAATCACAATTATAACACAAGCAATACAAACAGACACTTCAATTTCATTTATTCATATGTTAGTAGATCCGTTATTATAATAATAATAATAACATCTACATCACCATGCAAAAGGCCGCTATACCGTAAAATGGGGGGAATAGGGATCCAGGGGTGAATAGGGAAAAAACCAGGAATCATTTTTGACACTGAATATTAGTTTGTAAATCGTTCCATCTTTTACCATTTTTTGAGAGATAATAGTAAATTTTTGGAACTTCTCTATGGCAACATTGAACAAGCGTGAAATTAGCTGCAAACTGTCAAAAATGTCAGTTGAAAATAGTATAAACAAGACGACGGTTTTTACAGTGTTCAAAACTTTGCTGTGTTAAAGTTATTTTGTATTAGGCGGATACGAGTGTTTGTTTTTTACGTTATTTAGTGTTTGGGCCATCATATATATATATAAGTAAGTATCAGTTATTAATTAATATTACTTATTATTTAGATTTTTACAATGGCATGATAAATTTGTATTTTTGGGGGTGAATGGGGACGTCTCAAGTATGAATCACAACGAAAGCGGGGTTGATCGGGATGATGATGGGATGAATAGGAACGACTTATATATGAATAGGTACAGCTTTATAGGGTTGTCACTAAGCAGACTCAACAATTTTTATTGTGTAATCTAGGTAGGTAATAATTACGTTTATTTCTTTATATTTTATGTCGAATTTTTTTTCATAAATTAGCAAGTATTATACTGTACTAGTAGTAGTACATATAAATCAATGATTATACTAATTAGTAATCAGAAACTAATATTATGTTCAAATGTAAGAATTACAAATATTAATAAGTAATAATGTTGAATAAATTAAATAAATAGATAATGCAAAAAAATAGGTAGGTAGCCAGAAATTATAATTTATTACACAAGTGGCAGCCCTAGGGAATTTCTCCATTGACCTTAGTTTCGTCCCGATTGACCCCAATTTCTGGGTGAATAGGGATAGGCTATATTTAAGCTTTTTTATGCATAAACTTAAATGCTAATTACATAATTTATATTTGATCACAAAGATACCATCACGACTCAATTATTACAATCGCCTTACAGCGAATTTTGTATAAAAAAACGCCTTAACTTTCTTTATGAAGTTCAGGTTTGTCCCTTTTCACCCCAATTTACATTATTAAACACATGCCGAATCGTACGTAAGTTTTTGCAGGACGATAGTGCCACTATTATTCACCCAAATGAACTCCACTTGGCTTAAGCCCGTGGTTTTCATTAGAAACCGATTTAATATTTTTTAAATATTATTTCGAGAAGGAAAATAAAGAATACACAATTATAAAAATAATAATTCTTTATTCAAACTAAATACAATCAGAACAACAAACATATACAATTAGATAATTTACATTAAAATTTTATATCTCTGCGCCTGAACTAGATAACTTAATATCTGGGCTTCAGGCAGCAGCGCTCATTCCCATTACATTTAATATCTAAGAAATTTATTAAAAAATTGAAGTAAACCCAACAAATGATACAAGCCAAACAAGAAAAAGTTAATATTAATATAATGAACAAGTATTGGCAGTCAGTTTCAGCGACTTTTCCCATTTCCCTGAGACAAAAGGAAATGATGTGTCCTCCGGCTCTCTCGCAAATGCTGAACTGTTATTTTGTGCACAAAACTATGCTGCTGTCAATTTGCTACTTCTTATTTAATACTAAAAGCAACTCACAAAAGTAGGGACCGCTAACCGAACATACTTATATTTTTAATGACGTCATGGAATCTTAATTTTAAGACCAAATTTGTGTAACTACCCTATTTAAAACAAACAAATAAAGAAATTTGAGAATTTGAAATTTAATAATATAGTAACAGATAAATAATAAATATATATTATTTATCTGTTGGTTATTAAGTATTCATAACACCAATTATTCTAAATGATACTTTTCTTGGAAACTGCAGATTTGGTAAGTTAATTATCATCTATCTCCAAGCGGATCAGAGACTATGTTTGAACACGTGACCGTTTGATTTCAGCAGTCTATCCAGTACACCCAGAATCGTCATCATTAGCATTATTCTATTATTGCCTAGTTTTACGCTTAGAGTCATGGCTTTGCTCACTGGTTTAAACACAAATTGCTGAATTTCAGTAACAACGCGGTGCGACTATCGTCTGACCTCCGCAAACCTAAGAGAATTCCATAGTAAACTAGCTATCAGGCTAGAAGGCATTAACTTCTTTAAAGTAGGTATAAATGTAAAAGTAAAAATTCTTTATTTCATAAACTATTACATAGCACTTGAAAACGTCAAAACAAAATATAAAAAAAACTAAATATTACTACACTGAAATCACGAAGCTTCAATTCACTTACATGCAAATAAATAAAAATTAGGTGTCAGTGAATCTAAGTGCCAGTTCCGAGCCCCCGCTCTTTGAGAAGAACTGACAAGAAACTCACAGGCTATGCTCTTTTAAATTATCAATCAAGTAGAATTTATATCAACAATACAAAACAAACACAGTGAATATTTGAAGATATTGAAAGGGTCCCCAGTAGACGTAACCAATAAAGTAGCACTAAGGGAACCCTTCATCACAGTCAAGTAATGTGAAACTGAGCTGAATTTGTACAATAGGGGATGGTCACGACAATGATATAAAACTAGGCTTAAGGTATATTGAGCTTTTTTTAATATGTGACTAATATCTAACACATTTTTTTACAAAAAAATTGTTAAATATGGAAATAGGCCGTCCAGATCACCGTACACAAATAATAACACACTTTGCGGCCATTCTTTGATTTATAGTCTGCTGACATTACACTCTGTTTTAACTAATGGCTTTTTTTTTTTGATTTACGTCGGTAACAAAATGCATTTACGCACTGTCTCCCGGCCAAAGGGGGACCGAGAGAGGTGTGTGGGACTCACCACCGGCAGACACGACCGCCAGCAGTAATATCCACTAAAAATCTTCCGAAGACGCCCGCTGCTTGTTGAGAAAGAGGCGGGGTGCCAGTACCTGGGTTGCAGCTCTGACACCCCGCCCGCGGCCCCCCGGACCAAAACCGGGAGGACCTCCTCAGAGAGACGCAGTGGACGCGCCCCTCCTACCTCCTTGTGCGACCATAGCGTGTGTGGCCGACTTCTCGGAGGGTCCCTCCAGTCCAGGAGGGTCTTAGACAGCAGGGGCCCCCTGCCCCCTGCCCCCTGCCCCCGCTGTCTAAGACCCTCCTGGCACTGCTTGACGGGCCCTCCTGGCCCGCCCGCTGCGTCCTCCACAGGTCCCTCTTAGTTTCCCCCCCGGTAGTCAGTACTAAGGGCACCCAGAGTCGTCAACCTCTGCGCCCTACCGGAAGGTACTTAAGTAACAATACCCGGTAAGTAGTAACTTAGGTAGTAACTTAAGTATTAATAACCGGATATTTGAGTAACAATGACAGTACGAAAAAACCTATCCAAAACAATAAGCTTTCATCATTCATCATCATTTCAGCCCATTAACGTCCCACTACTGAGCTCGAGCCTGCTCTTACATATCAAGGTGTGAGGGTATTGGGTCATACTCCACCACGCTGACCCAGTGCGGATTGGCGGAGGCAGGTGCATGTGTGTGGAGTCTTGCTGTTAGAATTTATCAAGCCGCCCATTAGGCCTCTGACATGCCTTAACGACTACCACATTTAGTGATAACCGGGACCAACGGCTTAACGTGCCTTCCGAAGCACGGAAGCGCTCGATATCAAATGCCACAGAAACGGTCACCCATCCAAGGACTGACCTCTGTAAACTCTGCTGTACTTCGGTGATCGTTTCCGACTAACGAGCACCGCAGAGCTACGAGCTATAAGCCTTCACGTGCACCAAATTAATTAACCACACAACCCGGAGTTCTTTCACCCGGGGCACTTCGTTTGTGTACATCGAAAAGATTACATTTATTAGTTCATTCGGAGCTGGAAGCAATACAGAGAAATAATACTCAAAGTCCTCCGTAATTGGCAGACAACGGGATCAATAGTACGGAACCGTCTGCGGAACTCAATTAGGGGTCCGACATAAATCTTAATTACTTGTGCCCTGATAGCAGATACTTCACAATTAGCTGTAAACTATTGTGTTGGGCTTAAGAGCTGCTTTTGTAAATAAAGCAGTACTTTATTTACTACTGTATGAGGTGTATAAGGTTCCTACCAAGATCTGAGGAGCCGCGCCAACGCTATGTAGTGAGATTTGGGGCCACAATCTTAACATGCCTTCAGAAGCACTAAAGCGCTCAATATTTATAAAAAAATTGTACCCTCTTATCCCTAAATGCTACACAAACAAAACCAACAAATATGTAAGTGCCATGAACTCTAATAACTTATAAGTTTAAATAACCTTTTAGTTGTACTTTTAGTAGCAAATAAATAAATCAATTAGGAATTAGTTTCGGCAGAGATACGACCAAGCGTCTCGCCCAAGGTGATGGATTGGTCCATACTAATCGTTAGTCGATTAGAAATCGGTTATTAGTCGATACCGCACTAGATTGGCGGTGATTTATTGGCACTCGGACTTATCGCGATGAAGCATTACACAATTGGGGAAAAATTGGTTGGATTTTAGTAGAAATAATCTCAAAGGGGCAAACGACTCGCTTTTTTTGGTGCAAATTATTGCTAACTCAATGTTATTTTGCTAGGTATTTTTTAAACGGTTAGGTTTGCTAGCGGCATTAAAGCTTTTACAGAAGGTCTGTGACCTATTTACTTCTTAACTGAATAGGTACAACCAATCAAAGTCTTATAAGAAATTATGCAATGTTACATATTTATTACATATTTTGAAAGTTGATGCCAGGGAGATAGCAAGTGGAAGGATATAATCCCAGCCTACCCTAATGTAAACGTGTCATAATAATAAGTATGTGTGTGCACCCATACATAACCATTGCTCGCTTCGTGTAAGCGCAGTGCATGTGCAATCTTTCTAAAAACGCAATGGTGGACAAACTTCCGAATTAAAAAGCTGATGATATATTTTGTGACTTTATAATGCAATGGTCTTATACGAAGTGGCATTTATTTTGAATAATTTATTGGACTTAAGATTGCGCCATCGCTTTATAACCTAGTCATGTAGCGGTTTCAGTCTTCTAAACTTTGTAACTTAAGGCGATATAAAAAGAGCTATAGATGTTGTTATCCAGAAAGCCAATAAGATTCAGGGCTCCCCCTTTTAGCGAAATCGAGAAAAGGTTATGACAAAAGTATTTTACTCCAAAAGGACCCTTTGATCCTTGTCTTGTTAGCAAAGTAAATAGGAAGTAGGGGATGTCCCCCGAAGAGTTGGAGCGTCATTAATAAACTGTTTACAATTGTAATTTATCCTTAAACATGGCTGTAAATTGGACGCCGCGTTCATTTTACAAGCGCTCGTAGCTTCGAGATTTTTGGCATTTGGAAGTGATCATCGACAAGCAAGTGATGGATTAAAAATATCTTTGTAACAATTCCCGCGCTTCTATAATTTCCCGAAAAATCGGGAAACTATTCAACAGGACACGTGATGAGAAATATCTCTCGTTTCAGCGTTGGTCGTGAAGACATCGTTGTTCCTATCTTACCAGAAGATGCCCTGTGTAAGGACGAAACGCGTGTCGTGTTGAATAGTTTCTCGATTTTTTTGGAAATTATAGTTGCGCGGTAATTGTTACAAAGATATTTTTAATCCATCTCTTTTGATGTTATTTATAATATCACAGATACAATATAGACCCTGTAGGGTGTGGCAACTTAGAAGAGAGGAGGATGCTAGATTTTTATATTTAGAATATTTAGATTAATGTATTTGGTTTATTGCACAGTAATGTTTATATCAAAAATTAAATTAATTCTATACCAATTACATTAAATGTATATTATGCTGTATTGTAAATGGTAAATATATTATATTATTTTATACAATACTTGAACATGCTAATGTATTAAATGTGTAATTATTATATAATAATTTGTGTTATGTTTATTTCAATATATATATTTTTGTTTTAGGTCTTTATCATCTAGGTTTATTTTATACTATAAAAAGTAAACAGAGATCTGTTTTTGACTTGATGACTGTTTAAAATTTACAATGAAGCGTTTCTGTGCCTCAAAAAGCAAGTTTTTTATTTGGCATTGGTTTCGTTTATTAGTATAAGATAAACGCTAATTATCGCTAAGTTTTCTTAGAAGCGCTTTTGGGCAACTTGAAAAATTATATCAAAAAACGATTGTAGAAGATTATCTGCATATGATGATAAAATTTACGAGCAAAGGGATCCAAGCCAACCTCACCTGCAAGTGGTGCACCTGCCGATCAACAGACAAAGCTTTAGCGTACATGAAAGTTCCCGGTAAGCGGCAATAGGCTCGCCACCTATCATGTGGGACCAACATTATAACTAATAAATAAATATAAGTAATAAATATTTGTTCCAAAATAAGTATCATTAAGAACTTGTGGTATGGATACAAAATAACGGATAAACATACTTAAATACTGTTTTTTTGTAAATACATACTTAATATACATAGGAAAACACCCAGACCAGAACAAATATTCATGGTCATGCACACAAAAATTTGTCCTGTGTGGGAATCTAACCCACGACTTCTGGAATGAAGTGTAGGTATATTGACCTCCACGCCATATTGGTCGTCAAAACTAGCGAAATGTGGGCGTTTACTATGCCTCTGCCTACCTCTTCTGGGAAACAGGCAATTTGGGAATCAGCATGTTTATTCATTATTTAGAAGCTGGGCAGGCGGGTTGGTGATCGCAGTTCAAGCCAGTATGTAGACAGACGCTGCTGCCTGGTAGGATTTTTCTTCGTCGACTCTTACAGGGACAGGGAGTCGCTGTGAGAGCAGATACTTAATATTTAAAAAAAAAACGAAAGTTCAGTCATGTCGATATTTTTCGAGGATGACTTCTTGGCGGGAAATTCAAGCGTCCTGTCTGCAGTTTTGTTTTGTTTTCTAAAATTTGTGATATTTCTAACATTAATGTGTAATAACGGTGGATTATTAACCGTTAAGTGTTTGTGAACATACATGCGTGTTGGTAAATCAAACAAAACAGTGCAACATCACTTTTAAAATTTTCTTTCAAGGAGTCCATGTGAGATCTCAGTATAGTCCTACTCATCAGGGTATCTCATTTACCATTTATCATCTTTATCACCACTCATTCTCATTTACTATGAATTATATATTATTAATATATCACTTACTTGACACTGGCTAAATGTGCTAGACGCACGAAGCCATTATTTAAAATAAAGAAAAGAAAGATATTTTTCGAAACAGTTAACGCGGCACCGGAACTCAATGAGCTCAAGAAGGAACATGGATAGTTTTCAGACAGTGCAAGTTTGACTGAGCCTTCAACTCCACCCACAACGAGAGGATGCTCTTATTAAATTATGCTTGCCCACAATTAAAAACCATAATGAAACTCCATTAATTACTCTGGCTATTGATATTAAGTTTTAGAGCCTTACAAGTTTAGAAACTTAACAACCTTGACCCTTTAATTATAACCTTCACAGAATTGTAAACAAGTTTAAGTGAAATCCTATTAGAAGCCAGAAACCACGCATAACCCAACCATAATCACTCCACAAGATGTCGACCAGAACCATCTAAACAACTTAGGAGCGAGGCGTTATTCAAAGAATTTCAACATAAATTAAATTGCTTGTAGAAGGTGGGCTAAGGCTGCGGTCGCTGTAAAGCTTGTAGCGACGCGACAAAATAAGCGGAGAGCTGGTCGAGAATAGTCGTTAGCAAAATACTACCTTCATAACAACGATATACATACAGTCACGCCTGTTTGCCCGAAGGGGTAGGCACAGGCATAGTATACGCCAAAATTTCGCCACTTTCTTGGTCTCACATAATAGATAGCAAGCCTATTGCCGCTTACCGGTTATAATTCTTTTTTAATTTTAAAAGTATTGTGTTTTGGATTTTTATTAACATTTTTATATAAGTAGAAGTTTTAATCCATAAAGCCCAATGTACGTTAGCTAATATTTGATTTGGTATATGTAAAAGAAAACTCTAATCACTTGTTCTATTGGGGCCAGGCCACTAGAAAGCTATAGTAGAAAAATAAATAAAAGTTAGCTTGTTACGCTTTCTCGCTTTAATGACTCGTTGATGTAATATTGTACCTGTAAACTTGGAAGAAACTTGTGATTTGAGAAGCTTGAAGTCTACATGATACATTTAATATAATAAGTAAAAAAATAATAGCATAATAATTCATATTATGTGTATAGTTAATTGATTTTTATGGTTGTTTAATTTTTAATGTATTTAATATCTATATATAATATAAGGAAGAAAAGTGTTCCTATATAAAATTGTGATACCTTTGCAGGGTTCATTTGAGTAAAAAAAATTGTTTTTAAGACCTCATTAAAACAATAAAGAATAATGATTCCTATGTTTTTCAAGGTAAACTGACAAAAATACACGGGCACACTGGACACGGTTGGGTCTCAGACGAAGCTAACTATCACAAAACACAAGAAGTATTACCATATTTTTCCATTTGACGATCAATATGGCTTGGTGGCGAGTATAACGGCGCTCCACTCCTGAGGTCGTGGGTTCAATTCCCACACAGGACAAATCTTTTAAAATTAATATTTGTTCTCGTCTGGTAGTTTTCCTATGTATATGTATATAAAAAAGTATGTTCAACCGTTATTTTCTATCTATAGCACAAGTTCTTTATGATACTAGTCTTGGAACTAAATAATTGGTGTAATTGTCAAAACATATTTATTTATATTTATCCCGGTCGCACTAGACTTAAGCTTAGGGCCCAGAGAATCTCTAACTAGATTTGGCTGAATTTCAGTACCTATCAAACACAAAAATCGTTAAATAATTTATTGATTCAGGCGTTACTTTGCGGAAATCCATTGTAAGCAAGTGATGGATTAAAAATATCTTTCTCTTCACGACCAACGCTGAAACGAGAGTCACTCTCTCGTTTTAGCGTTGGTCGTGAAGACATCGTTGTTCTGAGGCTCCTATCTTACCTGAAGATGCCCTGTGTAAGGGCGAAACACGTGTCGTGTTGAATAGTTTCTCGATTTTTCGGGAAATTATAGTAGCGCGAGAATTGTTACAAAGATATTTTTAATCCATCACTTGCTTACAAAAATCGTTATTAAAATCGCTCTTAGAGCGCGCAGCCTTACCATGGAAGAGGTGTAATTGTATTACGCTCTAAACTCTCTTGTCTTGAACAATTTAGGAAGCTTTTAAGGGCGTACAGGAGTTAAATTGAAACTGCCGTGCGGGTAGTGGGTTAGCAGTGGTGCTAATAGGTGGCGCCACGGCTCGTTTGGGAAACACTGATAGTAATTTTGTTTGTTGTTTGGTTGAAAACCGAATACTCGTATAGGCTGAAGGGACGACTGACGTAGGGGTCGAGGTTGATGGTTTACATTTTCAAATGGAACAAATTGCATACTCAAAGGTACATAGATCCATTGGTCGATAGGGCAGACATCATAATACTCAACTATTTCCTCACCTATCAGACGGGCAAACAAAAATAAGCCGTCGCCATGGTCATCTACTTAGTGCCCCAGTCTCAAAAACGACTTTTAAAAGAAATAGTTTTTACGGTATGGCTCCTAAAATTTATAATAAACTGCCAAAAAAGTTAAAAGAAGTTAATATTTATAAATTCAGAAAACTTTTACTTTCGCTTCTAATAAAAAAAAGCCTACTATACGGTCGCTGAATTTCTTAGTGATAAGGACATTCTTGTATAAATAATTCTAGTAATAGTAATTGGTTGAATGTGTACTTGACCACCATGTATATTATAACTTGACATTGTATAAATTATCTTAAAATTGTAATTTTAAATTGACTATATAACATAATAATTTTAATTAAAATATTGTTTATTTTTTGTTGTTTAAATAATGTATCTAGTAATAATATTAATTTCATTTTTATATTTTTCCTACTAAACATTTGCACGCCATTGAAAGCAGAACATAGTGAAACTACTAAATATAATGTTATCTACCTATATAAATACTAATGTAACTATGTTATCGCAAATAAATGATTTGATTTTATAGTTAACTACAGTCATTATTTAATTCCAAAATAAGGAAATACATACATAGGCACACACTTTTAGCTACTTTTAACCTGCCCTGAATATTCACAGTTTTGTATTATTTTCGTGCCTATGATATTTCTGAAAACCTGGGTGACACTGACCTAAAGTATGATATATTACGAAGTAGGGACTTACGCGTGTAATTATAAGTTCGCAAATCCTCTCATGGGGTGGGTGCACATGCACGTCAGTATGAACGGCTTTCACGCTAACCGAATCAAAATTGCAAAAATACAGTTACTACATACATTTTCTTAAATACTAAATAGATGTACAGGAATCCTACTTTTATCTTGTCAAAGAAAAGAAAAGAAAAGAAAAATATTTATTCCATACAAGTTACAAGAAAAAAAAAATACATAAAATAGATACAAAATATAGGTAACACAAATCAAGACTAATAAAAACTTAAGTGAAAGAAGAACTCAACTTGTATTGAAATGGTGTCCATTCAACATATTGTCGAACATCACAAAGATAGAAAGGGACTCTATTCCAGAACAATTTAGTCCCAACATCCGTTAGTTGTTTGTTCTAAGGGTCACTAGCACTTCAGCTAGATAATTCTTCAAGATATCAGTAGCATCTGTACTGTAGTAGGTTATATAGGGATCCCACCAAGATCTTAGAAGCCCAAGCCAACCTCACCTGCAGGTGGTGCACCTGCCGATCAACGGACGAGGCTCTGGCGAACATAACAGTGCCCGGCAAGGGGCAATAGGCTCGCCACCAATACGTTGTTCGTGGGACGAACTAAAAAATAGACGAAGTGTGGGCGTATAATATGCCTCTGCCTACCCCTTCGGGAATATAGCCGTCAATGTATGTATGTGGGTATCTTCCATATATTTTATTAAAGTCAAAGTCAAGTTTCACTCAATAGAGCTCTTATGAAGGTCAACTTATAAACTAACGCGCCCATTCACTGCGGGAAGGAGCTTCATCGTAAAAGAAAGGGCAAAAATTATCAAGTTTGGTTTTTCTCCCGCCAGAGAGTCTACTCGACAAGATAGTTATTTTTGCCCTAATGTGTGTATGAGAAGGTTAATTAGTGTAAATGAAGCTAAAATTGTGTGCTAAGATCGTAGCAAGTGGTAGGATGTGATCTCTGCCTACCCCTGCGGGAAAAAAGCGTGGCCTTTATTAAGAATGTAAATATGACATGATCAATCATGTCATATATACTGGGCTATCTCCGCTCTCAGCCTAAAACTCAACCAAAAAAGATTGTTTTTTATAGCCAAAACAATTGTACAATACACGTTTCATTGCTGTTATGCAGTCTTATAAACAACGAAAACTTTGAAACTCAAAGAAATGAATGTCGCGATATATAATTAAATTTAAGCGATACAAAGAGACTAATGACATGCAAAGAGTCGCTTTGCGAATTAATCTCAAGTGGCGGCAACTTCGCAACGAGCCAACTTCTGAGACGGTGCGCGTCTCGTCGACTCCGCCGAGTGATAAGTATTCATAAAAATATTATTTCATGTTTCACCTTACTTTTTGGCTTATATTATATGGCTTTAAAATTAAGACTTTAAAAAAATATACTAACAATGATTACAACACTTTTTTACAATGTGCATTTCAGTGACGGACGAACAGAACAATAACTTTTGGCTTATACCTTGGCTATGAAGCTAAGATTTAAAAAAAAATGCTAGCATTTGTTTTAACTTTTTTTTTGAATATTTCATTTTAAGTGACGAACAGACAAAACAATTATTAAATAGCATAGTTACGCGTAAATTTGTTCAAGGTGACATTCATACAAAAAAAATTACTAGGTATATTATATACATAATATCACGCCTTTTTCCCCGAAGGGGTAGGCAGAGGCACATTATTCGCCCACATTGCTGATTAATGAGAATATTCTTTATTAATAAAAGTAATATCATAATACTATCAAGTACACTTTATTATATTTGGCCGTGGTGGTGGTGATGTGCCATGTGGTATGTGGGGATAGGATAAAGTGCCACCCCCCATCTAATCTCAGGGGGAGCCGTCAAAGTCGACGAAGATAAATCCTACCGGATGATGGACAGCAGCATCATCCTGCGCACTGGCCTGAGCGATCACCAACCCGACTACGTGCTGATCATGGACAATAAAACACCCCCAATATAACAAGCAATTTAGGAGCCGACGAGCTTAATCAGTACGTCAATTATTACGTGGTTAAATTAATAAAAAAAATGTTTGCTACATATTCTTCATATTCATCATTAATAAAAGTAATATTATCATACATGAAACTATATCTTTATCGTAATGTATTTTCAAGTTTATCAATCACAGACAGACAAAAAAAGAATTACACTGCAGTTTTGCGAAACTGAAAATAATGGAAATAGGAAAACCAGTTTAGTACTTTGAGGAACCTAAATCCACCACTTATTCTTAACATACATACATAAAATCCCTGTTTCCCCGAAGGGTTAGGCAGTGGCATATCAAATGCCTACATTTTGCCAGTAACATTGTTGGTCCCACGTAATAGATGGCGAGCCTATTGCCGTTTATCGAGAACTTTTACGTTCGCCAGAGCCTCGTCCGTTGTTCGGCAGGTGCACCATCTGCAGGCGAGGTAGGCTTGGGCTCCTAAGATCTTGTTGGAATCCCTATGTAACCTGCTACAGTACAGGAGGCCTACTTTAATTCAACGAAAACGAAAATTCGTTACAACCATTCATTTCACTCGATAATAATATACCTTTAGGGTGAAATAAATAAATATTCTCTTACAATCACACCAATTATTCAATTCCAAGATAAGTATCATTAAGAACTTGTGTTATGGATACTAAATAACGGATAAACATACATAAATACTTTTTTTTTTTGTAAATACATACTTAAGATACATTGGAGAACACCCAAACCAGAACAAATATTGATGTTCATGCACACAAAGATTTGTCCTGTGTGGGAATCGAACCCACGACCTCTCGAGCGAAGTGCAGGTATACTGACCTCCACGCCATATCGGTCGTCAAAAGAGATAGGAATAGCGATTTTTCGTTTTCTTTGAATAAGAGTAGGCCCTCAGATGCTATTGATATCTTGGAGAATTATCTAGCTTAAGTGCTAGTGACCTTTAGAGCAAACAACTAACGAATGTTGAAACAAAATTGTTCTGGAATAGAGGCCTCTCACCAGATAAAAGTCGACCACACTGGATACAGGCAGGTACTAAGGGTCACATTGGACGTTTATGTGGGACTCCTTATTGTCAAACTATAAAACGTAGGTCACGTTTAATAGTTTGATAGTAAATTAAAGTAAAAAGTTATTATTTCATAAACTATTACATAGCACTTGAAAACGTTAAAACAAAATATAAATAAAAAAATATTACTGCACTGAAATCACGAAGCTTAGATTCACTCAGATGCAAATAAATAAAAAAATAGGTCTGAGTGCTTATTGCCATCGATTCATTTATATGTAAAATGAATTTGGAATACATTAAATTCTCTCTAATTTCTCCACGGTCACCAAATAATCAAACATTCCCGACACCTAAGACTATTCCGGGAACCAATTGCATGTTTTTTTAAAAGCAATTAGCATACTTTCAGTAACGTTAATGCCATTTTAGCATAACCTTCCTCCACTGAATACTTGGGGACAGTCCAAAAGTCCGCGCTAAATCCACTAAAAATAAAAATAAATAATTAAGAGTGTTGTACACTGCTGCGGCAGGACCCAGAGGCCCATTCTAAACAAACATCCCGTTACATTAACCGTATGACCCCATTCCTGCATATTTGCTTACAGCACACTACCCATTTCCTTAATTATGTACGCTGTGTCCGTCCCTCGGGGCGGGGCGACTCTACTGCTTCCCTGTTCCGACCTTTCGTTCATATATTATGTCTGTTCTAAGTTCTTATAGGAAATTATTAAGAATATGGTGTGTTTGATTATTATATTGTGCGTCGAATGATGATATTACATAATAAAGTTCATTGGATAAATATCTTCAACATTCTGCAAATCAGCGTTATCGCAGATAGCATAAAGATGAAAATTTAAATTTACAAAATCGTAATGAGTATTGTAGGGATCAATATGCTTGGATTTTAAGAAGGAATAAAAAAAACGGAGCAACATGGAACGGAGATGTAAATTTAAAATTAAATGTGTGGAGTGGCAAAAAGTAGACAGAATTAGAATCTTTTCTGATTCTATCCTGATCTAGATGGGGAACGAATCAATTAGAAGTAGTACGAAAGAAGACTTTATAAAATAAAGGTAACCAATACAACTGTAACAAAGGGGCTAATGACGCAGGTGAAACCGAGAAGCAGATGTAAAGGTTAATATGATCTAGACAGGCAAGAGCGTACAGACTGCGGATGTCCCTCTAAAGTATTTTGCCCATTATAACCTGCAGAGGTTGAAAAAGCTATGGGAAGTAAGTAGGTGATGGATGGAATGTTAATGGAAAAAGATCTCATGCTGGTCCAGATAAACTAAGAAGGAAGGAAGGATAAAAATAAGAAGGACAGGATAATGGTTAATGGATACCACATCTGCGGGGTCGAAGCTTGCAGGATGTGCAGCCTATATTTGGAGTTGCAGGCTTATATAAAAAGCTTATATAAAGCCTGTAAATTTTTGTATCTTTATTGCAGTTGTTAATTATTGTTATTTTTATTATTTTATTTATTGGTTTTCTTTTCTCTATACATATTTATTTATGTGTAACATTAGGTTAAAGGTGGCGGTATTCTTGTTCTTATTATTTAGTCTTTGTGATTTAAATTGAATATAGTACTTTGTGTGTAATTTTATTACTTTCAAAAACTATTATTAGTTTTAGTTTTATTAATGCCACTGCGTCATGAGGTGTTGCTTGAAAACCAGCGCAGTGATAACAATGCTGCATTGTTATAGCTGCAATACGCTGAAGCAATACCTTTTGACTGCACAATTTCAGTTTTGTGAAACTCAACAATTGTTATGTACCTACTTGTGCAGTTAATAAACAAATCTTTCTTTCTTTCTTTCTTTCAAATAAAGAAAATTTTAAAACAAAGTATTTTGGAGTACAAGGAAAGAAAAAAGATGTACTCGTAGAACCATACATGACTATATAAACAGCAAAACATGAACAAAAAAAAAGAAAAAGGTACAAAATTATTACCACTCAGCCTTTGCCCCAGCATCAAGATGACGCTGGTTTTCAGTGGCACCAGTGAGAGAGGCGCAGCTCAAAATAGCTAAACTAGACACATACAATGCACAATATAATTAATTGAAAATGTAAATGATATTAATAAAACAAATTATGTTATTATATAATGTTCTTAATTCTCACTAAAATTCTAAGGCATCATTCACCTGTTTCTATATTAACTCTGTTCACATATTTGTTACCTATTATTTAGCGAATATTATTGGTATAGTGTTAGTATCTATATTTTCAAAATATTGTTATGCCACTCTTGCATGCAGTGGCTTCCTTTAAGTAAGACAGCATTTAGTTTTTTTTTTAAATGCAAGTTTTATTGTAAATTGTTAAAATGTATGTTTTGTTGCTTGCCCATGAATAAATAAATAAATAAAAATACAATGGAATACAGTTTTAACAAAATATAATCAAAAAATTAAAAAATTGTCATCTCAGCCCATTAACGTCCCACTACTGAGCATGAGCCTCTTCTCACATACCAAGGTGCGAGGGTATTGGGTCATACTCCACCACGCGGACCCAGTGCGGATTGGCAGAGGCATTTGTATGGCGTCCTGCTGTTAGAATTTTTCAAGCCGCCTAATTAGGCCTCTAACATGGCTTACCGACTACCTCGTTACCGGGACTAACGCATAGGCTTCTCCTCAACTTTATTGTCTTTAAAATCAACATTTAATTTTAACAAACAAAATGGAAACACGAATTTTTTTTAACAACAATGCAAAAGATATGGGTGGTATCATAATCAAAATATAGCGAGAAATAAAAGCAAAATGGATTCTTTGTCAAAATTTGTCAAGGTTTGTAAGTTAATCTGTCAGTCACTAGAATTTTTGTGCATCGCCATTAAATACCGCCTTATCATTTCATTCTTTAGTCGACGTTTCAAAAGTAAAACAGAGTAGAGCAGTTGAAAGTTATATGACATCATTAATTAAGCTTTAAGTTGGCATTAAGTTAAATCTCACAATTTATACCAGTTGGTGCGGAAATGGACTCGTCAAAAGGGCAACAAA
Organism: Musotima nitidalis; assembly: GCA_949126915.1. Taxonomy (NCBI): domain Eukaryota; kingdom Metazoa; phylum Arthropoda; class Insecta; order Lepidoptera; family Crambidae; genus Musotima; species Musotima nitidalis. Next base: position 12,666,419 of record OX421439.1, read on the forward strand.
GAGGACTCTCAAATTGATCTCATTAATTTTTGGACAATTCTCTCTCAAATCTAATAGGCATAATTGCGGTCTATTTAATAGCCCGACTAGCACAGTTTAGAGAGTAGTTAGCCAATTGACGACTAATCAGTTTGTGGGATCGATCTGAATACATGACAAAATAATAAATGACAAAATAATATATGACAAAATAATATATGACAAATAAATACAGGACAAAATAATACTTGACAAATTAATACTTGACAAAATTATACATGACAAAATAATACATGACAAAATAGCACTATTTTGCTGCTTGCTGTGAGTGGAGGGGGCCAAGCCTGCCGGGGTGGCGGGACTGTTCGCAAGGGTTACCGCGGCCCCGGTTCGTAACAAGCTCAAAAAGGAACATGGATGGTGTTTAGCAAGTAAAGGTCTGGCAAACACTTTCGTTATCCCACAGCGGCTATCAATTATTTGGCGATATTCCATACAAAAAAGGTTTCACTATTGTCCATAATTTTAATAAATGTGATATCTTTTATTTGTTAATAAGATATATTATTCGTATTAATTACAAAATTATCAAACGTATATTCTATTATGTAAGATTCTGTCTCCATTGTCCATGTCTATGTGTAATGCACATACTTACCATCTCTTTATAATTTATAGAAGATACATGCACACAAAAGAAAGTTAATTAATAAAATGCAGTATCTTATGCGGCAAATAAATTGTTACAATTTGAGCTCTATCAAACCCAACAGTGGTACCTAAACCGGAGTAAAATTAGAAAATTTTACATCGAAAAACCTGAACAGTATAAAATACACAGCAAGCTACCCACTTCGTTATCCCAACACAGGCCATAACTCAGAAACCCGCCCTTTTCGCCTCCAAAAAGTACCTAATTTACATAAAATATAAGCCGAAGTACAAGTGTAGCCGGCGTCAGGGCGATAATTTTTTTGAGCAATTATTTTTTCGCTTCGAGAGGAAATTTGTTTATTTTGTCCTTTGAGTTTCTACGTGACATCCTCCGCGACGCGAAATAGGTTTACTGGCTTAATGGGCATTTCTGAAATTACGATTTCATCGCAATTTTAGGCATTTGCATCAATGGCCTTTTTTTTTAAATCTCACTGCTCGCCATCGGTATGAGAATGAATTTTCATCTCCAGACCTAACGACAGTCGGGGCGCGTACGGTACGGTTTAAAAAAGGACTAACTAAACGAATACGCGTTTAGCAAAGCTACATAATCTTCCTGGAAAGACATATTTGTTCTGATCAGTTATAATACAAGTGTAGCTTGTCTACCTGTGATTATCTTGTACTATTTTTATACCTATAAAAGCACACTGTCAATTGAATCTAAAGTGCAGTCTATATGAGAAAACGTGCCAAATTTCAGTCCCTAGTCCCAAAAGTACCCAATCTGGGAAATCCATCGAAACATTTGATTGCCGTCCGATAGCCAATGTTAATCGGGACGTTTTCGTGAACCCAATTACTGGACTGCGTAACTGTGGACAGCAGGTGGCAAAGTTGTCCCCGATTCTACTAAGGGCTCAGCAGATATGTTTTTTTAGCTTAGACGATTTTGCGATTATATCTATATATGACACCGTTTTAACGAGTTTAACAAGTTGCTGGCACATAGATAATGCCTTTGTTCGGGATTGGACAGATTCGGGATTGGACAGATTATTGATTCGCCAGATTCCCAATTCGCATATTAGTGGATTGGGCAGATTCTTGGATTCGACGGATTAGCTATACGGCAGAAGTACAGTTGTTAAGAAAAATAAATCTGTCCAATACCGAATTTGTTCTATTTGAAATTAAAAAATTTATATTTTAAAAATTGAAACATTAATTAGCAAGATACTTTTTTCCTAAGAATACTCTCTACATTAAATAGAACTGTAATTAAGTATATACAAACAGTAAATTCATATTATTATAGTATATTATTATTATTTTGTATACATCTATACAAAATTATGCATTTTTTTCTCTCTCCTAAAAAGTTGTTATTTTTTACTTCCGTGGTGTTAGAACTTCAACGACGATATCGTAATTCGCAAACAGACTGCAGAAAGTTGTGAACCTATTGAGTGTAGCAGAATCGAGGTCCTGATGGCGTGCTCCAATGTTGATCCCCTTTCACTACCTAATGGTTGTAAACAATCCAATTATTTCTATTTCATTTCCAAATCGACTCTGGACTTTTTGAATTTCATTAAATTTTGTTTAACATACATACATATTCACGCCTGTTTCCCAGAAGGGGTATGCAGATGCATATTATACGCCCACACGTCTCTAATTATATAGTTGGTCTCACGTATTATAATCAGCTCGGCGAACCTTGATCCCTATGACACTGACAGTTATTCCCACGACACAACCTTGTAGTAGCGTCACCGTTATATTGTAATCGAATTGGCGGTGTCTACAAATGATATTTATTAATTTTAGGCAGATATATGCAATTACAATAATATCCCGTTGGAATTATAATAATTATTAACACTTACAAGAAATTATCTCAATCAGACTTTACGTTGACGTCCTGCAAAAGTTACTCCGTTTGGAAGATATCGTTATAGTCGATTCGTATTTAAGTATGTTTATCCGTTGTTTAGTATCCATAACACAAGTTCTTAATAATACTTATCTTGGAACTAAATAATTGGTGTAATTGTCAGAAAATATTTATGTATTTAATTAAACAGTAACTGATATCTAATACCTTTATAGATATTAAATCAATACAGATATCTAACAATATGACACGACTGTACCAACCATGGAAGCCGCCATGATTGAAACCCTCTCATCATTAAGCTGAGTGTACACAACACGCATTCAAAGCAATTTCATTATATCTGTGTTTGTGCGCATTGACCTGGCGGCTTAAAAAGGCCGTTTGAGCCATTCATAAATGTTTTCCTATCACAAATTAAATCACAAATTAAATCACAAATTAAATCACAAATTAAATCACATATTGCATATCACGTTACATGACACATAAGATAGCAATTATAATAGGTTCATAATTTCAATCAAAAGATAGGAATACCGAAGCGCTTTGCGTAGGTGGCAAAAACATGCCTTTTATGTAGCGAGTGGCGTGTGTAATGTTTAATTTATGTATTTTATGTTGTAAATTTATATGTATTTTTACCCTTATTAAAAGCTTAATTTGGGACCGAAAGCGCTGTGTAAAATGACTATACTATTTTAAATTTGAGTTAGCAACCCAGTTAGCATTAATACGGTTAAAGGTGTCTTTTCGAAAAAGTAGAATATACATATTTTTATATGTAAATAACCAGAACCAACCATATACAATATCATTCTTCTCCTTCCAGTGCTTCCAGTCCAATGCAGAAATATTAGACGCTGATGGATGGATTGGGGCTACCATTTCGACTTGTCAAATGGCACATCGTCTGTCTTATCCTTATCCTTTTGAGAAAACTTTACAGAAAGAAGTAAATTGTTTGTTTTACATAGTTAAAGCACCAATTGAATATTATATATTATGGTGTTAGTACATATCGTTCATGAATATAATTTTAACATAAGATAAATCTAGAAATGTTATGGCATTAAAAGTCAAATTTTTGTATTTTTTGGAGTTACGCAATTTGAAAATTAGACTAACGATATTGTTGGGTAAGTTCTATCACAACAAAGTAATTTTTAGGAACTTTTCAGGAGACACAAAAGTCCAGTCTATCCGTCAGTCTGATTGAAGAGCTGATACTTTCCCGTAATTTAAAAGGTATTTTTTTTGGTTTTGATTCGGATTGGGCGAAACGACGATTCGATTCTCTAGCGCAGCTATACTCTAAGTGTGTTCCGCGGAACCCTAGAGTTCCGCGATACCTCTGTAGGGTTCCGCAAGAATTTAAAAAAAACACTGGTCGAACGTTTTGAACGTTTCATAAAGAATATACTTTGGAAAACTATTGTTTTATTGTAGGGTTCAATCAAGTATTATGTTTCCCAAAAGGTTTCCGTCAACAAAAAAGTTTGAGAACCACTGCTCTAGCGAATAGCATAAAAATATGAACCGCCATATGTGCTGATAGAACTCAAAAAGACAATACATGATTGATGTAAGAAACTTAATTACATACTTATAGACTTTATGATACCCACATTTGTACAAATAAATGATTTGATTTAAATTACAAAATTATCTAAATAAGATTGATCCAGTCTGTCAAATATGTCGTATAATGAATTCATAAAATTGCATATCAATTCATAAAAGTACAATTCTCATTGGTCATTTTAGCCTCCCAGGCCTAACACCTTGAAATTGATATTGAAACACAAATCATTACGCGAGGCCCTCAGTAGGACACAAAGGGCTGGTGATACACAGCCCTTTGTGTCCTAATGTATATTATGAGTTCTGGTTATATCGCGTCGCTTCCACTAAATGACAGAGCCTTGGTCATAATAATGACTGTATTGATGCAGCTTTTTGATCTTAGATCCATACATACCATACACACGTAATGTCACGCCTGTTTCCCCGAAGAGGAGGCAGAGGCATATTATGCACCCGCATTTGGCCAATTTTATTGGTTGTCCCCCGTAATAGGTGGCGAGCCTATAGCCGCTTACCAGGAAGCTTTATGTTCGCCAGAGCCTCGTATGTTGATTGGCAAAGCGCGCCACATGCAGGTGAGGTTGGCTTGGACTCCTAAGATGTTAGTAGCATACAGTAACCATGTCCTTGCATTATCCCGGACTTAAGCTTAGGGCCCAGCCGTCTGACCTCTGCAACCCAGAGGGAAAAATCATTCTATGGTTAAACCAGCTATCAGTCTGTTAGAAGGCACTGACTACCTAATAACGACTGCCATAGATGTTCATGACAGCCGGGACCAACGGCTCAACGTGCTTTCCGAGGCACGGAGCAAGCGATAATTACACTCATAGCTTCGAAAAGTCATAGGTGCGACACCAGGGTTTGAACCCGAGACCCTCTGAATTTTAAGGCAAGGGGTCTCGCCACTGGGGTATCGCCGCTTCTCCTTATACACTAATAAATTATGTTATAATTATTACTAACTAGCGGACCCGACAGACTTCGTCCCGTCAAAAAGATTTGTAAAGTGAACTATTACATTTTGTGACTATTCAATTTTGAAACGTGACATTAAATCCTCCAAAGATGTATTCTGTGCTCCAACGCACACGCGCACACTGTTTTGATAGATATGATTGAATTTCAACTTTACACAGCGTTAATAAAGCGCAAATTGACTCTTTCACGTTAGAAACACACCTACATTGCTTAGACAACAGTGAGTGTTTGCAATATGAACTTTATTTAGAACATTAAAGCTCAAATTGACTGTACGTTTTAGTTAAATGGAAATTTTGTATGGGAAAAATAAAAGAGCTGTTTTTAGGGGTTTTCCGATAATTATTCGAATTTTTCTCGCCGTAAAAACCATCCTTGAACTTCAAAGAACATTTAAAAAAAGAATTGGCTAAATTGATCCAGGCGTTGTTGAGTTATGCGCTTACCAACACATTTTGCGATTCATTTTTATATAAGTATAAGATAGTACAATGACTGTATTGGTGTATTTGCTTTATATGTAAATAACCAGAACCAACCATATACAATATCATTCTTCTCCTTCCAGTGCTTCCAGTCCAATGCAGAAATATTAGACGCTGATGGATGGATTGGGGCTACCATTTCGACTTGTCAAATGGCACATCGTCTGTCTTATCCTTATCCTTTTGAGAAAACTTTACAGAAAGAAGTAAATTGTTTGTTTTACATAGTTAAAGCACCAATTGAATATTATATATTATGGTGTTAGTACATATCGTTCATGAATATAATTTTAACATAAGATAAATCTAGAAATGTTATGGCATTAAAAGTCAAATTTTTGTATTTTTTGGAGTTACGCAATTTGAAAATTAGACTAACGATATTGTTGGGTAAGTTCTATCACAACAAAGTAATTTTTAGGAACTTTTCAGGAGACACAAAAGTCCAGTCTATCCGTCAGTCTGATTGAAGAGCTGATACTTTCCCGTAATTTAAAAGGTATTTTTTTTGGTTTTGATTCGGATTGGGCGAAACGACGATTCGATTCTCTAGCGCAGCTATACTCTAAGTGTGTTCCGCGGAACCCTAGAGTTCCGCGATACCTCTGTAGGGTTCCGCAAGAATTAAAAAAAAACACTGGTCGAACGTTTTGAACGTTTCATAAAGAATATACTTTGGAAAACTATTGTTTTATTGTAGGGTTCAATCAAGTATTATGTTTCCCAAAAGGTTTCCGTCAACAAAAAAGTTTGAGAACCACTGCTCTAGCGAATAGCATAAAAATATGAACCGCCATATGTGCTGATAGAACTCAAAAAGACAATACATGATTGATGTAAGAAACTTAATTACATACTTATAGACTTTATGATACCCACATTTGTACAAATAAATGATTTGATTTAAATTACAAAATTATCTAAATAAGATTGATCCAGTCTGTCAAATATGTCGTATAATGAATTCATAAAATTGCATATCAATTCATAAAAGTACAATTCTCATTGGTCATTTTAGCCTCCCAGGCCTAACACCTTGAAATTGATATTGAAACACAAATCATTACGCGAGGCCCTCAGTAGGACACAAAGGGCTGGTGATACACAGCCCTTTGTGTCCTAATGTATATTATGAGTTCTGGTTATATCGCGTCGCTTCCACTAAATGACAGAGCCTTGGTCATAATAATGACTGTATTGATGCAGCTTTTTGATCTTAGATCCATACATACACACGTAATGTCACGCCTGTTTCCCCGAAGAGGAGGCAGAGGCATATTATGCACCCGCATTTGGCCAATTTTATTGGTTGTCCCCCGTAATAGGTGGCGAGCCTATAGCCGCTTACCAGGAAGCTTTATGTTCGCCAGAGCCTCGTATGTTGATTGGCAAAGCGCGCCACATGCAGGTGAGGTTGGCTTGGACTCCTAAGATGTTAGTAGCATACAGTAACCATGTCCTTGCATTATCCCGGACTTAAGCTTAGGGCCCAGCCGTCTGACCTCTGCAACCCAGAGGGAAAAATCATTCTATGGTTAAACCAGCTATCAGTCTGTTAGAAGGCACTGACTACCTAATAACGACTGCCATAGATGTTCATGACAGCCGGGACCAACGGCTCAACGTGCTTTCCGAGGCACGGAGCAAGCGATAATTACACTCATAGCTTCGAAAAGTCATAGGTGCGACACCAGGGTTTGAACCCGAGACCCTCTGAATTTTAAGGCAAGGGGTCTCGCCACTGGGGTATCGCCGCTTCTCCTTATACACTAATAAATTATGTTATAATTATTACTAACTAGCGGACCCGACAGACTTCGTCCCGTCAAAAAGATTTGTAAAGTGAACTATTACATTTTGTGACTATTCAATTTTGAAACGTGACATTAAATCCTCCAAAGATGTATTCTGTGCTCCAACGCACACGCGCACACTGTTTTGATAGATATGATTGAATTTCAACTTTACACAGCGTTAATAAAGCGCAAATTGACTCTTTCACGTTAGAAACACACCTACATTGCTTAGACAACAGTGAGTGTTTGCAATATGAACTTTATTTAGAACATTAAAGCTCAAATTGACTATACGTTTTAGTTAAATGGAAATTTTGTATGGGAAAAATAAAAGAGCTGTTTTTAGGGGTTTTCCGATAATTATTCGAATTTTTCTCGCCGTAAAAACCATCCTTGAACTTCAAAGAACATTAAAAAAAAGAATTGGCTAAATTGATCCAGGCGTTGTTGAGTTATGCGCTTACCAACACATTTTGCGATTCATTTTTATATAAGTATAAGATAGTACAATGACTGTATTGGTGTATTTGCTTCAAATAAAATAATCATTGACGACAACAAAGTGACCCGACGATTAAAATCAGGTGGCTGATAGCAGAATGATGCGTTATACAGAGGGCCGGTACAGTTAGCGTTCTTTGACGAGTCCCAGGTCCACCAGTGGTCTCCAGGCACTGGTGCCTCGCCCCTTTTCAATAGCGGTGGGCGTCGTCTGAAGTTTTTTAGTGGGTAGGACTGCGGTGGTCGCGTCTGCTGCAGTGAGCCCCACACCCCCTCCCGGTCTCCCCCTTTTGGAAGGTCCACCAGTGGACAGCATCGATTTATGGATTATATTATCAACCTTATAAAGTCCACTGCTGAACATTAGCCTCCCCAATGGGTTATATTCTTTTTGGGAAATATGCTCATAATCACCACGCTGGGTAGGCGGGTTGATGATCGCAGTTCCAGCCAGTACGTCTTCGTCGACTCTACGACTCAATGTCTGTATTGCATTCCATATGTTACAAAGATGTTATTTATAATATCACAGATACAATATGGACCCTGTAGGGTGTGGCAACTTAGAAGAGAGGAGGATGCTAGCTTTTTTATTTAGATTAGTTCAAATTTAGATAATTGTATTCGGTTTTTTATACAGTAATAAAATTATTGAAAATTAAACTAATTCTATACCTATTAAATTAAATGTATATTATATTGTATTATAAATGGTAAATAAGTTATATTGTGAGATGAGAGGGGGTGGCACTGTTCTAGGCCCGTATTAAACGCATTATTTTTTGGATAATACTTATTTATTAACTTAATTATTATTACTGGCTAGAGAATAAGACTCGACGAGTTTCTCATCCTATTACTACTCAAGCTCCCGCCCGCAGTGAATGGTCGCGTTAGTATTTAAATCGACGTGCATAGGATACAACATAGTTGTGTGCCATAAATACTTTGACTTTGCTTTATTTATTTATTTATTTAACAATTTATGTACACACAAAACATATAAAGGAAAAAAATAATTATATAACAATGTACAATGGAGCTGCTTATTCCAAAAGGAATCTCTTCCAGCAGTCCGCAATAAGGAAAAAACATTTAATAGTAGACGACATGTGTAAAAAACAATTGAAATAAAAGGAAACAAAATAAACAATATGTATAATAATTAAATTAACCTACCACGTATATCGTACTTAATGCTTTATATAATTTACTAATTAAAAACTCAATGACTTGATATTATTCATCAGTCATGTAAGAAATGACATCTTACAGCTCTCTTAAACAGGCCCACATTTTTGCAAGTGCGAATATTAGGAGGCAACGCATTCCACAGTCTAACTGCATGAACAGAAAAGGAATAGGAGAAGAAGTCGGAACTGTGCGAGGGGAATTTAAGAAGAAAGAGGACATTTGACCGACACAGAGCGTCGGGAGGACGAATATAGGAGAATCGTTCCCGAAGGTAGGAAGGGTAAGATGGGTTAAATAAGGAATTAAACAACAAACACAGGATACGGGAATCCCTACGACGACGTATTGGAAGCCAATTAAGCGTCTTGCGAAAGGAAGACACGTGATCGTACTTTCTTAAGCCAAACACGAAACGAATACACGCATTTTGCAAACGCTCAAGTCTACTAAGAAGCTCCTCGGTAGCATCCAGAAAGCACGCATCAGCATAATCTATGATAGGAAAAACAAGTGTCTGTACAAGCAAAATCTTAGTAGCCTGGGGTAAGTAACCTTGCAAACATTTGAGAGAATGTAAAGTGAAATACACTTTACGGCTTATTTCATTAACTTGAGTTCTCCAGGACAGGGTGGTATCTAAGTAGATGCCCAAGTTTTTGACCTCACTAGAGTACGGTATTAAAGTGCCGTTCAAAGACACAGAGGGCAGTTGCTGCAAGGATGTAGAGGATGTGAAGTGCCTGCTACCAATTATGATAGCCTGAGATTTGCTAACGTTTAAAGCAAGGCCATGCGCCACAGCCCACCCACTTATACGACATAGGTCTTCATTTAGTTCAGCTAAAGCTGAGGCAGCATTATCCACAGAAAAATTACTATATATTTGAAGGTCGTCTGCATATAGATGAAAGCGGGAAGAGGAAATAACATTTGTGATAGAATTTATAAAAATAGAAAAAAGAAGAGGAGATAGCACTCCACCCTGCGGCACACCCGATGACACCTGACACCAATCCGAAATAGAATCATCTTGACGAACACATTGCATGCGGCCTCGCAAATAAGAATCAAACCACATAACAGACTGATCAGAAATATTGATAGATTTTAAAACAGCTAAGAGAATATCAACATCCACAGAATTAAAAGCACTGCTAAAATCTAACAGCACTAAGACAGTAAGTAACTTATTGTCCATAGCCCAACGTATATCATCGGTGACATTGACTAGGGCAGTAACCGTACTGTGACCCGCACGAAATCCTGACTGGTAAGAGCTAATAAGACCATGTCTCAAAACATATGATGACAACTGCTGGTGGACTAAGTGCTCTAAGACCTTGGATAGGAAAGGTAAGATGGAAATAGGGCGATATTCGCTTGGAGTGGAAGAAGAAGAAGTTTTAGGCAAAGGAATAATATGAGCCATTTTCCAAATTGCAGGAACAGAGGAATTCAAGAGAGAGTAATTCAAAATATGACAGAGAATAGAAAGGATTTGCGGAAGGATCATGATAATCATTTTCGAGCACAGCCCATCCTCACCAACTGCCTCAGATGAAATGGACAGCACGGATTTACGGACCTCAGTCTCCGCCACACCCCTGAACTGGAACTGCGGACAAATAGGTTTCGGGCAATTGGACAAGCTCGTCAATGTGGCACCCTTTACGGAGGAATTTAACGCAACCGGAGATTGAGAGAAGTAATCGTTTAAAGAATTAACGTCGCATCCCAGCGATAGCTGCTTTACAGGCTTACCAATACCCACAGATTTCAAAAACCTCCACACATCTGCCGTACCCCGATTGTTAAGGGAATCGTGGAAATGCTGCCTCTTCGCATCCCTGCACAAGCGACCCACTCGATTACGCAACCTTTTGTAATTTACGAAATTAAATTCAGTGGGAAAACGTTTTAGCCTTCTTTTTGCCTTGTCCCGAATTACCATCTGATCTTTAATGTAAGTTGATAGCCAAGGGGCAGGATTATGTTTAATTTTAATCCGTCTAAGCGGAGCATGTTTTTCAAAGACATTAAGGATGCATGTGTTAAAAAAGTGTACCTTCTCCACAATATTTTCGCTACTCAAAGCTATGTCCCACTTTAGGCAAGCCGCGTCCTGTTGCAGAGCCTCTAAGTTAATGTCTTTATAATTCCGACGAAGGAGATAACAAGGCTTATATTTAGGCGGACGTATACGATATGAAATAAAAATAAGGTCGTGATATGAAAAACAAGCGGTTAGCTGTCCATGCGAAACCACCTTACTTGGTGAGGAAACTAATATTAAATCTAGCAGTGAGGGAACACAGTTAGGAAAATGATGGGTCGCAGAGAGAGGTAATAAGTTCAAGTTATAGGAAGTAATCAAGGACAAAAGTTTATGGGATCGGAAATTGTTTTTAAGGATGCAGGTATTGAAATCACCCATTATGATCACATTATCATATAATGGGCGAAAAATGCTTAAAACCCTTTCCAAGTCATCGAAATAGTCGATGCTTAGATTTGGACAATAAAATGCAGCTAGTAATATTTTTGTATGGCGCAATGTAACTTCAACAAACAAATACTCAGCAGATCGAGAATACAGTGAAGGGGAAGAGCAGACGACCACAAAAGGGATATCAGCGCGCAAGTAAATAGCAACTCCACCACCACCCTTTCCAGTACGATCATTGCGTATGATAACAAAGCCGGGCAAAGCAAATTGACTAGAAGGTAAGGTAGGCTTAAGGAAAGATTCGGAAACAAGCAGAGCATCCAAATTATCACTACTAAATGACGCCAACAACTCAGAGTAATGCGCAGGTATGCTCTGCGCATTAATGTGCGCCAGTTTCAAGCAGTTACGAGACCCGAGGAAAAGAGAGGATATCTGATCATGCAGGATTGACCCGTCCTCAGAGTCTCCATTCGCACTCACATAGCTACCCGAAGAAGAAGAGCATGAGAAATAACTGTCATTTAGATCCATCAGCCAAAAATACAACACCAAGCTTAGAATCAACAGCTAAAATAAAAAATAAAATAAAAAGTATATGTAATGGTTAAACTTGAGCTTATTAAAAAAAAAAAACTAAGTAACACTAAGGAAAATTAAAAAAAAAAAAATATATATATATATATATATATAAAGAACTTCAAAAGTAAAAAAATCTAATTAAACAAGAATACAACAAGTGCCAACCACGCTGCACTGGTACACCACAACATATAAAAGCAACAACACTCAAACAAAAACAGAACTATGAACAAAAAAGATAACAGTTTAAAAACAAAATACATATTACAAACATTATTCACGAACAATGTCATTCACACTGAAAACATACAGATAAGTGTTTGTATGTTTTTACACAAGTACAAAAAATAGAATTGAATACAAAAATAATAATGTATATGAGATAAGTTGAGTCCAGTCCCGCATAACAATCTTAACTATATGCATCTTTACATATCTACGTAGTTACGTACTCTGTGTAACAATAATAATATAGAAATGTCAACTAGTAGATTCGGAAGTCGGAACACAAAAAAAGACAAATAGTTCTATATACCTGCTTTCAGAGTAATACTAAATAAATATCGAAGTGCCCGTAAAAATACTAACATAACGTACACTGCAGACTACGTTGAGACAGCGGAGAACTACACACACTTAATTAATTTTTCCGTCTAGTAGACCGCGTACCTCTCGCCACAGCGCCCTTGTGGATAGCGGGAGCCTCCGGTGGGTCGGCGACGGATGCAGCTGAGGGAAACTCCGTAATAATAGACTGAAGCTCTGTGTTAGTTTCAATTCTGCGCCTGCTCTTGTCAGGAAGACTAACAAGAATTCTGCCCTCAGACGTCCAACACTGTCTTAATCCAAAGTGATTACGTGCAGTAGTAAAAATGCGATGTCTATACTTCGTCAAAAACTCAGACATGGTTATTCCTGAACCCTTCAGCGAGGTCTTACTGTCCCATACCATGTGCCTGTGCTCAAAATTTTGAAAACGCACTAGAACCGGACGAGTCTTCACTTTTGCAGAACCAAGGCGATGACAAACTCTGATGTGAGTTTTATTGATGTCAGTGATTTTTAACTTGTCCGTTATAATCTTGTGCACCACATCAATAAGCGATTCATTATCAATCTCTGGTACTCCATGGATTAGCAACACCTTCCGTCTCAAATAGGTTTCCATTTTATCCTGATTATTAGATAGAAGTTCTAGTTGCTCAGTTATTTTTCCCAATGCTGAGAAAGCAAAATTTTTAAAATCACTCAACTCACGTGACAGGGAAACAACATCTGGGGCGACAGGAACAGCACCAGCCCCAATCTTCCTGATTCTATCATCAAATTCTGCAAATTTGGATTCCAACAACTTCTGCAGCTCAATTTGATTGTCAGCAATCCGGGACTCCATAGCAGCGAGTAATGTAGTGCAAAGTAGTTTCCAAAGATATAGGAAATGAGTGATAAGTGCAATAATTACACTACACCAGTGCAGCAGGTAGGCTATAACACTTAAGGTACCATAAGTTGCCCAATAGAACTGGCTAAAATAATTAATTTGTATTAAAGTTAGCAGAGCTCGAAAAACGTAACCTTCACTTTCGCCTACCCACAATTTTATACTTTAATTAATTTTATTAATTAATTTTTTAATTTTATGCTTTATTGAGCAAAACTTGAATAACTGTTTAAATCTTTGGTCATTTAAAAAGTGAATGGGCAGGATAAGATATAAGATAAGATAGAAGATAAGATAAAATATATAATAGAAGATAAGATAGAAGATAAAATATAAGATAAGATGGACAGGTTAGATTTCAACTTGACATTAACAAATAATGAATGGCTTAAAAAACAAATGGCCGAGAGAAATGGAGGCGTATTATATGCGTGTGCCGTATCCCGTAGGGTGTGCACGGCGATCCCGACGTCAATGTACGTATGTGTAGTGTTTACCTTCTTGTGGGCTAGGGACCTAAGTTTACTGCTTTTCGCTTTCGGCTCTCGAGACACTAACTTGGTACACTTGTACGTAGACTACAGACGCTCCTATGTATATATACTTTGGTAATAGATACACTTCAGCTTGATTTACTAACAGTAGCTCCGCTAAGAAATAAGTTAGGGTACGAATTCAAACGAGAGCAACAAATTCAACATTAAATACTTTCGGAATTATTTCTATCGAAACTGCAACAACTCCGCCTCAGAACTCATTAATCAAGTCCGGAATCCTTCCGACACTCGATGTGCTATAAATTCAGAGGTAATTTAAGTTCTCTCTGAGCTTGATACTTCTACTGGTGAATAACTAAATACACCAAACTTTGGCTACGATCGCTACACAAAACACTTTCAAGTTTTATCTTATTGTTTTCGAATTACTTGAAATTTTCAGATTTCTCTTCAATATTTTGTTATCAGAACTTTAAACAATTAAGTTGGTGAAAATCTTCGTACTAGGCACTCCAATGTTAGATATTCTGGCCACAACTTTGCGGGAAGAGGCGCTTCCCGCAAAACTGTGTTCTGATTTGAAGAAGACTGTTTCTATTGAAATAAATTAAATTACAAGTAATTGAATGGTAGTCTAATTGAACTGGATCAACCAATTCAACGTAAAGGTAATGAAGTGATAGTTCTATCTTATTATATTTAATTTAATTAAAAATATGTCATCATGTATAGTAATCATGATGATAGCACGCTAAGCCGTTGATCCCGGGTCTCATGAATATCAATGGCAGTCGTTTTTAAGAAGTCAGTGCCTCCTATCATCCTGAAAGTTGGTTTAATTATATAATAACATATCCCTCTTTGTTGCGGTGGTCAAAAGCCAGTCGCTCCATGTAATAACTGAAATACAGCCAAATTTAAAGATCAGTGGGCAGACCCTAGACCCTAAGCTGAAGTCTAAGGCAACCGGAATAATGCTAAGATATAACGATTTTAAAATGAAAGTTTACATGAAGCTAATGTTTTAGTTACACTATATCTGCAATCAGAGGCATACTCAGTATAATAAATATGAGCAAGCCTACCTGATGAACTTCTTGATGGAAAATCAAGAAATTATTGCCCTGGTTATTTAATCAGTTGTTAAATTTACATTCATAACAGCTTTATTGTCACAAAAGAACATCTTGCAGCTTACTTCTTGGGTTGTGGAGTCGCTCCATTTAATAACTAAAAATTTGACAAGTCTGGTTAGACTAGTGAGCAGACCCTGGGTTCTCAGTGTCAGGCGCAACAGGGATCCATATTTGAAGAGAAGATGGAACTTTGAAGAGTCGGCTATCGGTAATGATGCCGCTGGTATTGAACGCGTCCCCACATTTCACCAATTATATTATTTGTCCCACGTTATAGGTAGGTGTTGCCGCTTATCGGGTCACCATTTTCCATCATGTATGCTAGTATGATAGAGTGGTCTAGAGTGAAAAAGAGAGATGTAACTTTTGACTTTTGCTGTCATTTAAGATTCAGAAAACTGTTTCTTTTTAAAGAGACTCGCCAAAACAATCACATTTCGCCATAAGGTAAGCAATCAATGCTGCCCAAATAAAATAAAAGCGCTCCATAATATGGCACAAGCACGATAAAAAAACACCTACTTTTAAAGACATACATAAATGCTGGGACTATAGGAGGATGTTTTAAATAATAATCTTAGTACATTGTATACGTTAGAGAATGTACGCCATTCAATGGTGTCCGTCAAACAAAATGGCCGTCAGTGAGGATACAGGCTGTCACCGGATGGTAATATAAGGGACACGTCCAATATCCAACGGCTTTGTGTTCGTGTTATATTGGTTCTACTTGATTTTTCTTTTATGTTATAGATACTAGCGTAAGCATGCAGCTTCAGTTACATTTTCCCCTGGGATTCAGTTATTTACTAAAAATTGGTTGTCTGTAAAGTCGGTTTACTGACGATAGTTGAACGTGACAACGTCTTAAGAAAATACTGATGGAATGGTAGCATTTTTCAAAAGAAAATGTTAATTTCCTGGAGAGAGACGGATGCCGAACGCTGCCGAACGCAAAGGCCGATAGTGCTTCTTTGTCGCTCGTTCCGCGCTCTCGCTTGCACTTCAAGCCTTACATGGAACGCCTCAGAGCGAGGTAACGCCGCATGAGTCATGTTTTTTCGTGCGTGCAGCCGGCTCTATCGAATTATAAGACGTTGTCACGTCAAAAATTATTTAAATCACATTATTATTCCCTGCACCGAAAGGCACGTAAGATTATTGGTACTGGTTATAGTCTTCAACTCTAGTTAGAGTTCCTCGGACTAATTGCGAAAACAATCTCTACTAAACACAGACTCCTGTTAGAGGTTTGAAGAATTCAAACAACCGGACCCCACACACCTGTCTTCGCACTGTCACCTTGGTTCGTAAGGCCTCTTTTCAACGTCACGGTTGTTCAACCGTACGGCGTGTTAGCCGTATGGTTGGAAAAACGTGCGAACTTGTACATGGCACGGCAAATCGCCGAGCGAGACATTGGCCGGGTACGGGCTAGTATCGTTTTTATCTTGGGCTGTGTAGGACGTGCTGCGTCATGAATTTTGTTACGAAAAAAAAGATTATCGTTGCTTTCTACATATATTAGAAACGGAAAACAGAAAAAAACAAGAAAAAGACGTTTTTGGATATATCCGATTTTAGAAAAAAGGGAGGAATATGGAAAAGAGCTGAGATGATTATTTTCATCAATGTTATTATCTCTCCCTCTAAATTAAATGACATTTAAGGGCACACACACACTCTTACACACGAGCAGCACATCGACGACAGCAGAGGCGATTGCAGTCGCCGTCACCTGTCGGAAGATACTCGTAGACGTACCTGCAGTAGGCTGTCGATACGGCTACCGCAGACGTCGACATACCTGCAGCAGACTGTCGACGAGGCAACAGCAAGAGTCGACGTGTCAACAGCTTGCTGATAAAGGCGGCTGCCAGCAACAACCGCCAATAGGTCGACGGCCTATCAACCAATAGCAACTGCCTTCTAAGGTCGACTGCAGCTACATACGTTGACAGCAAACTGCTGTTCGTGTGTAATAGCTCTAAATGTTTTACCCAATGGTTCAATTGTCTACTTATCGAAAAAGTAACGTCGCTTCTTTTAAGAACAATTTGCGTCGTTTTACTTTATTTAATTTAGAAAATCGAGACAATCGGGGTTGCTTGTATATGTCACCGTAAAATTGTAAATAACGTTAAATTATAATCTATCCCGCGATATTGTAATCTGTCGAAAAATTGTGATACGTAACAAACCGCTCACAATTTAACGCATTATTTTTCGATAGATTATAATCTATCGAAGACAAACCGTCAGATTGTAAAATGGCATGCGACAGAACGCACCTCGCGCTCTGATTGGTTGAACTTCATGTTCCCCGCTCAGCCGCCCGTCGTCGCCATCTTCGGTTGTTATTAGTCAAATTCATTTGTTGTGAAATGTAAACAAACAGTGTTTTGGTGATTTTAAACAGATTTCGTGTTAATAATAATAACGCATTGTATTATAATAAGTTGTAGGGAGTGTTAACGGACCTGTGACTAACTCACATTTATTATTTAACTGCACTTCTTTAAGTTTAGGTAGGGGAATATGAAGTTCAACCAATCAGAGCGCGAGTTGCGTTCTGTCGCTTGCCATTTTACAATCTGACGGTTTGTCTTCGATAGATTGTAATCTATCGAAAAATAATGCGTTAAATTGCGAGCGGTTTGTTACGGATCACAATTTTTCGACAGATTACAATATCGCTGGATAGATTATAATTTAACGTTATTTACAATTTTACGGTGACATATACAAAGTATTTTCAATATATCATTAGAAAAGTATTTCAAGTTTTACACTTTGATTAATGTAAAAGATTTACACTTTGATTAATGTAAAAATCATTAAAATATAATGATCCTTTTAAAATGCTCTAATAACTTTTATCCTTAATTGTTAGCTCCATCAAAAGCCTTAACAAAAACACTTTTACAATCATCAAAATGGCCGAAACAGAAATTCAAACGATTATTACCGTTACATTATTTAAAATTCAAACAGCAAAACACAAACAACGGTTATTTGAATATTTGGAAGTTAGACCAAAAACAAAACATAAAATTGAATGGTATCGCCTTTTTCCAACTGCCAACTTTACAATTAGGGCGAAGTGAAACTCGGCCTTACACCTCCGAGGTTTGACCGTGGAGTCATAGTACAAACAAAATAAGTACGATATCTTAGGATAACTTTCTGTCGCGTATTCGAGTTGTGGAATGAACGCCCTGGCGAGGTTTTCATGGGGCTCATCAAAGGGGCGTGACACCGTTTTTAATGGATCGATAACGCGTACCATTCCCATGGTGTTGCAGGTGTCCACTGTACTGCACTGACCACTGTACATCTGATGGGCCACATATTTAATTGCCAAATTGAGTGCTACGTGTAAAAACTGACATTCAGCCGAATCTAGATTTGTATGCAGAACCTGGGTCCTTAGCGTATGTCTAGGAACAAGCGAGATCTTCATAAATACGCACCGAATACGGTTTGTATGTGAGCGGCACACATTGATAAAATTCATCGATGCTAAAATTTACACACTGATAAAACTCATCGCTGCTAAAATTTACACACACTGATAAAACTTATCGCAGCAAAATTTTACACGCACAGACAAAATTTATCGATAGGATCGCTCAATGGGGAAATCTTTTGTGAAGGCCTTTGTTTAGCAGTGGACGCCATCTTGTTGAGATGATGATGATGATGATGAACTAAAGCGACAGCCCTACGTGTAATTTATTTATTTATAATGGGCACATTAACATCATCATATCCTAGCATTATCCAGGTTGCCCTCGACTTAAGCTAAGGGCCCAGGGTCTGCTCACTGGTTCTACCAGATTTGACTGAATTTCAGTTATTACATGAAGCGACTGCCGTCTGACCTCCGCAGCCCAGAGGGAAATATTATCCTATGGTTAACCCAGCTGTCAGTCTGTTAGAAGGAACTGACTTCCTAATAACGACTGCCATAGATGTTCATGACAGCCGGGACCAACGGCTTAGCGTGCTTTCCGAGGCACGGAGCAAGCGATAATTAACACATTAACTTATTATTACAATTTTAAAAAATTTCTACCAAAAGAAGTTCTTATATTATGTATATCTCTTAAAAATGTACACAGCATTCGAAAGAATAATAGTCTTAATTACAGTTAAATTTTTTAACATTAACATTAATTCAAATATTATAAACTTTAATAAACGTGTTTAGGCTTTTATAACTCACCCCGGGCTCCACTTGTCCTACTCCTTTCTTTCTACTTCGCCGTGAAGTTTTAATTTCTCAAAGTGCCATCAAAAAGTGAAAATGGCCGGGGCCTTTGTGAGTGCCCCAAGGACACATTATGGGCCATCCTCGCGTCTGAGAGAGATGCTAATATTTCTCTTGTCAGAACACGGAACGACGTGCCAAGATGGCGGTGTGGCCCTGATTAATGGCGGAGATATTTTTAAGGAATATTTGTCATCAGTGACGATTTTATCTTAGATTTATGTGTTAATTATTTTGGAAAATTTTGTCTTTTTCGTCTGCTATTTTGCTTAGTTCAGAGATGTTATTTCTTTTGCTTATATATATTACAGGTTATTACAAAAATGTTTTTAAGAAATACTTTTAACTGCTAAAAGCAGTTTTGGCGCCAACGCGAAAAAATACACATTTTCGGGAGTACTTTTTTTCCAAAACTACGAGTAGTGTACATTTGAGTTTTTATGTCAAATTAAAAATAATTTATAAAAGTTTGATTCAATAGAGCTCTTGTGAAAGTCAAAATGTGTGCGCATAGTGGATTTTTGGACATATCTTCGGGAACGTCCACAAGTGTGGGAAATCGGCATATTATTGTGAATTGTTATTTTTCAGTTTAAACTCCAAAACTTCATAGACGCCTCAAGTAAAGTCTCCACTAATTTACTGGGGCTTGACTTTGACTCGACTATGATGCACTTTACTTGACTAGACTACATCATAGAACATGTTTTGATTCAATCAGATCCAATTTTCTATACACAATTGAAATTTTTGAAGTTACTGTGATTTTTATACGAAATGGAGCGCTCTGATTTTTTTGGATTGCATCGAACAGGGTTTGATCCCGAGACCCTCTGAATCTACAGGTAAGGGGTCTCGCTACTTAGCTATCGTCGCTATAGTTCTTATGTACTCGTTATAATTCTCGTTTAATTGATTACTGTGTTTAATATAATCAAAAGGTATATGCGAGACAAGTTTATTTCCCAATTTCCTTTCACTTAAAATCATGCCTGCAGTGAAAGGACGTGTTAATTTTCAACTCAAGCTTTGTTCTCCTATGAGTATTTACAAACATGACTTACCATAAAACACAGAAATAAAATTAGAAATAAAGTATGCAACCTTTTTGTGTTCAAAAGTCATCAAATTAAAGAACAATCTTAGATACGAGGAACATATCAATTGAAGATAAAAGCATAGAATTGAGGCGACCAGTATCATTAACGATCATTACAGAAATCCTTACACGATTCCAACTCACAGACATTCTTCCTCATGCTTACATCCCAGAAAAGTAAAAACTTCCAAAACGACATCGAATTCAGGACTTTACAAAGCCGTCATTATGTTTAACGTTAATTCCACTTTTCGCCATTATACCCAGTTATCACAAGGGAAGTATTCAAATGTAACGAGAACGATTGTTTGCAAACAAATATTGCCCGAAGTTCAATTCCCGGGAACACAGATCGCCCTTTGACCGTTCAGCTTCTCAAAGATGCCCTTTTTAATTGTCTCTCCTTTTCGAGACGTCTTTTCGCAACACTAATTGGATTGTTTACAAAACAAAGGACCTTATTGTGCGCTTTGTGAGCGTTTTCTTTTGTTTTCCAACTGATAGTTGGTTATTTTGAGATATCCGCGATCGGCGCGCGAGATAACTTGTTTCGTTTCAAGTCGTTTCTTTATTTGCTTGGGTCGGGGTTAATCTTTTATTGGTGAGGGAAAAAGTGTTGGATTTAAATTGGTAAGCTTCTATTTTCAGTTGAGGTTTTTAAATTGTTAAAAAACTTTAAGGTAGGTGAGTCTAAAAAAATAATTCTAATAATACATTTCATAATATATTATGATAATTATACATAAATTGTAAATATACGTTAAGTGCTGTGTGGCCGGCCTTGAATAGTGCCTCCCGCTTCAGGATGATGGGCAGCAGCGTCATCCTGCGTACTGGCTGGAACTGCGACCACCAACCCGCCTGCTCAGCGTGGGGATTATGGGCAAATACTCCCAATATTATGTAATCTATTGGGGCGTCCAATGTTCAGCAGTGGACTTTAAAAGGCTGATATGCTGATAATGCTGATACGTAAATTTATATCATCACATTACGTTTAAAATAGAGAACGGCGATTGCCCAGTGGCGAAACCCCTTGCCTTTAAATTCTGAGGGTCTCGGGTTGAAACCCTGGTGGCGCACCTATGACTTTTCGTAGTTATGTGCGTAATTATCGCTTGCTCCGTGCCTCGGAAAGCACGTTAAGCCGTTGGTCCCGGCTGTAATGAACATCAATGGCAGTCGTTTTAAGGAAGTCAGTGCCAGTACTAACAGACTGACGGCTGGTATAACCACAGAATGATGTTTCCCTCTGGGTTGCGGAGGTCAGACGGCAGTCGCTCCACGTAATAACTGAAATTCAGTCAAAGTCTGGTTGAACCAGTGAGCAGACCCTGGGCCCTAGACTTAAGCTTAATAATAGGATATGATAATGACAATACATTTAAAAGATAAATTAATATCATGTGAAAAGATCGCTAAGCTCAAACATCTTGTATGTATTGAACTACCTATTTATGTTTTAAGAATTAAATAAATATGAATGAATGTGGACTTTAGTTATGTATTGTCATAGTCTATAAGGACTTTGATAATACATTTACAATAAATATTGTTATTACGTAGGTAAGGCATCTCGATTAATAGAACTACAATTTACAACATTAGTATTAATTATTGATACATACATACATTAATCACGTCTGTTTCCCCGAAGGGGTAGGCAGAGGCATATTATACGCCCACACTTCGCCAATTATATAGTTGGTCCCACGTAATAGGTGGCGAGCCTATTGCCGCTTTCCGGGCACTTTTATTTACCTTGTCCGTTGAACGGCAGGTGCACCACTTGCAGGTGAGGTTGGCTTGGCCTCCTCAGATCTTGGTAGAAGCCCTATATACCCTAATTATTGATACAATATATTTATTTACTCTACAATTTGGTATACAACAGCCATTGTCAACTAAATTGAAATTAATTGCAGACATAAGCTTGTTCATTTATATGAGAGATTATTTGTATCGTGTACACAGGTTCAACGTAATTAGTCGAAACAGATCTTGTCATTCCTTTATAAGAACAGCTGAATCAATCTGAATTAGAATCTTGTTTTCATTTAACAATCATTGCTTGTTTAGTTCCAGACAAAAGCTTGAACATTCGTATCAAAGATCAGTTGTATGGTGTATACCTACCTACAAGGACCCATCGTAAACAATCGCAATAGATTTTGGAATAGAAAAAAAACGGTGTCCAAATAAAATTTAATTGGTTATACGACATCCATTGCTCGTTTAATTCATACAAAATCTTGTGAATTCATTTCAAAGTTCAGTTGTATAGTGAACAAGGTTACACCGTAAACGGTAGCAATAGATATTGGTATTACATAATAAGGGAATTTCAACAAATAGAAGTTGGTTATACAACATAACTTAGAGATTTATCAAATTGTTATAATATGGAAGTTCATTTTCTTGTAACTGGCGGGAGAAAAAACCAACCTTTAAGATTAAAAAATCTTTCTCGATTCTTTTACGATCAAGCTCCCGGTCGCAGTTAATGGTCACGTTGGTTTTTAAGTTTGAGGTTCACGTTCGCTCTGTTGAGCTAAATTTAAATAAATGATTTTGACTTTAACAACCATTACTCGTTTAGTTCCAAACATAAGCTTGCGCACTGAAATCAAAGATAAATTTACAAAATCCTATCGTAAACGATTGCAATAGATATTGTCATTACATAATACCGACAGCTCAACTACATACTTTTGATTGTTATACAGTAACCATTGCTCGTTTAGTTCCAGGCAAAAGCTTGCGCTTAGAAATTAAGAATTAATTGTATGGTGTACAAGCTCCCAACGTAAACGGTCGCAATAGATATTGGTATTACATAGTAAGGGTGCGTCAACAAATGGAAGTTCAGTGGTCCGTATCAGAGACGCCGTTGGCAAGGTTTTCCTCCAACTAATCAACTTAGAAACTTCCTCGGAAAAAATCTCTCCCTTACATAAACGTATGAAATATACCTTTCTGTATATAAATAATACTGGCTTAACTTTCCCTTTAGGGGAATGTTCCCGTGAAAGGAATATATTTCTTATATTTTATTCGATACGAAATTATCTTGAGGATCGTGCGGCTTGTGTGGGTGTACTTAACTTTTATCGTGGATTGAATAGATTTACAGAATTTATTTGCTTGACGTAGTTACTTATATGTAAAAAAATATAACTATATTAGCCATTTTATTATGCCTTATGTTGGATAATATCGGGGTTGATAAATAAATGAAAAATAACTTGATGAACTTGGATAAAAATGCCAAACGTATTTTATAGAAAAACTTTACACGAACAGAAGAATGACAAGACAAAGGGCGGGAAGGAGTGAAAAAAGTGTTGCCAATATAATACAAACAAAATCGGTACTGACAACACAATAAATATGGGTGCGTTCTCATATTCCAACACCTTACATATAGGTTTTGACATACTTATATAATGTCACACCTCTTGCTACGATCTTGGCACACACTCTTAGCTTCATTCATACTTATTAACCTTCTCATACACGACGTCGGTATAGAGAGCTTTTAAACTGCCCTTTCTCCAAAAAAAAATACTTTATTGTCTTTAAGATCAACAGGGTCATTTAGATTCGTAAATTTTTTACCTTCCTTTCTTTCTTTTGGATTTGATGATGGAAGATCTGACGTGGCCTTACCCTCTCAACACTTCCATTTACTCGTCCATCTATCTCAAATCTTTCGTCTATCTTTAGTCTACTTTCATTCATCCTCTCAACATGACCAAATCATCTAAGCATACCTTTCTTAATTCTTGTCACTATATTTTCTTTCACACCAGCATCGCCCTCTTATAACTTCATTCCTTACTCAATTTCACAACTAGCAGACTTCTGTTTGCTCTCATATATGTTGCATTAATATTACTTTCATGTTTCTCCTGTCATACCCAGAGTTCTCTTCCATACCATGGTACCTACACATCTCTATGAACTGCCAGACGAGCTGTTTGGGACACTTTCTGGCGTGAAATACCCCATTCGCCATGTATCTTTTATCAATGTCGCATTCATACTTTCCATCTCGTAAATTTCGATCCCAAATACAAAAACCACTAAATCACTGTTCTACTTTCTTAAATCCGATCAAACTTCACAGTCTGTGGCCTTGTTTTATTTTTTAAAAACCATAACTTTCGTCTTACTAACGTTTACTTCGTTAAGGTTTTGACTTTTTTCTAAACTCTAGAAATTAGATATCTATATAAATATAATGTGTCGGAATATATGCGCCAATTTTTCAACAAATAGGATAACTCTTTATTACTGTGTTTGTATTTTTTTAACAATTTTTAAATTAGATACTTAGTTTTACTCACCAATATATTTTATTCATATACCTCCATTTACTGCAAACACAGGTTATTATGATGAGGTGATATACATTGGTAATGTCGTAAATGTAATAATTGGCACAATTCTTACTAATAAACTATTGAATTACAAAAAAAACAATGTACGATATTACACTACTGTCATTACTAACAAAACACAAAATATTTCATATTAGCGTTAGTGTCAGTGTCAAACAATAATTACAAGAATTTTAAAATAATGAAATTAATAACATAAATATAATCACGCCTGTTTCTTCGAAGGGGTAGGCAGAGGCATAATGGCCTGTCATCGGAGCCATGGGGGTCATTTAACGAAAATTTAATTCCATACTTAATCGGAACATGTCTTCTTTTCAAACAATAAAAATATCACAACTCTGTCAAAAAATACTTGTTTATCTTTTAAAATGAGAAAGTGCATTCTTACTGAGACACCTTATAAGCGAATTCTTCCTGGCAACCATGGCAACGAAGACAAAATAAAAGTAGTTGAAGCTATCAATAGACGCCGTACAAAAGCCAATCATGTATATGGTATAACAGGCGAACATTCATATACAGAACCCCTATTATAACGAAGCTGATATCAGATGCAATTTCTTTCTATGAATTCTTGCATCATCCAATTATCGTTACATATAAATGCACAGCTGGGAAAGATGCTAGCAGTGGATGCCGTACAACAAGTGAACTTCCATTTGTCAATGTAGAAATGGCTACATCTATTGATGGCCTTCGTGAGGATCTTTCACACAATTTAGTATATTGTTTATGTGTGTCCTTAAACTTTAATTCATCTATTAGTTCGTTGGTTCTTTATTTCTTTTAAATAATCAACCTTTCATGCATTTATTAGTAAATTGGTTAAATCATTCAGACATACATTTGCGGGAATACATTTATTTGTTCGTTAATTCATCCGTTCACTCATTTGTTCATTCTTTTCTTCGTTCATTAATTTGTACATTCAATCGTTTATTCATTCGCTCATTCATATACTTATTTATTCACTCATTCATTCACTTATTTATTTTTTTATGTTCTTTGATATAAATAAAGTGCTTGACTGGAAGTAAAACTTGCAATCGTAGACATACCGTCGTCTAAATAAAAATAGTACTTATCAGTAGTACAAACTTGATAGTAAGTACAAATGTGGGCAGTAAGAAAAAGGTTATGTTTGGCTTGGGTGTATTTTTGGATAAACATTGGCTCATCCTATCGGGAAATGTAGCTGTAATAATATAAAGTAGTGCTCTTACTTACTTTACCTTTCCAATAACACATTATTTTCTCAGATATTATATTCTATTTTTACATTCCATGCTGTTATGAGGATAGAATCGTATGTTTTCTTACTGTATGTTCATCGTTCCCTTACTTATGTCATAAATTTCAATAATTATTTTAGGTTTTAATGCTTCAATATGCACTGAGCCAATTTCATTATTTTTTATGCATGTAAGACTTCAAAGAAAATATAGTGACAAGAATTGAGAAAGGTATGCTTAGGTGGTTTGGTCATGTTGAGAGGATGAATGAAAGTAGAATAACTAAAGTGATTTATGATTAACAAGTGAATGAAAGTGTTTGGAGGGGAAGACCACGTAACACCTTCCATGACCAAATCCAGAAAGTTTTGGAGAAAGGGCAGCTCAAAAGTACTCTAAGCCGAAGGGCGTGTATGAGGAGGTTAATGAGTGTGAATGAAGGTAAAAGTGTGTGCCAAGACCGTAGCAAGTGGAAGGATGTAATCTCTGCCTACCCCTGCGGGAAAGAGGCGTGGCATTATGTATGTATGTACAACAGTTCAATTTGTTACGACTTTGAAATAATCAGTATCTCTATTGATCGTCTTTATTGAAATACGCCGTTCAGAATTTCAAATGTATGCCAATAAAACTTTAATTCATTCATTACTTCGTTCGTTCTTCTTTCCTTTAATCACTCAATCAAACATTCTTTCATTCCTATATTTGTGCATTTGTTTTTTCCTTTATTCGTGCATTTGTTCGTTCATGCATTTGTTCGCTAATTACTCAATTCAAGAATAACGACAGATCAGTGAAGGTTGTCGAAAAGTAGGTCAACTCCAGTAGTGGGTTTGTGACGGCAGTGGTTTTATCTGGCAGTGACAGGGCACTATGCATCATAGCTGAGTTGCGCCGCGTCACGGCCTGATGGGAAACTACTTATCAAACAATATCTATTTATCTCCGAGTGTATTATAAGACTTTGTTTGACCTTTTCGGTGGTATAAGAGTGATGATATTGTGCTTACAGACTTTTGTTTGATGGATTTAATAAATATTTGCGTTATAGGTATTTGTAGCAATATACGATAAAATATGACAGCGCACTTTGACCTCTGAAGTCATTTAAGCAAAACAAGATGTTAAATTTAAAATTATTGTTACTGTTTTGACTTACGAAAAAATATAGTTTCGACAATATACATACATACGCCGTGAGGATCTTTAACACAATTTAGTATGTTGTATTATATGTGAGTCCTTTCATTCATACATACATACATACAAAAAAAAGAACATACATTTACGCCTGTTTCCGCGAAAGGGTAGGCAGAGGTATATTGTACGCCCACACTTCGCCAATTATATATATATGTCACCGTAAAATTGTAAATAACGTTAAATTATAATCTATCCCGCGATATTGTAATCTGTCGAAAAATTGTGATCCGTAACAAACTGCTCACAATTTAACGCATTATTTTTCGATAGATTATAATCTATCGAAGACAAACCGTCAGATTGTAAAATGGCATGCGAAAGAACGCACCTCGCGCTCTGATTGGTTGAACTTCATGTTCCCCGCTCAGCCGCCCGTCGTCGCCATCTTCGGTTGTTATTAGTCAAATTCATTTGTTGTGAAATGTAAACCAACAGTGTTTTGGTGATTTTAAACAGATTTCGTGTTAATAATAATAACGCATTGTATTATAATAAGTTGTAGGGAGTGTTAACGGACCTGTGATAACCTAAAGAAGTGCAGTTAAATAATAAATAAGAGAGTGGTTGTCTGGTCACTCTGGTCTTGATGGCAAGACCAGCCAATCATGGACAGGCTTTAAACAGTTGACAATTTAACGCGCGACAGATTGTGATTTTACGGTTTGTCTTCGATAGATTATAATCTATCAAAAAATAATGCGTTAAATTGTGAGCACTTTGTTTCGGATCACAATTTTTCGACAGATTACAATATCGCTGGATAGATTATAATTTAACGTTATTTACAATTTTACGGTGACATATATATATTTTTTTTTTTTTTTTATGAGATCATCAACAATTGTTACATCAACACTACATAAGTGTATATGTGTGTAGTGTGTTTACAAAAGTTTAATCTTAATGCACAATTACTAACAGGTGAACATAGCATGCTTATAATTAGAAAGTACAGTAATCATTATGTGAACCAACAAGCACACAATAACATAGATATACAAAACAAAATACACAGCTATCTTAAAAATTAAATATATTGTTGGTCCCACGTAATAGGTAGCGAGCCTACTGCCGCTAGCGGGGCACTGTTATATTCGCCAGAGCCTCGTCCGTCCGTCGTCCATTTCGACAATATAGTATCTGTTTTATTATAAACTAACAGCGACCCGAGGTGTCACCCATGTGACTCTCTTTCCCGTAGGAATACCAGGGTAAAAAGTAGAATAATGATACACAGTTATGGTAATCAGTCATGCGATAAAAATACGGAAAAAATTATGTAAAACAATAATCATAACAACATTTGGTCGGAAACGATCACCGAAGTACAGCAGAGTTTACAAGAGGTTACTCCTTGGATGGGTGACCGTTTGTGTGGCATTTCGAGCGCTCGAGCGTAAAATCATTCCAAACAAAAAGTCTACAAAACATGCGTCTCTCAACACCAAAACCTTCTACAGTGTAACAAAAGCAATGAATCACTACAAAAAACACTTCAACTACACTATTAATCAAAGTGTCTGAACAAAAATTAGCTGCATCGCGCGGCAGCGAGCCGGATCAAACAACAAACAAGTCGAGACTTGTTGAGGCGCGAGCAGTTTCTTCATTGTTTGTTAGGACTTGTTGTTGGCTAGGAACTTCTGTCGGAATACAAAATATACATCCTTTACGGCCAAAGACTGATTGTTTTATAAAATGATACACTAAATAAAGCAGAGTAAGTTGGTCATGTTAAGAGAATGAATGAAAGTAGATTAACAAAAGTGATTTATGATGGACAAGTGGTTGGAAGTGTTGGGAGGGGAAGACCACGTAAGACCTTCCATGACCAAATACAAACAATTTTAGAGAAAGGGCAGGTCAAAAGTACCCTAAACCGACGGGCGTGTATGAGGAGGTTAATGAGTGTGAATGAAGCTAAAAGTGTCTGCCGAGATCGTAGCAAGTGGAAGGATGTGATCTCTGCCTACCCCTACAGCAAAGAGGCGTGACAATATGTATGTATGTATGTATGTATGTATGTATGTATGTAAAGAACAAACGAAATAAAGCAGAGTAGATAATCTTTTGATAAGGAAACGTTTGTGTGGCATTTAGTATACGTACATACTTACATATACATACATTCACACAAACAGGCGTGATTTTCCGTATTCCGTTGGTATGTATGTAGAGAAAAACATTCTAGGAATAACAATAGATATTTTGAAAACTATGTCCATACCTAAATGAAACAAACAAATAACCACACCTTCTATTTTGGTATAACTTTCAACAATCTAACACAATTGCGTTTAGCGAATATATTTTGTGTTCTCAGTGCAAAATGTCGGAACAAAAGGGGCGAATAAAGAGTCAGCGCCTGCTTTATGGGGTGTGTATGTTATGATAAAAAATTTAATTTACGTGCTGAATGGACGCCGTTGAGTGCTGACAACATGACACGGCTATTTGGGATTTGTTTGTGAATTTTGCCTACTCAGAATTGCGTGTGCCTATTTACAAATGTGTGAAGTGTATGAATATGGGGCAGAGTGCATTTGTCTTTGATACAGTCAATGATACATACATTCACGCCTGTTTCCCCGAAGGGGTAGGCAGAGGCATATTATACACCTACACTTCGCTAGTTATATTGTCGGTCCCATGTAATAGGTGGCGAACCTATTGCCGCTTGCCGGGATCGCTAGAGCCTCGTCTGTTGATCAGCAGGTGCACCACTTGCAGGTGAGGTTGGCTTGGGCTTCTTAGATGTTAGTAGGATACCTATACACAGTTAATAATATGGTAAAATTAAATGATATGGCGAGTACTAATACCTTTATGCACGAAAACGAATATTTGTTTTACGGGACTGTTCAAAAAGGTTAACGCCACCTCGAGATATAGCAGGCTCAAGCAGAATCATGTTTTTTTATTTTAGTCAGTCTGACACATCCTTCTGCTCCACCCACAGTGGAAGACGCAATGTTAAATTAATTTTTACCTATAATTTTTTTAGGTGTTTTCTATTGACTGTAAAAATGTGTTAAAAAAAAGTATTTTTTCCATTTTATAACCAGATAAAGTCTGATCCCAGTAATGGGACAACAAAATAATAAAAAACAAAGCACTATTTCAATATCACATACAAACTCAACCAAAAAGAGTGAATGGTTCGAAAACTGAACCTCGCTCCACGAATCCGCCCCGTAAACTTTCCAGCAATCGAATTTAAACTTTATGCTAAACTGTTAGTTTCATTTCAGTTTGTGAAGCTGGGGTAGATTCCACCAGGCTCCTAACTACATGTGTTGAATTAACTTTAGCTGACACCGGTCATGCTGAACTCACAGAGTTATTTAATAATAGTTATTATAATAATATGCTCGGATGTTTCACGCAGCGATATCTAATAATCTCTCCATATTAGGAAATGTTAAGTGTAAATGCTTTTTATTATTCGAGAATATGTATGAAACCTTTAATATTTTTGTGACAATTCCCGCGAAACTATAGTGAACCCGTGAAACGACAGTCTCTAATTTCAGCGTTGGTCGTGAAGACATAGTTGTTCTAAGGTTATCTGATCTTACCTTTTTATATTTTTTAAATAACAAATGCAAGTAAGCACTGTCTTCCAGCCAAAGGGGTACCGAAAGGGAGTGTAGAACTCACCAACAGCAGACGCGACCGCCAGTAGTAATACCTACTAAAATCTTGCGACGACACCCGCCGCTTGCTAAAAAAGTGGCGGGGGGCCGTATCTTGGTTGCAGCGTCTGACACCCCACCCGCGGTCCAAGTCTACCTGGCCAAAACCGGCAGGAACACCTCAGAGAGGCGCAGTAAACGCATCCCTCCTACCTCCTTGTGTTATCATAGCGTTTGTGGCCGCCTTCTCAGAGGGC
Organism: Musotima nitidalis; assembly: GCA_949126915.1. Classification (NCBI taxonomy): domain Eukaryota; kingdom Metazoa; phylum Arthropoda; class Insecta; order Lepidoptera; family Crambidae; genus Musotima; species Musotima nitidalis. The sequence goes on from OX421439.1 coordinate 12,697,706, forward strand.
CTATAGTTAGACAGCAGGAGGCCTCTGCCCCCGCCGCCTAAGCACCTAGGGGTGTTACCTACTTCCGGCGGCCTTACTCGCCCTGCCGGGAGGCTGATTTTGTTAAAAAAAAATTGGTTATTTTTTATCAAGGAAGACCAGCAGCTATATTAAACAAGAAAAATAACGCCAGATGGCCAATTATAGATAATCATCGTGTGAGATCGCTAAAATTGGGAATTTTTTAATTTGAATGTTCTTTGTCATCTTGAACGGGAAAAATATGGAGAAAATAGACTTACATCTACATTATATAAACAAATGAGAATGTGTGGTTAAAAAATGAAATAACCCGTTTGTTTCTATATTTAGAGTTGCGTCTCATCTTTTGTATTTCAAAACAATAATAAATTACAAAACAAATCAATTATTACATGTCACATAGATGGCAAAATAATAGGTGTACATGTGACGCCCTGCAGGGGCATAGCAACTAAGAGCATCCTAAACTTTTTAATATCGAACATAAACATTTTTGTTAAATTATCTATAAAATAAATATTAATCTTTTGATTCCAACCACAAAACTAGTATATACATTCAAAGTCCAAACCTACAGTTAAAACTGACTCAAAATACTTGAACACAGAACTGTTTTAGGGGTCGGCCATTCAGCTCCCGAGGTTAAACGAGGTTAAAATCCGAGATAAGGCAATGGCTGCCATAATAATCTATTTTATAGAACGAGATCGCAAAAGTCGGATTCGGCAGTAAGTATGCATTCTAAATTAACTTTAGAGAATTGAATTTTATCTTTACTGTTTCGCCTACTTTTGGTGTTGGAACATTTCGGTTTGTTGAAATTGTTCAAAGCTTATAAAGGGAGATTTGTTAAAGTAACATTATAGATAATTGAAGGACATTTTAAAGTGGTTTCGACAGAATATTGTACGGTATTGTTTACTTAAGAATACTTCTTGTATCTGATTGATTAAAAGTGGTCACAAAGTGGTCACAGAGTAGTCAAAAAAAATTTGCGCTTTTTTTAAAGGTTTATAATGTAATATCTTGAGCAAACCTCACTAGACAGTTAATTTCCTAGTTTGCGATTATGCGGCAAAGGTGTGTCTTATTAATATATTCTAATAGTAGGTAATTGAAACTTAAAAACCAATATGAGAGGTTTTGAGTTAAAGAATAACTATAGATTTCAAACTCCACCAAAAATAAAACCTAAAATCTAATATAAACCAGTTGAAAATACTAAAGTAAACTAGTTCAATCGGTGTTAACATAAAGAAGAAAAAAACATGAAATACATCTTTGTTATATGCACAAGCACAATATAATGTATGTCATACTTATTTATTCCAAAAGTCTACAATCACAATGTATGGACTTCGCATTTAAAGGTAAATCCTAAAATCATGAAATACATCCATGCTGTATGCACAAGCACAATATAATGTATGTTAATACTTATTTATTCTCTTTAGAAAATTTAGTTTCCTTAGAATAATCACGCAAGTACTTGAAAGGAGTCGCGAAAAGAAAATATTTCCTAGAAAAATGTTTCTCCGCTCGCCTCCATTCTCCCGAGATTCGGGGAAATAATAATTCTCCCTTTGGCCGTCCGCTCAGGTGGGAAAATCGCCACGGCTGGACGCACGGGCGCAGCTTGCACTGCCTCTCTTTAAATACCGTTAGGAAGACATTTTTAAAGCAAAAATCTATCTATATTTGTGTTGGAAATGAATTTTTCTTCGTAAATTCTTATTTTACTCTCAATAAATATAGAAAAACTTGAGACGTGTCAAGGGACACCCGGATGGAACGAAGTTCCTTTTGATTAATTAGGTAGTGAAGGAATTGTTACAATTTTTTTTTTTTTAAGATATACTAATATTTTTTTTATTATTAACAAATATAATGTTATATAAACTTAATCGAAGGTTCAAATTCGCACCGCTTACTATAGCAAAAGGTGTAGTGACAATTTTTCGTAAGAATTTTTTTCGTCTAGCCCCCTTTCACAACGAGCGATAAGGAACTTTGTTCCAATAATAAATAAATAAATAATAAATAAATATTTCAAACACTTACACCAATTATTTAGTTCCAAGATAAGTATCATTAAGAACTTGTGTTACGGATACTAAATAACGGATAAACATACATTTTTTTTTGTAAATACATACTTAATATACATAGAAAAACACCCAGACCAGAACAAATATTCATATTTAAACACACAAATATTTGTCCTGTGTGGGAATCGAACCCACGACCTCAGGAGTGGAATGCGGGTATACTCGCCACCACGCCATATCAGTCGTAATATCTTGTAAGATCCAAGTGCAGACCCTGGGCCCTAATCTTATGTCTAGGGCAACCGGGATAGTGCTACAAATACATACAAGTTATTATAAACGCAAAAGTAACTCTACCTAGATAGGTAGTCAGTTTATACAGACAGATGTCTGTCTGTACAAACTGAGGAGCGACAATAATCCAGTGGCGAGACCAATTCTTATTCAGAGGGTCTAGGGTTCAAAGTTATGTGCATAAATATCATTTGCCTTGGAAGTCAGTGCTATCTAATATTTTGACAACTTTGTGGTGGATACTAGGTGAATGACCTAAATTAATTAATAATAAAAAAGAATTTACAAATATTTCTGACACACCAATTATTTAGTTCCAAGATAAGTATCATTAAGAACTTGTGTTATGGATACTAAATAAAGGATAAACATACATAAATACTTTTTTTTTTGTAAATACATACTTAATATACATAGAAAACACCCAGACCAGAACAAATATTCATATTTATACACACAAATATTTGTCCTGTCTGGTAACCGAACCCACGACCTCAGGAGTGGAATGCGGGTATACTCGCCACCACACCATTTCGGTCGTCATTAAATTAATAATAATTAAATATATAATCGTATTACTCATTGAATAAAGTCAGTCAGATGTAAGAGAATGAAATTCATCATAGAGAATGATGTTTATCTTTAAGTTGTGGAGGTCTGGGGGCCTACCGCCGAATTCGATGGATTACCGGTAATCCATCGGATTCCATTCATCTAGATCAAACTTTGTTTTACGTTCATTAATCCGTACCGGGGAATCTGCCGACAGCCACCTCTCATTCATGTCACCTTCATCACCTTCAGTCCGTGACAGACCAATAGGTAAATGGGGAACGCCATTTTGTTTCGATTTCCATGAGTTCGGCGGTACGACAGAATCAATTCGAAATCCATTTTGCCTTATAATCGATTGCCATCGAACTCGGCGGTAGGCCCCCAGACGGTGTAATAACTGAAGTTCGGCCAAATCTGGTTACACGAGTGAGCAGACCCTAAATCCTGGTCATAAGTTTGGGCAATCGGAACAATGCTAGGATACGATTATGATGATGTGTGAATTAACTTATACGAGTCTGCGTCAATTAATTTACATTTTGTAGGACCTCATATTTCAAATTGTGAATTACTATAATAGTGACGAATGGCAGTGTCCAGTAAAAACAACACTGGGATCAGTATAAGATAAAAAATAATAAAATAATAATAATAACTGATATAAATAATTCAGTACTGAAGTATTCAGTAACTTTAAATATTATTTAAAGTTACTTAAACCAGATGCGCAATTTAACGGAATTTCACGCAAACGAATAATGTAAAGAATAATGTTTATTATTTTCAGTGATGCCACACTTATTTCTGCGGTCAATATGCATAACTGTCGCCGATTCAGATATTACTATGAAAAATAACATAATTGAGCTAGTATTCCTTGTCGTAGTAGACAAAAACGATCAACCAAGTAAATAATCTGAAATGATTTATTTCATAAACATAGTACTTGAAAACGCCAAAGTAGAATCCAACATACAGTTCATGTTCACGAAGGTCTATATTTGAATGGCCACCGTTTGCATTTAAGATCAGCACAGAAATATTTACATTATAAGTAAGAAATAAATGTTTTCTGTAGAAACTTATCGGAATTAGTCATAATGACGTGTCACACACAAATATAAATAAAGTATCTAATGCTAAAACGCAAAAAAAGCTCTATAAATTGCATAAAGATTCAGATAAAGTTCTCACGGACAGTCCGCTGCGATGTCTACAAAATGCTACCTCAACCTTAAGTTTCTGTCGACCCGAAGTCAACCACAAAATACTCCTTAGAAAAAAAATTACAATACATTCAGCTTCAAATAAATAGCACCCAAGAAACGCGCCCTAACGTTCTTGACAATAGACGCGTATGTCGAATTTTATTGCGCTATTTAATTATATGTAACGCTAACTGTACCTATAAGATTTACGTGGTAATTCCTCAGCATAATAACACGTGTGTAATTGACGCATACATTATATGATCCACAAACGGCCATATTGGCGGAGAAATAATGGCATCTGATAGTAAAGGTTTAGTCATATAGTGGGCGTGAGCGGATACTATGCAGTGTCACAGCGGGCACGACCGTTTCGAAGCTGTAACGTCAAATGATGCCAGCGCAATGCGACAAATCTGTGAGAATGTGTTAGACAACTAATTGTAACTAAACACTAATGTTTATTGCTAGATATAAGCTATTTCCAAACTATTTATCATAATTTCAGAAGAACGCAGCTTATTTTGAAAAGAAAATCCTAAATTACTTGCCTTACTACCAAAATTATACACAGCCTATGTCAAGTTGCCGGTTTATCTGATAGCGGGTCGGAGCACCCTGTATTGTCTGGCAAGTGGTCGCCATTGATAAACTATTCAGCCCTTACGGCCAACTATTCGTCTCGCTTTTTTCATCTCTCATTCCCATTTTATAAATGACTTTAGTTTTAATGCAGATCTCCCCGTTTCTTAAACGATCTCACAGATTGACCTTAAGAACTTATGAGTTGAAACCAAAGTAAAAATTGATTCTCATAATCAAAACTTTAAGGTGTCTATTTTAAAATCAATCAGAGGAGAATATGTGTTAATAATAACAAAGCATGGCTTTGTATTAATATTTTTATACTAATTGTCAAAACATGGTTAGACTTTTGTTCTTTGGAACATCTTGCCTGTGCATCGTTTCACAAATAATAATTTGATTTTATGAAGATAATAAATTACGGTCACTAAAATTTGTTCACGTTTTATCGCGAGCGCAGTGTGGAATTCCCGCCGCGCTACCTTCCAGCAAACGCGGCGTCTCGCCCGCAGTGAGACAAATCCACAAATACATTTAATATAGAGCACAAAAGCTCGGTGTACGAACAATGCGTTGTTTTGATGGCTCTCGGAATATTGAATCGCTATTTATTTAAGAGCTTCTTGTTACAATGCGCACGTAAACGTTTCGAGAATTTATTTACCTTTTACTTAAGTATTGAAATAGCAAGAACAGTTTAAGAATCTTTTAGAAAAGGACTTCATTCAGCCGCAGCCGTAATTTATTTTAATTTTTAGAGCAACTGACAAGATAAACTCTTGCATGACAGAAAAAGTAACAAATATGAACAAAAACAATCTGTCAATTTCTTAAAAAAATAAAAGAAAAGAAATAACTGATATATGTAGTCAATAGCTATGATAATTTACATCATCTTCATCATGTCAGTTCATTAACGTCCCACTACTGAGCACGAGCGTCCTCTCACATACCACGGTGCAAGGGTATTTGGTCATACTCCACCACGCTGACCCAGTGCGGATTGGCGGAGGCAGGCAGGTGTATGGCGTCCTGCTGTTTGATTTTTCAAGCCACCCATTACGCCGGCACCAACGGCTTATCATGCCTTCCGAAGCACGAAAGCGCTCGATATCAAATGCCACACAAACCGTCACCCATCCAAGGACTGACCTTTGTAAACTCTGCTGTACTTCGGTGGTCGCACGAGCGCTTTCATGACCATAAGTTAAGTTCCATGATGAAAAATTTTTTGCAAAAAATAATTGTGTCCGATATTTTACATTGAAACAGTATTTGTCTGTTTGTCTTTTTGTTCCGACTAATGCAAATAAGAATGGGTAAAAATATTTATCGATGTTTAAAAAAATATATTTTTAAAGATTACTAAACCTTCTGTAAAAGTTTCAAGCGTCTACCCCATAACGAGCAAACAAAGAAAATACATATATTCATGCCTGTTTCCCCAAAGTGGTAGGCAGAGGCATAATATACGCCCAAATTTCACCAATTAAATAGTTGGTCCCATGTAATAGGTGACGAGTCTATTGACGGTTACCGGGCACTGTTATGTTCGCCAGAGCCTCGTCCGTTGATCGGCAGGTGCACCACTTGCAGGTGAGTTTGGCTTGGGCTCCTTAGGTCTTGGTTGGATCCCTATACCCCTAAATAACGGATAAAAATACATAAATTGTTTTTGTAACGAAAATAGAATAAACATTTATATTTGTGCACCCAATGAATCCACAAAGTATATAAATGTTTAATCTAGTTTAGCGAAATTATTTATATAACTATAATGCATGTCCCTCATTAATAAATCTCTCAATATTATATATAATCGAATAACATTACTTACAGTCATCCAAGACGTAAGTAAAATGATCATTAACTTCCAGCTGCAGTGAGTTAGAGGCGGCTGTATTTCAACGCGGATCTAGATTATTCCAGCATTCTGGAGAAATATTGGAGCAAAGTATTTTAGCTGGATTGCAATATTTCTGAGTGTTCTCAAAGGAGCCGCGTAAAAGCGGCCCCTGTTCTCTTTATTGACTGAGATTTGTTTGGTTCGCCATTTTTGTATTGTTTTGTTACAGTTTATGTTATGTAATAGTTGTGGGTTATATTATTGCAGTAATATCAAGCCTACATATTCCATTAGGAACCATAGCACTTGAAAATGTCAAAACAAAATCAAAATGCAAATTTTTGACGACCGATATGGCGTGGAGGTCAGTATACCTACATTTCACTCCAGAGGTCGTGGGTTCGTTTCCCACACAGGACAAATCTTTGTGTGCAGGAATATAAATATTTTTTCTGGTCTGGGTGTTTTCCTATGTATATGAAGTATGTATTTACAAAAAAAAGTATCCATAACACAAGTTCTTAATGATACTTATCTTGGAACTAAATAAATAAAAATTAGGTGTAAGTGAATCTTAGTGCCAGTTCCGAGCCCCCGCTCTGTGAGAAGAACTGACAAGAAACTCACAGGCTATGCTTTTCAAATTTTCAATCAAATATAGCAACACGGAACACACACAGTGAATATTTGAAAATACTGAATTACAAATATGTAAAAGCGTTCTATGTACTGAGTTATATCAAAAGTCACTTTAAGATGCCTCAAGAAACTCATCTCGGCTTTTATCAAATTATTTATTTATTATAAATTATTATATTATGATATTAACCTGGGTCTCTTTAGATTCGAAATATATGGGACTCACCACTCAGCTATCCCGCTCATTGCCTTTTTAGAATACAATTTAATAAATAGTGCTGTGTTACCACACTCCGCAGCACCTCTTAAGAATTCTACCTTCCCATTTTTGCTCGAAGATGTCGTAGAAGATGACTTGGTGTATGGGACCTCGACTGGTGTTAATGTGGGCGAGAGGCTAGCAACCATTCACAATTTAACACATTTTATCAAGAAATTTTAATGTCTGTGCTAAAATGAATTTTGTGTGTAGAAATAGGGGCCCAAATCTATTGAATAGAACTAATGTTACATTTAAAAACCCTTGAAATTTATTTAGACTGAAGTATTTCCCTCCCCAATTGGCAATTTGAAATTTGCCAGCGTCAATCGTCTAGAAAAATTTAAAAATATAATTTGTATATAAATGTAGACTGGATATTTTGATCAGTTATGTAATCAGGGCACCGAAAAATCTAACAAGATGGTGATGGCTTGTAAAGAAACTCAACAAAAGAAGATCGTTGATCTAGATGGCCGTGATTTTCACCTCCATGCAATTTTCATTCTGGTACGTACCTGAAACAAGAAATATTTTTTTAACATACAGAAGAATATTCAATTTATGTTTATTTAACACCATAATCATGCAATCCATGTTTATAATTGATTTTTAGTTGATTTAAACTTGAAAAAAGAAGTGGTATAAAAATAAGAACCACAAGATACTATGAAAAAATAAAACTATATAGATATAATAATAATTCTCATACAATCCCACCAAATATTTTGTTCCAAGTATGATTAAAAAGTAGAGCTATGGATACTAAATAACGGACCCGTATACTTTTAAGCTATTGCATAGCTTCTATCGCGGGCCTTGAGCGGGGAGACTGAATCCAGAAATTCCGTAACGAAAAAATCCTAACACTCTGACCGGCACAGCTATGATACTTTTTAGTTTTTCCATCTATCGATAAATAGCAGAACTTTTAATGACTTTTTGAAATATTACGCTTGTCTCTTTAGTTCAGCAACCCGTCTTTAGGTAGCATTGGTTGTATCGGGTGGCTAAAATTTGTTTTCTTATTGGTCACCACGCTCAAAGTGCAACTTGAATTAATATCAAAGAAAAAAGAAATACATAAATAAAATAAATAAATATTTATAATTGCATAAGTTGATAAAAAATACTATGCTTTACCGCAGCAGTCTCTGAGTGCTATACGTCTTTTTTTTGTAAATACATACTTAATTTACATAGCAAACATCCATACCGGAACAAATATTAATTATTATGTACACAAAGGTTTGTCCCATGTGGCAATCGAACCCACGACCTTAGAAGTAAAGTGCATGTATCTCCACGTCATTTCAATCGTCAAATTAACTAAAGTTAGAATCATTTATTCAAGTTTGGCTCAAAAGAGCTCTTATGAAGGTCAAATTTAAACTATGATTTCAACAAAAGAGTTTATATATTTTTTGTTCAACACTTATCAGGTAAGCTTTACGCTCTATTAAAGTAAGCTGTACAATATTAAACTATCTATCATGAATTGAAATATCAACGCAGATATGTGTTATTTAATAGCTACAGTGGAGACTTCTTGGCGGGAAAGTAAACCGTCATGTCTGTAGTTTTATTGTATTTTCTAAAATTTGTGATATTTCGAACATTAATGAGTAATAACGGTGGATTATTAACCGTTAAGTGTTTGTGAACGTACATAAGTGTAGGTAAATGAAATAAAACAGTGCAAAATCACTTTTCAAATTCTCTCAAGAAGTCTGAAGATGTGAGATCTCAGTATAGTCCCACATCTTTACTGAGGCTTTTGGAGTATGTATGTATTAAAAAGCAAAGTTTACAAAACTTTTAATCACAATAATACAAGCAAAATAACTAATTTAACATAGATGTAATTAGATACTTTGACAAGGTTATTAGTATGGACGAGACGGATCTAATTAATGTTCTCCAATGATTAGTTGTTTAAGTTGTGATTGATGGATTGTAAGAGGTAATCATTACTCTATACATACATCATGTACTCCGATGTCTAAATAGATTGTTAGACATGAACATCTCTTTGCATTTTAGTTTTCAGATATGATTTACTGACTATTAAAAGGGATATTCTGTTCATCTGCTTAGACTTTTAGGGAGCGTTGCAAGGCTGTTTGATTTAATACTTTGATTAAATTAGATAAATAAATTTACGTGACAAAGAATAAACAAATTAACAATTCATTTAGCTGAAATCTGTGCCCACTAATTGTGTACCCGTAGATTAATAGAGCGATTATTTCCAAACCAGAGTGATCAACATCGCCGAATCCCAGAGTATTTTAAGTCTTCAATTACTAACGGTGGACGACCAATATGGCGTGGAGGTCAGTATATCTGCACTACACTCCAGAAGTCGTGGGTTCGATTTCCACACAGGACAAATCTTTGTGTGCATAAATATGAATTATTTGTTCTGGTCTGGGTGTTTTCCTATGTATATTAAGTTTATAATTACAGAAAAAATATATTTAAGTATGTTTTCCGTTGTTTAGTATCCATAACACAATAATTGGTGTGATTGTGAGAGAATATTTATAAGTCTTCAATTAGTAAATAATACGAGTACCATCACGACCAGATATTTTGAGAGTTATAACAATAAGAGGATAATTTTAAAAATTCTTATAGCAGGAAAATAAATCTGCTGCTGGTTTGCAGGACTGTTTGAAAGGCTCCGGGACAAAGCAGGCTCAAATATACTATCGATTGTTTGTCTTAGTAATAGTCTGACACACCCTCCCGCTTCATCCACAGCGGGACAAGGCCATTTGATGATTTTCCAGCCGAAAATAAAACTAACAAGTGATGGATTAAAAATATCTTTGTAACGAGACTAAAGAGTTAACGAGAGTAAAGTAGTAGTAAAGTAGTAGTAAAGTAGTAGTAGTAGTTTCTCTCGTTCCAGCGTTGGTCGTGAAGACATCGTTGTTCTGAGGCTCCTATCTTACCTGAAGATGCCCTGTGTAAGGGCGAAACACGTGTCGTGTTGAATAGTTTCTTGATTTTTCGGGAAATTATAGTAGCGCGGGAATTGTTACAAAGATATTTTTAATCCATCACTTGCTTACAATGGATTTCGCAAAGTAACGCCTGAATCAGTAAATTATTTACAAACTCTAACAGCCAGGAAAAAATCTAAAAACAGGACGCCATTCTCCGATCTCCACTGGCCCGCACTAGCTCTGCTTGGTAAAATATGACCTAAGTCCATTTTTTCTAGGATTTTTGAGGCCTGATCCCAGTGCTGGCGGATATAAATATGCTTAGATAAACGCATGTTGACAACTAATAAACAAATTAACATTCCATTTAGCTAAAATCTGCTCCCACAATTGTGTACCGGTAGATTTGCAGAGCGATTGGTTCCGAACCCGGGTGATCCATCAACATCGCCGGTTCCCAGAGGCATTTAAGGCTTCAATTAGTTAACGATCGTTCACGATTGCCTTCCGCTCGGCCGTCGCAGCTGATGTATTACTTGGGTCCTTGTTTCCTGTGCAATGGTGCTTTCATTATGTAGACGACTGTACTGTAAACTATTAGACTGTTCTATTTGACAGTACATTACAGCATGCTGTATAACTCTAATAGCGTGGAGGTCAGCTGTTCTGGTCTGGGCGTCTCCTATGTATATGAAGTATGTATTTATAAAAAAAATGAACTATTACATACATACATACATACATTCACGCCTGTTTCCCCGAAGGGGTAGGCAGAGGCATATTATTCCAACACTTCGTTAATTATATAGTTGGTCCCACGTAATAGTTGGCGAGCCTATTGCCGCTTTCCGGGCACTGTTATGTTCGCCAGATCCTCGTCCGTTGGTCGGCAGGTGCACCACTTGCAGGTGAGGTTGGCTTGGGCTCCTCAAATCTTGGTAGGATCCCTATACACCATTAATAAACGATTTAAGTATATATATCCGTTTTTAGTATCCATAACACATGTTTTTAACGATACTTATCTGGAAACTATATCAATGGTGTGATTATAAAAGAATTATTTCTTTTATAATATTAATATTACCTATAGAGAGCAACAAAATTATATTTATTTACTTTAAAAAGGCTCTGAAACCACTAAACCTATTTCAAAATCGTTTTCTATTAGCACGTTACATTCTTCGTGAGCAATGAAGGCTAAAATGGATGTTCGAAAAATTGGGGATTACTGGGAAAACTCCAATTGTATTATTGTACACACACATCACATACACACATCTCAGCCCATTAACGTCCCACTACTGAGCACGAGCCTCCTCTCACATACCAAGGTGCGAGGGTATTGGGTCATACTTCACCACGCGGACCCAGTGCGGATTGGCGGAGGCAGGTGTATGGCGTCCTACTGTTAGAATTTTTCAAGCCGCCCATTAGGCCTCTAACATGGCTTACCGACTACCACATTTAGTGATAACCGGGACCAATGGCTTAACGTGCCTTCCGAAGCACGAAAGCGCTCGATATCAAATGCCACACAAACGGTCACCCAATGTAAAAACTTAAACATATAAAACAACAAAAACAAAATTACAATAATTAAAAAAAAACTAAAAGTAAAGCATTCTCATAGTGTGCCTGTGTGTCGCAGCGCTGCAGAATGGCTATGGCTCAGTGGGTTTTTTGCTCTGAGAGAGCAAAACAATAATTTTAAAAAAGTTATAACAATTATAAAAGTGCGATGTACAATTAATTACAAAGAGAAGTGAAGTAGGCAAATAGACAAAAACACTAGACACAAACAAGGGTATTCACAACAGACTAATGCACTAAACGTCCTATCACACACATAATGCGACGTAGCAACATTTATGGACAAAGTCGCACGAGAACAGGACCCATAAACCATATCAACAGATCTGCAACAAATTGATATGCAGAAGGTCGGGTGTGTATCATTCTGTCTGTAGACTGCTATTTTTTATTTTATTTTATTTTATTACAAAATCCACAGGTCTTATAAATTAAATACATAACACATTAAATGTATCCTTACACCTAATTACGGATTTACATTTTACTATATATTCCAAAAAAGAGAGCAGAACTTATTCTATAACATAAAAAAATAAATACAAAATTAGAAAAAAGTGTGGGAATGTGTGTACTGTAGGTGTGAGTGAATGTATGCGTGTGTGATTGAATGTATGTGTGTTTGTGTTTGAGTCTTACACCTTATTATTTAATATCTGAATTACCAGCTGTTTAAATGTTTTAAAATTGTCATTGAAAATGTCTATAGAGTTCTATCCTTAGTTTGTGCCAACGATTTCGCACTGATTGGAAATTTTAAGCTATTGCATAGCTTTTATCGCGAGCCTTGAGCGTGGAGACCGAATCCAGAAATTCCGTAACAAAAAATGCCTAACCCTCCGACCGGCACAGCGGTGATACATTTTTGTTTTTTCATCTATCGATAAATAGCAGAACTTTTAATGACTTTTTGAAATATCACGCTTGTCTGTTTAGTTTAGAAACCCGACTTTAGGTGGCATTGGTTGTATCGGCGTTAGTGCGCATGCGTAATCCCCTTCTTCTCCCCGCAATCTGGTGACTCATGCCTGCTTAGAGTTTCAAATTTTGCTTAGAAAAAATACTGCATAAATAAAATAAATAAATAATTATAATTGCATAAGTTGATAAAAAATGCTATGCAATAGCTTTACCGCGGCAGTCTCCGAGTGCCACATGTCTTTTTTATATACAATAGTTTTACATACATATAATCAAGCCTGTTTTCTGAAGGGGTATGAAGAGGTGTAATGTACGCCCACATTTCGCTAATTACACATTTGGTCCCACGCAAGCCTATTGCCGCTTAACGCTTAATTTTATATTTTATTTTATTGCTGCAGTATATAAACTCAAAGCTAAACCTAATGGTACATGGTAGAGAATGCCTTGTTGCATTATAGTCGCATTTCATTGATACTTATAAGTTTGCAATAAAGATGTTAATGTTGAATAAATGTATGAATTGGAAACTCTTTGAATCAAATGTAAATTTATTTCTGAATTTACTGTCGCAAAATTTATTTATTGTGATTTCATATTTGAATTTAACAGAATGCGCACTTCACTAGACTAGACTAGTAACTATACTAGTGAGTATACCAGTAACAGAAGTGCTTTAAGCTTGCGAGAGAATAACAAAGATGATAGTATAACCACTGCCATTTATTTTCTCGCTGACATTTCTAGTTAAAACAAAATACATTTTCTGAATTGAGTTTGCAGTTTGCTTCAGACATTTATGGCCATTAGGAGACTGAAATGATGGGCGTCTCCAAAGACACAAGAAATAAATTTAAATTAGTATTTAAGTTCTTAATCAATAATTAGTGCTACTAAATGGTGTTATTTTTCGCATTTTATCGGTTCAAAAGAAGAAAACATATTAGCATAAGTATAACTAAGTTCTTCCTCAGCTTCGCCCTTTTAAAAGCTTAAACCGTACATAACTAGCATGACTCCAGAACAATAAATTACAGAGATAAAAATATATCTCATAAGAGACTGGTAATTTCATAATTCTATTATATTTCTAGTTTAAGCGCTAGACGAAAAAATATAGATATAAAGATTGCATGTTGTAAGAAAAGGTTCTGTGAATGTACCATGTGTTAATTATTGTAAAAAATATGAACGCGACCGATTCGTCGAGTAATTTATTTCACACGAACGCATCCGTAATATTGTAACAATATACCTCGAAGTCATCGTACGTGCCCGTGTTTCATTTAGCAATCCCTAGATAATTATCTCACCAGTTTTCATCAATGATTAACAATTCAAACAAAACCCTATATGATTAGAATGGAAACGCATTTTGGAAAACTAAATTCAGTATAGTTGATTGTTGTCGTATGGTTGCGACACACCCTAAGAGTTTTTGTACCTCATGTCTGGCCGTTTAAGACGACAAAGGGAAAAGTGTCTAGTATAGCGTTCATGTGGGCACAGGTGGGCTACCTGGCACCATATGCCACAGATACTTGAACTAAACTATGAATATCGCGATTAAACAAAGTAATAATAAAAACAAATAACAGTGTAGCAAGATTTTGACCCACTGCAAATAAAATATTTGGGCGTGACTTTATACCTGCCTTTGCCAAACTGCAATGAGTCCGCGTAGTCCAGTGTGACCCAAACTCTAACGTTGGTTTGTGTGAGGAGGCTTGTGCTGGTGGTCAATGCGCAAAGACGACGAAAAACATAATGAAATTCACATAATAACTCCCTTAGCCTAGCAGCAGCATCAAATCCTGGCATAGCAAAAATCACTTTCAACTGTCATTAACTCTCGATGTGATTATGATGATCGACCATTATGATTTCATTTTAAAAAAAAATTAACTTAATAAAAAACATACTAATATTGAAAAGAAACAAAATCTAATGCCATAAATAAAGTATCACAATAATTTGATACAATTTTGTTATCCTAGTGATTTGCTCTTCCTTTGTGGGTATAAAATGGTCAACTCAGAATTCAGTTTGTTAGTTGCCGCTGCAGAGGAACAATATACATATTATGTTAATTATTGTCATGTGAAATAAAAAAACGTATTTGTACGGGATTCCAACCGAACTCAGCCTTCTGCACATCCTAATTTAGTGCAGAAAGTTTCGGGTGCCAAGGAAAAACCATAACATTCCGTCCCGGTCATTATGCGCGGCGCAAATCGAGTTTTTCCCGGATAAAGACAAACTTGCTCAGCCGTTGGCAGGGGACCAACCGCCGACGTGCTAGCGGCGACACAAACTTATAGCTGTACCTACTAACCAAATAAAGACATTACTGCAAGGACTTCCAATAAATAGATATGCTGAATGCTACTATTTTGCGCACTGAGTTACGACTAATTATCCAAAGTGGTCTGGCTTAGAATAGGTAGCTTTAGACTAGGTAGTTCAGAAAGCAGTCACTTCAATTAATAACTGAAATTCAACCAATTCTAGTGAAACCTGTGAGCAGACCCTGGGCCCTAAGCATAAGTTTAGGGCAACCGGGATAGTGCCAGGATATGATGATGATCCATTAAGTGGCCCAAGTTATACTCATACCTTAAAATCCGCTATTGCACAACTCCGTGTATAGATAGTGCAAAGATGGTGACAGAAATCAAATTTAGAAGGGACCAACCACAGACTTAAGCTTGGGTCTGTGCCGTGTGATATCGGTCTAGAATTTCCGACTGAGGTAACTTATTATTTTTTCTGACTACCCTACTATTTCTAACTTTTTAATACATTTTATTAACTAAGAGACCTAGTGTTTTTGAAAGATAATAACTTACTTGTATTATCTTTTACCTTTATATAGACGTAAGGCTGTCGTTTTAAGTGAAATGTGCTTAAAGTTACCTCTTTAATAACTCCCATGAGACAGGCCTAGTCTAGTATGAGAGTTTTTAATTTCTCCAGTGTACTTTTGTCAAATAAAGAATTATTATTATTATTACTAGTCCCTCTCCCCTCCCGGATGACGTCAGCAGCGTCATCCTGCGCAGTGGCTGAAACAGCGATCACCAACCCGCCTGCGCAGCGTGCTAATTATGGGCAAATACCCGCAATAGAATGTAATCTATTGTGAAGGCTAATGTTCAGCAATGAACTTTATAAGGCTGTTGTGATGACACACTTTGTTTAGGTTATTTAAAGTCTATTATGGGTAAGTAACCGTTTTAACTTATGTACCAACTTGAAGGTAAATTTTAAATTGCAAGCGTTTGATTAGGCTTATAAATTATTTCATTACTTCCAAATACTCAAACACTCATTTATTGTTAATACAACATTACACTTCACAGAAAAGAAAACATACATAATTATTAGAATTATTATTAAAATTAAATTAAACCACAATATTATTAGGAATTGATAATGTCAAAATAAAAAATGTCAATAACAGTTGAATCAAGAAATAAAAATGCAATTAATAAAAATAAACGGTCAATAATTATGGAAATCCAAATAAAGCAAAATGTCATTTCAGATTCTTACTTAATTAAATTACATATAACCTTCCGTCAAAAAAATCCAGAAACTGTTAAATTTCAATAACTTGACCCTTTAAAAATAAACAGAATAATTAATGTAAGTTTTTTTCCTGTATATTTAATAAACCGTCTGCATTTGAATGCGACTTATAAATACGGTTCGAGTCCAGGTTGAAATCAAAAGCAAATGGCTCCCGGAATCGATAAACCGTTTGTGAGGTAGAATTAATATTAAATTAAAGGTAACTTGCCACAAACTCGTGAGTTTGCGCGATCAGAAGTGAAGCTGGTTATGAATAAATTATGTCCTTTGTGAGTGCCGAGGGCCCTTTGAATTCTGACGGGAACTTGGTGTTAGAAGTTCTGCTTACATATTTTTGGTTAATATTGCAAATGCCAACTTACCTTACTCGGAGTTCTAAGTTAATACATGTGTTGGATGCGTTTGTGTACAGGTAGTTTACATATTTAGTAACATATTTTTGCTAAAATATGTCACTAGTCAACAAAGTATTTTTTTAAGCTATTGCATAGCTTCTATCGCGGGCCTTGAGCATGGAGACCGAATCCAGAAATTCCGTAACGAAAAAAACCTAACACCCCCACTCCGACCAGCAAAGCGGTGATAAATAGCAGAACTTTTCATGGCTTTCTGAAATATCACGCTTGTCTCTTTAGTTCAGCAACCCGCCTTTAGGTGGCATTGGTTGTATCGGTTGGCTAAAATTTGTTGTCTTATCGGTCACGCTCAAAGTGTAACTTGAATTAATATCAAAGAAAAAATACTGCATAAATAAAATAAATAAATAATTATTTTTGTATATTTATTTATTAATAGACATTATGATTAAATTCCTTAATATCACACTGACACTTATCATCATAATTTAAGCCATACGAAATCCACGTTGAACATAGCTTGCATCCACTGAATTTCTGCCGCCTTAACCAGATTATCGGTCCATTTCGTGGAAGTCCGTCGTCTATTACGTGGACTGGTTCTCCATTTAAAAACCATTACGCTCTATGGATCGCCGGTTGAACTGTGTGTCCAGCCCAATGCCACTTCAGCTTACTAATTCGCCTTGCTATGTCAGCATTTTCTCTAGTTCTCTTATAAATTTCCTCACCATTAACAGATGAGGTTGGCTTGGGTTCCAAGGTATAATAAGGATCTCTACATACCCTTTTCTTACCCATTCCCTGTAAAAAATATGTTGTTTAAAGCCCTAAGTGTTTAAAATCATTAAAACTATCTGTCTAAAACACGAATAAAAAGTATCATTGAAATATGAGAAAAGTTAGTATAAAACCGCATTTGCACTCCAAATATCATTTCCCAAAAAAAGCCTGGTCTCACAGACGTAGCGGACATAGCGACTGCAAATAAAACTCCTTTAAGGCAATGTAAACACAAATACACACCAGACACGATTTGTATATGAGCGCGCTCAAACGTTTTCGCAAACACACACTGACAAAATTTATCGCTGCTAAAGTTGCATCAATTACCCATCCGAGGACTCACTTCTGTGAGGCTTGCTATATTTCTGTATTCATTTCTGTTCTCCTGATACCAAGGAGCTACGAGCGCGTGGATAAAATTGATTTCAACTATCTGTCTAAAAACACGAATAAAAGCAAGTCTCATTGAAATATGAGAAAAGTTTGCACAAACCCCAGTCGCACTCAAATGCCTTTTTCCAAACAAAACCCTGGTCTGACAGACCCCATAAACGTAGCGGACGGTTGCAAAAAGCAACTCCTATAAGACTCCACAATTAGTTAGCGGACACAAATTGAGTTTTTCTCCGGATAGTGACAAAGTTGCTTCACGTCGCGTCGCTGGCAATCGACCAAAACCGCTTCTTCGATGCGCTTGCTGCAAATTACAGGCGATGGCGGGATTCGAATTAATCTCGCTTAAATACCGAGTAAGACAAACTGAGTCCTTTGGCGCAAGGAAGACGCGTTTGCGGCTCTTTGTAACATTTAATATAAATAAGATATCATTTTTATTTTCTGAGATATAATTGTAATAGGTTTCTTTATGTAAATTTTTTTTTTGTTCAATGTGTAGAAAGAAAAAAAGAAAGTTTTTTTTCTCTACAAACAAAAAAAATTACATAATAAGGCCTAAATCTAACGCGTTTATAAATAATACACTTAAGTGGGGCATCCAAAGTGGGTGCACGTCCCACGGTAAAAAAAATAAATATAAATACATACATTTACGCCTGTTTTCCCGAAGGAGTAGGCAGAAACACATTACACGCCCACACTTCGCCAATTATATAGTTTGTTCGTAATAGAAGGCAAGCCTATTGCCGCTTACGGCCTAGAGCCTCGTCCGTTGATCAGCAGGTGCACCACTTGCAAGTAAGGTTAGGTTTTTGGTAGACACTTTATACAATATTATAATTATATAATGAAATATATAATTATAATAGTTATACTAATTCGTTTTTTCTGTTTCGAAACTGGTTGACCGGCAGTCTGAACAGATTGATGTGTTAAAAATTTACATCATTATTTCAGCCATATGAATCCTAATAGTTATCGAACGTGGTTAATCTTATGCCACCTACATCCAACGGCTTTCAGCCGCCTTGATCAGCTCATTGGCCAATCGGGAAAGTTGAAAATTATCTGTTTTGTTAAAATTAATGGTATTGGATGCATTATCAGCAACGATGGCCTCATCAAAAACCAATAGTTCAGATAATAATAAAACACTGAATAGGTTAAAAAAACTTAGACTTGCGTTAAACTATAGGGAGCTTATCTTATCTCTTATCAAATGAAAGTGACAGCACTATTTTTAAACCTGATCAAACAATCATGCTCGTAAAACTTAAAAAAGAGTTACTTTCTTTTTCTGTTTTAAATCTTGTAACTGCAGAACA